>CM075187.1:32857467-33452467 GCA_037577475.1 Chaunax sp. Z400 | reverse complement strand
GTGCCATTTATGCAGAAGGAACAACAGCTTCATTAATTATTTACATCTACTGACACTCTGACAGGATCTAATCTTAATTAATGTTCTGTGTTCTTCTGCACATCCAAAAGGTCCCACACACAGTCCAGGTTGACAGAGAAATAATTTAGACTAAAAAAGCCGTCCTCCTGATTAATCTCTAAATCAGAGGAAATGATTTGTTCATGTGGGAGGATGAAAACTTACATGTGGATCCAGATGAGATCACCAGTGTACAAAAGTACAGCCCTAAGTAGGTGAATCTAATGCACTCAGATCAAGAAAAACAATGCACTATGACTTTAGATCAGCTTTTGTTGATCAATGATGAGATCACTTTCTGCTGCCTCAAGATAGCAATGCACCAACAATGTGCCTGATCACTCCTCATTTTAATACCAACACTCCCATGAGTGTACAGATGGATGTAAGCAACACATGAAAATGACAACTGCATCAGTCGACCACAAGCAATCAAACTTGCACTGCTCTGTGCTCCACTTTGCCCCTGGCAGAAGATAGAGCCCGTTGTCTGTCTTTTCCCTGGATAAATTCTGTGTACTGTGATCTCATTTGTACACTCTGTACAGAACCAAAATCATGTTCCCTTTTCACTGACAGAAGGACCAAAACATGAAGTGTACTTACCCGTTCTAGCCTCTCTTTATCAGTCTTTATGTCCTGCAGTTCGTCCTCCATGTTGTTGACCCTGAGCTCCATCTCTTTGCGTGTTTGCTTCTCTGAGCGATACTGAGTCTGGACCCTCTCTGCTGCCTCCTTCACCTCTGAAAGGCACAAAAACAGAGTGGTTAGACTAGTGCGTCCTTAAGGATAACAAGGTCTTGGTAAGGAAGCAGGTAATATTCTTTATTTCCAAACTTTCTATTGCCGTTTACACTCCTGGCTAATATAGAGGAGGGACATTCTAAAGTCCAAACCTGTTAAAGTTCAGAGTTGTTGACACATCTGAATCACACGCATCTGAATCATACTCTAGTTATCTAGAACAGGACCAGGATACTTTGGGGTGAAGCCCATGCAAGAACTGATGGTTTTTAGTCTCTAAATTAGAAGGGCAAGCAGCAGAGCGTATACCTCTGCCAATGCCAAACAGACCTTTGAATTAAATTAGTTTGCTTTGACTCAATCCCACATAATACATGACATGTTCGATTCAAAAATCAAATTAGCATTTTTGCAATTTTCCAAATCAATAAATATGAGATCAGTGCAAACCTTCCAGCTGTATTTCCAGGGCAGCAACGCATTGACTTTGGCTTTCACTGTCCTGCAGCACTGAGCTCAGTTTAATCTGCAGCTCCATAGCCTTCTTCTGGTGAGCCGTAGCCTCTAGCTGCAGCTGAGACAGGCGGGCCATGGACGAAGCCAGATCCTCTGTGAGATGAACCTGGTGAAGATACACAAGAAGGGTGAGAGAGGGGGAGGCGCCATAAATTGTCTACAATAAAGTATAATCCAAGCCACACAGAGACAGTGTTGTTTTGTGTGGCCTTGGTTTTATAGAGTGACAGCCTGTATGAATGGTGAGAGTGGTATGAGCATCGTGACCCTGTGAAAGGAGAATGGTGAGTGATGAGTGATGAGTGATAAGTGATGGAAAAAGAGACAGAAGGGAAAAATAAAGAAAAAATTGTTAAAATATTAGTAAATTATGATATGAGCAGGAGAATTTCAGTGGAAGTGATCAGATCTGGGTCAAACAGTAATTCCTCATCATTCTCCACATTTTGTGCATCATGTTAGTCCAAGAATTTCATCCAAATTGAATTTAAAACCATTTGCAGAGATTGCCTAAACCTACAGCTGTCCTTGTTTGATGGACTTTATCACGCTTTCAGGGACTTAATTTGCTGTATCCCCTCTAAATGGACATTATTGCAAAATTATTTGGGGCAGAAAGAGCAGAGTTTTATGCCTGATTACATGACAAAGTTTTTGTCAATCTCACTGAGGAGCTGTCTTGACTTTGTTTGCTCAAACAGCTGATGATCTGAAAATAAACCTGACATTTAAAAAAAAAATTTGCAGTTACTATTTGAGCCCAGTCTAGTAGCGTTACACAGAGAAAACAGGCTCACCTGGCCTGAGCCCAGGTCCTGAGGCAGTGCATGCTGAGAAGAGAGAGCAGTAAAAGCTAAATTTTCTGCAGCACAGCAGTGCAGCCGGCAAAGAGTGACATATTTATCATTAGCATCATATTTGCAACAAGACGCAGACAGTAAATGATTCAATAAATACCAACCTAATCTCCACTCAAAACACACCAGTATCAGTATTCAGTTAACTGTACAAAGATTCTGTCAGCTGTTACTGTCCTATGAAGAAATTATGAAATAGTGAATAAAAGTTTATTCTACAACTGAAAATAGACCTTAATGGAAAATAGACCTTTAGCCTAAGATATTAGTTTGGAAAATGGTACATATAATTTGGTACTGGTACCAAACAATTTCTTTTTTCAGTACTGCTCTCTCTATAGTAACAAAAATGTAATTTTATTTGTAAAAAATAAGTCACCGCATATGGTGTAACAGCGGCATTGTTTCAAATTAGAAGCTGTTCAAAGATCTGAAAGCAGCTGGAGAAACTGCTTTTACTTTACTCAACCTGGATAACTGCCCTAAAATGAAGAAACTGATGGAATATCACCCCAGTATTGGACTATAAAAAAGTACATAAATAAGAAACATTTTAAGAAACATAAGAGGGCAGCAATATGCCACTGCAGCATCTACTCTGCCTCCAAAGAAGAATAAGAAACACTGCCATTACCTGTTGTGTTGTTGTCATCACCACTGTGCTTGCATTATTTAATGTTTCCCTTTACATTATATGCAATGCACATGGTATTGGTTTTATACTCAGGATGTGGTCACTATAAAAACCCACATACTGTTTTAGTGAACTAAATAGCATGTTGGTAAGGGTTAGACAGAATCAGCGGCCGGCTGGCTGGCTGTGTGTTTAGGGTAATCCTAGTAAAATGCTATGATAATATCAACCAAGACAGTGAATAAAGCCCATTTATCTCCTACAGTAACTTATCCAACTAGCTATGACATGATAATGTTAAAATCTGCATGAATGAGCAGAGCGCTGGCTGCAAATTTGTCAACATTAGCTGCAGCTGCTACAGGGGACTCGGCTTCAAACACAGTCACTAGGTGTTTCCTCAGGTTAGGCATGTTGTCCTGACCAGCTTTACATTTCACATTGCAGATATGTATTTTACATTTCACATTGCAAGTGTTGTATGCAGTAATCTTTGAAAAGTGTAACCACACCTGCAGGATTTAATGTAAATTGGTACTCAATAGAACCAACATAATTCAGTTGGTATTAAAAAAAATTAAATTATATATTTTGGCCAATTTCTAACTAATGGAAAGATGGAAAAATGGACTAATGGAACTTGTGGAAAGAATGACTAACAAAACATTTGACTAAAGAGCCCTTAAATTTGGTTATTTAAGGTTATGACACTGTATGTACTGAGTGGGACATTTTACACTTACAAACTAAAGATGTCAATTCTGTCCGGTGGACAAACATGTCTGACATTTCCCATCTCTTATCATCCAGCATGTACAACAATATGGATATACAGTAACTAATCAGTTGAAGTCTGCCTTTAACCTTCTCCCACCAAAGTATCAGTTGGACTCTATTGTGGACCAGAGTGGTGAACCGTGGTGAGATGCATATTCTACATTTAATGAAAACCAAATCCACAGACTAAAGGTTACTTTAGCTACTTGGTTAGTAGTGCAGCAGATAATTGCATATTTCATAAGAATCGTTCAAATTGTGATGCAAGCATGAAATTTGGCACAAAATACCCTTCAAGGTCCACTCTTTTGAAAAAGGGCGCTGGCCACTCAAAAAATTCAGAATGGTTCAAGATGGCTTCCAGGAGTTGTACCAATACATCCTATTTCAGCATGTAATTATCAAAATAAATTAATTTTGGTCTAAACTATTTTATGGGTCTCACATTTTATTATTATAAGTGTTGTTTTTGTCATAACTGCTATGTGAACTGCTATGTTGTAGCAAAGATGGTGTACAAGATGCCCGCTGTACTAGTTGCAATGATATCTCATGATCTATAAAACATAGAAACATAGTTTTTGGGTGTATACATAGGTTTTTTAGATTGTAGATTCCAATAGGCCTATTAGTTTTCTTGTCAGAGCAAAACTTAGTAGGTGGAGGAAAGCTTAGTTTAATAGAGTGAATGTCATTGCACAACCAGGGCACAATGGTGACATAATTGCTGTGGAACTCAGCATGGGGTTCAGTGTCAGCTGATCTAGTTTTACTAATACTGTAGTTGTTGATTAATAGTGATAGTAAAGGTTAATTCAGTGTCCCAAATGCTGTCTAATAGCCCCCAACCAATTAGCTAGTAATAGTTAGTAGATATAGTTAGATAGCCATGCCTGAATTGACAGGGTGTGCCAGCGCGGGAGAGCCGAGCCAAGGGTAAGCAGGGCTATACATGACTTGTTCATGTATACTTACCCGGAAGGTGTACAGATCACACGGGCTTTAAAAGGCACTGGATGAATGATCGGGCTAGGTGTAGGTCACCGGAACCTAGTTGTATCCCATACCTGAATGTGCGGTATTACTTTGATTAAGGTGGTGAAAGGATAGCCCCTCGGCCTTAATCAGAAATCAATCCCCAAAAAAAATGGCATATGCAAATCCAATGTTAGCCAGGAGGCAAACTGATTGGAAGAAATTTGTCTTTGTCAGAAAGACAAAAGAAATGAAGCCCTAGAATCACCTCCAACCCATCATGTAACCAAGGGACCTGATGTCTTGAGTACCTCTGAAACCAGTCTGGACAAATGTTTCCATGAGGAAGCCGACACGCGGATCTTTGTACATGCCAGGCATGCCACAGAGGAGGGTAGCAAAGCTATCACGATCAAAGCCAATGACACTGATATTCTTGTCATAGCACTAAGCATCTTCCCATCCCTTCAGGACATTGGTCTCCAGCAGCTGTGGGTTGCATTTGGGCATGGTCAGAGCCTAAGGTGGATTGGTGTACATGACCTGTCCTGCTATATTGGACCAGAAAAGACCAAAGGCATACTGTTCTTTCATACCTTCACAGGTTGTGATACTGTATCAGCCTTTCGCAATAAAGGCAAAAAGACTGCCTGGCAAACCTGGGACATTTGCTCAGAGGCTTCTCCCATCTTCACCAAACTAAGTCGGTATCCTCCCATACTGAATGATAGTGACCTGGAGATCCTGGAGAAGTTTTTGGTCCTGATGTATGATAGATAGAGAACAGCTGTCAGTGTGGATGAAGCTAGACTTGACATGTTTGCCTGAAAGCAGAGGCCGTACGAAGCCATTCCTCCAACAAGAGCAGCTCTGCTTCAACACACTAAACGTGCTGCTTATCAGGCAGGCTGCATATGTTGTCAGTCAACCCAGCGTCAGCCAGAATCAGAGAGTCCTGGTGACTGGGGATGGAAGAAGGTTGGTGAGGAATGGCAGGTCTTCTGGACAGTCAATTCACCACTTGCAGAGAGTTGTCAACGACTCACCAAATGTGGCTGCAAATCAGGGTGCAGTGGAAGGTGCAAATGCTTCAGATTGGGTTTCGTCTGCACAGCACTGTGCAGTTGCAAATGTGAGTGAAGTTAAATAAACCAAACTATCAGCATCTAGTAAACTAACCTGGGCAAACTGGAGTGTAGCAATCAATGTTAGGTGCAAGACAAGCTGTGAGCCAGTTCTCAAACGTTGTCCCCGGTAGAAATCATACCCCACGGTAGACAATATGGAAAACATTTTTTTTTAAATTTTAGGTGGTACATTGGGCACCATCCAACATGTCTATCCAATTCTTTGACCGTGAAAACCTAGATTTAAACCAAAGAAGCATGTCTCTATCTTTATTAGTTGCTGAGATATTGCTGAAAATATTTGTTTCACAGCGGACATCTTGGACGCCATCTTTGATACAGCTATTTTCAAGTAGCTGTTTCAGGCAAAGTAACATTCCTACTAAATTCTTTGACCCCAAAAATCTGGGTTTAGACCATAAACAGTTTGATTTATTCAAAATACTTACATTGATATAATGAACATTCGACAGAAATGGTGGCCATCTTGAAAAATGGCTGCCATCTTGAATTTTTGAGTGGCCAGCGCCTTTTTCCGAAAGAGTGGCCCTTAGAGAGTATTTGTGCCAAATTTTATGCTTGCATCACCATTTGAACGATTCTTACTATTATCTGCTGCACTATAGCTACTTGATCTTGCATTAGAGGCTCTGAGTACATGTATGAGCACTGATCTGCAGCCAATACGGTCAGATCAGAAAAAATTATATGCATGTGATGGTTTGGGTTCATCACAAGCTACTGACTAAAATTTTCTGTCATCATTGCAAAAGAGTAATACATGTGTTGCACTGTGTGTCTTACAGTCTAAGTCTAAGACAGATCCTCACCTTGTCCTGCTCAGCCTGCAGCAGTCTGGCCTGGATCTGTTCACTGGTTGACTTGAGGGAGTTGTTTCTCTTCTCCAGCAGCAGGTGACTCTGCTCCATGTACCTGGACAGCCACAGCATGAACTCACTACATCCACCTCAGACAAAGACTCAAAACGTCCTAAACTTATTTAAGCTACAGGGATTGGTTTGGTTTGTTATCTTGTTTTTATCTTTAACCATTTACAATGTTTTAGAGTCCACAACTTTAAGTTTTACACTGAGACAGGACAGAACTACACATTTTTTTGTGATGACAATAGTGACAATGCCTGTTTAAATTTTTTTTTTTTTAAGTGTGGCAAATAAAACACAAAAGACATTTTGGATTTGGATTCTTTTTTTCATCATTAAACTATTTTAAACAAAACCAAATAATAACATAATGGCTTTAAATCTAAGAACTCCTCATTGTCTTACATTTCCATAAAAATAAAGGTAGGATATGATATTCTGGGCTTCTGTGAGTCATTATCTGAAAGTTTTTGACTCACCTCTGGTTCTGGTTGATGAGCTCTCCAATCTTATGATTTTGTTCCTCAATGCGAGAGCTTTTCTCAAAGACTTCTTTTTTTAAACTTTCATTTTCCTAAAAACAAAATGGTGGCTTTTAAAACCAAGTTTGGTTCCTGACAACAATGCCCAGAAAAATATAGTAAGAAAAAAGCTGTGTTAGAAAAAGAGCTGAGGAAAACGCTTTGGTAAGAGAGCCTCCAAAAACACAAGGCGCCTTACTGTACTTACTGTACTGTACCTGGACAATTCTTTGGATGTTGTGCATGATCATAGAGGTTTCCATTGACATACTAGGCACACCCATGGAACCAACTCCCTGCCTTTGAAGCTCATCTATCTGTTGAAGTGAAAAAAGAAAGAACCAGATGTATCTCCTTTCTGTTAAAGCCCCTTAATTGACATATTCTTGTACATTGAGTTTATACCTTTGAGGCCAGTTGATCCACTTTGTCTGCTACTTTTCCAACAGACAACCGGATCTCTGTGTTTTGCTGTCGGGCCTCAGCCATCAGGAAGGAGGTCACATCACTGGTGCCTTGTTGAAACAATGCAATCAATCACAGGGAAACAGGGAAACTGTTGAGGCTACTGTTGCAGAGCTGCATCATGAAGTGATGGATGGACCATAAAACCACTCTTTAAAACCCTCTACATACTACTCTGGTTTGGTCATAATGATATCATCGTAATTGCATTGAATGCTCTCACCCATGTATGGGACAGTTTGTGCAGGGTAGACCTGTCCGAGAGGCTGCAGCTGAGATGGAGCCACAGATGTCTGTGTGTAGGAGTAAGGCTATGAAACAACAAATTGCAATGATATAAAGAGATATTACCAGATTTGTTCATAGGTATCTACTAATGAGAATTTAGTACATAACGGGGTAAAATGTCACCTGAAAGGTGTGGCTGCTGCCTGGTAGCCCAGGCTGAGGGGCAACAGTGGTTATAACAGGAAATAAGGCAGAAGGTGGAGCTGTGTGAGGATGGGGATGTACTGCAGGAAAAACAATAGAATTAACAGACTATCATAACAAACTGTGTTCTTTGTAAACCTGAGCAGCAGAGAGAATGCATATATGAACAGGTAGAGGAAACTTACAGTGTGCTGCAGCTGGAGAAGCAGTGGATATCTGCACTGGAGATGGCGCCGCTGGCCGATCCTTCCCTCTGCTGCCACTGGTGTCCTGGAGAACAATGCACAGTGGCAGAAACTATGTTCAAAACATACATCCAGTGTTTGTTTCTGTTCTGCAAACTTTAATTGATCTTAAATTATTGTTACTCAGATTAATCAAAGTGAATATGACTAATCTGAATGAGACACCAATTAAACAACTATCCTCATATTAAAACTTTGTGTCCAAACCTGACATTTGTTTAGTAAATATTATATTATGTTATATAAATAAGGCCTATATTAGACTAAACTGCAGAAATTGCTCATTCAACACTTTTATCTGACATGAACTACTGTGATGTTATTTATATGCTCACCTGTTTCCAGTCTTAATCCTCTTGATACAGTCAATTATATTCTTCCCTCACAGTAGGTTCATGATTGGGTTTGGCTTTAAAATCCATTGTTGTTTATTTATATGACAAAGTTGGATGGCCGTCATTGGCAATGACAAGAGAACTACACAGTATCCAAAACTACCTGGGTATCTTATTTGTCTTTTTTAATTATAGATCAAGTGCACACTGCACTTGATCTGTAGATTATTTAATCATTGAAAACCTTTAGTCCTTACTCCTTGAAAGCAACTTGAAAGCGTTTGAGCAGTCTACATACTTATGACTCATATGACTGGCTCTTACAAAAGACATACATCTGAAAGATGTCTGAAGAATTCATTATTTTATCTTTTTTTTTTAATAAAAAGACTAAATGCTTTCCTAAAAATGGTCACTACCGTATTTATTAAACAGGGGAAATTGCATTTGTTAGACTATTTTCATCTGCGGAGTAATCAACAGTTGGTGCTCTACTGAGTGTTTCAGGCAGGATGGTGTGTGTGTGGGAATGAGTCAAATTAAACTACAGTGTGTTCATGTAATAAAGTTTCATACAATATATTAGACTTTGGATCCACACACAGTACTTGTCAGTAGCCAATAAACATAAACCTGATGAATAAATATAAGTAAATAATATTGTTCCTTAATTTACATGCATAATATGGTGCATCCTGAGTGATGGTTGCGATTGTAATGTGATGTAATGTAAAATAGTGAGGGGATGTATGTTGTTGATGGTCAAACTTCAGAGGTCCTACTGCTGAAGCAGACCTAAAGTTAATGCTAAGAGTAACCAGTGTTATGCTGCTAATTTCCACAGAAATTTGAGACAGCGGATGTTTAAAGAAAAAATCTCTGCTCATTGTGAACTGTTCTTGCTGCAAGCTAATGCTAAGCTAGTGACTCAGTCTGTGTTCTGGTGGAATAAAACAGACTCTGTCGAACATTAAATCATTAGTAATCATTAAGATTACAACAAAGTCCGACATATGGAAGCAATAGAGAACAGAGGACAGAACTTTGTTCTGCTCTCTTCATGGATTTTAACACTGCTCCATGATGGAGTGATGCTTGTGAACTTGTCCGTGCGAGACGGTCACATGTTATCGACATCTTACTCTGGATACTACAACCACAAAGTGGACTTGCAGAGCTCTCCAAAGCTTAAGATTGTTAAGTTGTATTTATCAATAACCAACAACTCGACCACACCAACTGGCACCTGGAACACAAAGACACAAACAGCCAGGCCAGCAGCCAATGGAGGCGCAGTCATCACAATGCAATGAGTGGTGCCAGTTTTGTAAGTTTACATAAGTTTTCATAGTTAACTTCAATCTAATGCATTATTAATGTCATACTATGACCAACAACCTGTCTTACATTAAGTTAACTTTCAATCAAACATAAATTATCTCAGGTATATTTGACCCTGCAGCCATCGTCTACTGTTAGAGCATAGCTCTGTCGATAAGGATGGTTTGTAAAATGGCCTATCAGTGCCTCAGTCCATCTCTACTTGTAAGCAGAAAACATTCATTGATGGTTTTGTCCTTTTCATGGAAAAGACAGTAGAAAAATATAGACCATCAGTAAACTTATTGTTTAACATCTAGAGAAAAACTTCCTTCCCAGGATTTTGCCACCCCACCTCGAGCTCAGAGTCACTGGATTCAGGCTGGCTAGCCACTCCTGTCAGAAATGGCAACATGGGCTGACCCATCTTTGCCATGCGAGAGATCAGTTTGGCTTTTGTGGCATCTGGATGCTAAAGTTAGAAAAAGAAATTCACCATCAATAAAGCTGCAAAGTAACTGAATGGGATTAATATAAATGTCACGAATAACAAAAGAGCAGTGAGGGTGCTTACTGCCAGCTGTTCACTGAGTGAGTTTGACTTTGCACGAAGTGGGGGCTCCCTGGAAAAATACAAGAAATAGCCAGAGAGACATCAGTTTATGTGACAAAATAATTTCTTTAATGAGTTTCTGATGCTTAAATCTCACCCTGGTGTGCCTGGACCTGAGGTGTTAGTCTGAACTGGGGGCTCTGGTGTCAGATTCTCCACACTGGGAGCTGGGGAAGGAGAAGGGGATGGTGCAGCAGAGTCTCTGGAGCCGGCACTGGCCCGATCGGACCCACTGTCCTTGGCAAACTTCACCTAAAGTACAAGACAAACAGGATGAGCTTCAGTTCATGTTTCACCAACATTACAAACAACTAAACGTAAAGAGGTCATGTCAAAAACAGTATCTCCTAACTATTCATGTGAAATCAAAATGATCAGATAAGTGAGAAAAAGACAAATACAAGAGCAGATGAGGGAAGGATTTTGAAAATTGTTCAGTAGGTGTTACCCGTCGAAGCTCTGCTTCAAAAATAAGAGTGCTGTTGGACGGGACACAGTTGGGGACTCCCTTGGATCCATAGGCTAAGTTGGGTGGGATGATGATGAAACGACGGCCTGCCTTCTTCATCCCCAGCATCCCCTCCTCCCAGCCCTGGTTAGCCACAGAAGGACCGGAGGAGAGATAAGGAGATAAAATGACGATGAACACAATGAAGTCACAGTTTAGGCTGGTCATTTAAATCTGGGCTGGTTCATTTCAAAACACAGAGGTACCACTGTGGGTCAGTTAAGACCTGATGCAAGAGTAACCCAGTAAAAGAGCAAAAATTAATGAAGACAACGGTCCGGAGGCTTAAAATAAGCAGCCAGTCACAATATTCTAATAACAATGGTTTGAATTATTTTTCTTTCAGTTTAGTCATTTAGAACAGCCATTCCCAAGAACGGGCCTCAGAGCGCCATCCAGTGGGCGATACAGGCAGTTGTGCTGCCAAATGCAAACCTGACCGTGCTCAAGAATTCATATGAATCACTTTCACTTTTAGCATTGTGAGACAAAGTATAACTTTATCAGTATTACTTAATAAACACTGACACCCAACACCATAATATTTAGAGGAACTACTCCTGTAGAGAACTTCAGATGACACTTCTGCTTTATAACATTTCAAAGTGTTCAAAGTGTGAAGAACAATGTGCTGAGGAAGAAGGTGCAGCTCTAAATGAAAGTCCTGACCTATTAAAAAAAACATATTGCTCTTGTTGTGGAGATTTGTGCCTAAGTGTTCTACCGGGTAAAGAGATGCATTTTCCATAATACTCTTTATTCCTTCTCATTTTTTATGGACTCTTTATTTTTGTCCACATTGGGATCCTGTAAGAATAATGATTACATTTTTCCTGAAATCTCATTGTTCAAGAGGCTGATCCTCTGAAAATTTAAGGGATGACCTATGAAACTAAATTAATGGGTTAGCAAGATATGTTGAGCCTAATGCCAGAGCTTTCAAAGTCACAAATATATCACCATGGTAACCGATGATGCACACGAAGATGCACTAACATGGTTTAGAAGAGATTATTATTCAGAGTTTCATCTTAATTAATCTAAATTGTTATTCTTGGTCCAGGTTGCTGCCGATGTTCATTTTGAAATACTGGTATTGCTGCTAAAACTGCACGGATTCAAATAAAACTGTATTAGTCTATTGGTATTTATCACAGATAATAACAATAAAATTAATTTCCATGTATCCTTCATTATGAGACAAACCTAACTGCAGTTATTGAGTTAACATGTAAGAACTCTAAAATGTGATGTTGATGCATTAGAAAGAAACAGGAGGCATTGAGTGATAAATTTAGGCGTTAAGTATTTTTCTGCCAGCATTCCTCTCTTGCCTTACTTGCAGCAATAGTGTTAGCTTTTGCAGTGATAATCTGTATTCTTTACAGCAATGTCTTTCTCTTGACTGAAGTAAGCGAAACAAGATTGGTTCCTTTTGTGTGGTCAAATGACAGCTTAGCTGTGCAGCATAGGTTAACATGGTAATCTTCCATGTTACCAACTCAGTGCTGCTGAGTTTAAAATGTTGCTGAGCAAAACTATCAATCATCATTTCTAAATTGTCATTATTATATCTTTCTTGTTTGTCCCCTGAATGCACCAACTAAACATCTTGACGTTATAAATGTCACAGCATCTGATGTTGCAAATATTTGACTTCAGCATGACCTGAACCTAATAAAACATGTGGGGTATGCTAAGTCCCACACAAGAGATCATGTTTGGATTTGGAACAGGCACAGTATCTGAAAAAATCTTTATATTTAAAAGAAATCAGTTTGCCCAAGCAAAAACAAGCCCACCAGATTGAATCATACAGTAATAGAGTAACAGAAATAGTAGAAGAAAATAGACGAAATAAATTTTTCTAAAATTACAGTGAACATATAAAGATTGAACTTAAGCTGCTACTTTTATTCAGTACAGAACACTTAGACTCACTTTGATCACTTTTCCTGCTCCAACTTTCAGTCGTAGTAACTTGTCCTTGTTCTGGTTGGAGTCAAACACCTGAAACAATGTTTAAGTTTCAATGAGTTGTGTGCCATTAAGTTGAGAAAACTAGAAAACTGAAGACAAAACTTGACTTAATAATGATGGGAGCATATGACCTGTCCAATGGCATGGTTCTGCAGGAGCCAGCCTGTGTACACCACCTCCAGAGAGTCTCCATTCTCCACCATCTGGCCCTCACCAAGACTCAGATCCTGAACCACCACAGCATCCAATGAGGCTACGCTGTTCACTTTTGCCAAACACACCTGATGCACATCGACAGAAAGAAGTCATCATCTAATGACATACATAGATCATGCTTCTTGGTGAAAGCTTGTATCAAATGTTAGTCACACACTTGGTTAGTTAAACAATAATCACAAGCTTAGTTGTAGGTCCTCTCCTTTGCTACTCACCTCCTTGCAGAAGTCTGATGAGGCTTTCTCTGACTCAAACATCAGAGACCAGTTCTGCCTCTGGTCATCATAAAAAGTGCAGTAGTTGTTTGGTTGTACCTGCAGGGGGCAAAGAGCATGTGTTCAGGAAGAAAAAATGACCACAGGCTTGATCTTCTGCCTGATGCAAAGTTGGACACAGCGCCGCGCAAATGTCATAGCTAGTGTTCGACCTACAGTTATCATTGTCCCACCCAGCGCTGCAGTTATTTAAGAAGCAAATGTACTTGTGTCCATCTGTGAGCCCATGGGAGTGTTGGTTTTAAAATGAGAAGTAGTTATTGTTGGAGCATTGTCATCTTGAGGCAGCAGAAATGGATTGAACCATTAAACAAAAACCTGGTCTGGAGTCAATGGTGCAGTGTTTTTACTGCTATTTAAAGGATGCATCAGCTGCACTTACATAGGCCACTTCAAAACATGTATACACTAATGATGCAACTGTGTACCGTTTAACATTCATCAGGGAGTTGGACATGCTCTTAAT
The DNA here is from genome assembly GCA_037577475.1 of Chaunax sp. Z400. Classification (NCBI taxonomy): domain Eukaryota; kingdom Metazoa; phylum Chordata; class Actinopteri; order Lophiiformes; family Chaunacidae; genus Chaunax; species Chaunax sp. Z400. Next base: position 33,438,517 of record CM075187.1, on the reverse strand, counting down.
GAACTTGCACCATGGACTTTAGACCATGCATTTTAAATAGGGTCCCGAGACTTGAGCTCATGAGTCATATTTTTTCATCAGAAATGCTTTTATTTGAGCAGCAACTTGCTCCAAAGTCTGCAGGTGATACACCATGGCAGGATCGCTAGTGTCATGAACTATGATACACTGTTCCTGATATAAGTCTGAGTCTGGAGTGTGCTGCTGAACTTTGTAAATGTTTCATTATAATCAATAGATGTGTTACAAAATGGGGTGGGATTGATGGGAGCACAACCCATAATATTTAAGATAGAGATGTTTGGGAAGAATGTATTTGAGCCTCCCATTATCTTTATCTTTACAAGATATTTTTTCTGCATAGAAAATAGGATATTATTGTTATGAACCCAACTCATGCCAGCAGATCTCCCTTGTGTATTAAGTGTAAACTGGAAGTAACATGCATTTCTTTTGGAGCTCTGGTCATGTATAACCAACAAAGACCAGTTTTAAGCTGACATCCAAAGATAGAAACCTTGTATTCACATAGGTTTTAGATAGCACATAGCACTTTTTTAAGAAAAGAAGCACATGAAAGACATCCTGTTGTCATATTGAGTTCTTCCAATGGATCCAATATCGTATATAAACCTGTTTTATTATATTAATTTAATTTGCATATAAATTACATACAAAATACAAACAAATACTTAATATTAAAAAGATTATTACATTTACCAATAATTAGATTTCATTGTACCTTAACGAAGTATAGTCTAAAAAGAATTAGTATACAAGTATAAAAGAATAATAACATTTTAAAAGTATTAATTTATTAAACACACAACACGTAGTTTCTGCTGAATAAGAACAAAAACAAAAGACATAAGTAGTGTGGGATCATGGGAGTTGTTGGGAGAATTGTGGAAAATCAATCCGATGAAAATCTATCTGAAGTGACTAAAGCAGAAATGTTCACAGATGAGTTTTATTCACATTATGTTTAGTTACATTTGCCTACTTACTTCCCCATTCTCTGACTCTCTCTCAGATGATACATTGACAGGCAACCAAATGAACCTTGACAAAAATACTGATTTTTCTGGGTGTAAATATTGTTGGAAACATCTGGGATGTTAGGACACAACAAAATATACAGCAAAAGGTCTGGTCATTTTCAATGTGGAAATGCTACATGTATCTTTAACTGACCTGAATTAAATAATAATTACTGTATTTGACAATAGACCAAAACAACAACCAGATATGTAACTAAAGGGCACTCAAAGAGCGCATATCTCCACCAAACAAATTTACAAATCGTACTGTCATGACCCGCCCCACTCTGCCTCTGATTGGCTTCCCTCAATGAAATAACTTTGACAACGTGAGAAACGATATTGTCATACCAAGCCAGTCAGAGACAGAGTAGGGCGGTCACGGTAGGATTCATAAAAACAATCATCCTGGATCCATATGATCTTCTGGATGAGCCTTAAAATCTAGTCACCTGTTCCCCTCCCTAGGGCTCAGACTTCCCCTCTGTATATAAAGCTCCCTCAGTGTAAAGTCTGATCCTGCTTTCAGATTATGCTGATCTACGAATCAGATTATCTGTTTGCCTACATGTATTCATCATCCTCTTTGTCTCAACTCACCGTGAAAACGAAGTCCACATGAATTTTAGCAGCTGTCACTTGTTTCTGTTGGCTCAAGTACAGAAGCAGCTTGTACTGCAGAAAAGAGGTGACTTATTACTAAAAATCAAAAGTCACACAACAATAATCTCAAACAAGCGATCAATTAGCAAAGCTCCAACCTCTTTTGTTGTGTGATTGCCCAGTATGGCTGCTCCCAGCTTGCCTTGCTTCACATACTGTCCATTAATACTGCACCAGAAAAAAAGGGCAGAAAAGCTTTTCACTTGACTTGGTCTGAAACTATTTGAGGAGTTGTGACTTGATATATGTAGGTAAGTATAAAGCTTGGAAAAACTATTTCTTCACGAGAGTTAAAAGCTGCAGCCCACAGACTTTTTAGGTTTAGCAAATGCAAGAAGACACCTGAAAATTTCAACAAAAAGCAATTTTAAGTGTTTGAAAATAGGAAATCCTCACTATCTGAAGGTCTGGACTGCTGTGGCGAATAATACTGCAGGAGCTCCAGATGGTGGAGCTGGTTTCTGGGGGGCCGATGCTGTAAATGGACAAAGGACACATTCAGTTCACCCCCCACATCATGGCTGAATCTGAAGGCATTGATGATGATGTTGATCACCTGCATTGGAGCTCTTTCTGGGCTGTTTCGGCGCTGTGTACTGGAACGACTCATTCCCCTGACTGGCCTCCTGGTCTAGACCAAACAAGGAGGCCAACTTGGCCCTGCAAGATAAAAAGTGGAAAGATCATCTAGATGTGGTTTTCTTTTCCATGAAATGTATGATCCATTATATGCTTGCGCTCAAAGATAAAAAATATTCTGGTCTCAGATATAAGATATGGCCTCTTATGGCATGTCCTACATCTGCCACGTGGCTACAGCTGCTCATACAAGCCTTTCCCCTTCATGTCAGGGATTGCAGGACTTACTGAAGTTGCCTCTCGCACTTCTGAAGCTCTAAACATCATTTTTATCCTTTAGAAAGTTCAAAAGTCAAGTGAACAATGGGCTACATTATTCTATCTACACACACTAGTTATAAAATATCTGCAATCTTTTTTTGGGTAACTATTGAATCATTTAATCGATGAGATGATGATGCGTTGAAATCGAGAGAAGCAGCATTTCCTTATACTGGAGGAAGAGGAACCAGAAGACTTTTGCCTTCCATTCACTTGACAACTGACTTAAACAATTAATCAAACATCAAAATTGTTTTTGATTCCTTTTCTGATGAACAACTAATTGACAACAATTGTAGAAGAAAAACATCTAAACAATTACTGCAGCATCGTTATAATTACTTCCTGAATCATAGGCATGAATCTCATTATTTTTAACAGATGGGATCAAATCTGCAAGACTAGACCAACATTTCTACAACATTTCAAGACAAAATGCATCTCAGGAAACTGTCCAGGTAACTGTACCAACCCCTGGAACTCCTTCCACTGGTAACCATTGGCATCTCCCACAACGGACACATTGAAAGCCTTTACGGCCTCATCCCCAATGGTAAGGAACGGGGATGAGGTGGGGGGACAGTCTGTTTGCATGTGTGAGTTAAAATCCTTCCAGTATACGTTCCAAGGCTTCTATCCTGGGCTGCCCCTGATCTCTAGGTCCCCGGTGCATTTAGACCACCATGGTAGATTCAACAGCATGGCAGAGGAACTCAGATTTAGTGCTGGATAACCACTGAGCAGAGATAGGTCGTGGCAGAAGCTTTCAGTTGACTCCTCTAACAGGCAGCATGTGAGAGGAATTAGCAGCCATAACACTCCTCCCTCTAGGACAGGCCTTGTTTATTCCACCAGCTCCACACTGTGCTGCTATCACACTATGGTCATTGCAGTGCCACAAAACACAACACGGCCTGAAAATGTGCCAAAGCTGGAACTGAATTCCACCTAGCTGAGAGTCATGGTATATTATAATAGTAACCAAGTCTGTCTAATAACATAAGGGTCACAGTTTGGATTCCTGAAACATGTCATTATGGGTTTGTGAACATCACACTAACCTCCAATTTAAGTGACTTTAAATACCAAATATATATAATCATAGTAAGTACATAACATATACATGTATATAATAAAATCAAATCTACTCTTATTTTTCATTCAATATTCTGATCATCTTTTAGCTGCTATAAAACAGTTTTGATTCTAGGGGTTTTGGTTAATAAGACAACATCTTAAAACTTAAAAGGAGACGTGAAGGCATCTGGTAACTTGGCAGACTGGCAGCGAGATGAGACCAGAGATGCAGTCGATATGACATCAGTACAACTGCATCTGATAGAACTAGCTAAATTGTTCCTTTAACTAACCTCTTTAATTCTCCGGAGGAAGAAAAGAAGGTCACGTAATTTTCTAAATACGCATATATGTGCTCTTTTGGGAGACTTCAGTTTTCTTTAATCTCATCTTTTTGACTTGTTGTTGACAAATACTGGCAAAGGCTTTAAGTTATCTTTTAAAAGGACTTACCTACAAACAAGGTCACAATAAAGTGGCAAATTTATAAATTACATTTGGCCCATACAGGACAACAGCTAGCTTAACCCTGGCTAAATGCTAGTAAGCTAGTTAGCTCGCAAAAAGAGCATTAGCTTAACAAACAGACTCACCCTCCTGTCGGAGACAAGAAGTCCCCGTCTTCATCGTCTGCGCCGAACATCTTGCGAGTTTCAAGCCTTTTCGTATTAAATATAACAAAAGCACATATCAGTGAGTAGTTTTTACATGACTAGTTTGTTGAACTGTGACTTCCTCTTCCTGTTTATGGTGCAATCAGCTGACTTTCCACCTGATCCGAATTCAGTTACATAAAACACAGGAGGTCGCCAGAGTTTCTTACATGATTTTAAATGACTCCCAAAGAGAGTTTCTAACCCTAACCCTAACAGGACTGAAGAAGAGGGCAGCACTAGGTCACACGGAGTTGAAAGTGCTGCTTAGCCATCACGTATGCATTATAAATTAAAAAAAAAGACCTGACCTTTGACTTCACATAAAGCATAGACAGATAGATAATAATGACTGGCATTAATGGACATGACATACACAAAAATGATTCAATGCCCTCCCAGAGGTCATGTGTATTTGATATAGATTATACATATATATATATATATATATATACACTACCAGTCAAAAATTTGGACACAGTTTCCCATTCAAGTGGATGGGAAACTGTGTCCAAACTATTAACTGGTACTGTATATATATATATATATATATATATATATATATATATATATATATATAAATATCCTGGATTTTGCCTCTATTATCTCATCCCTGCTTTTCATATAAAAATGCTGATTATTTATTTTTTTCCAGATAGGATAGGGTTGCTTTAAGCTGAATATATTTGCTACTATGACAATATAAGCAACTCTATTTTATTAGATCTCTATTATTTCTATTATCTGCAGATATTCTTTAATCCGAATCAATTTACTTTTTAACTTATTCTACTACTATCAAACACACTTTTGCAATTGTTATTGTATTGCATATTAGGAATACTTTTTATGTTATAGTCTTGACTATGTAATCAGCACTTTTGTATTTCCCTTGTACTTGTTTTATATCAAATGTGATGAGTACACTATTTAATAAAGTTTCTTTTAAATAATACAGATAATTTCTTGATAGAGAGTCACTGTTTAATTATTATCTAAAGATGTCGCTGGTGATGCGGCAGCCTGTTGCATGCGTTATTATACAGAAAATTATGTCCGAACCTATATTCCAGTTATAATGAAAAGTCAGTCCTCGTGTACTCCTGGAGCTACCGCTAATATTGCAAAAGATCTCCACAGAATAAAAAAATTATAAAATATATAACGTCATTGTAAAATGATATTACAGGGAGTAAATAAGACAGATTTGTTTCAATCTTAGTTCCAATCTAATGGGATCCCTTCAGCCAAAAACATGCAGTGGAGGATTGAAAACAATTAGGCAAAACCTACTGAAAAGTTTAATCAAATTCACATATTCCTCACCGAGTCTGTCATTTGCTATGGAACAGAAAGTGTTGGTGTGCTCCCACCAGCCTGTTATCAAATGTTTTCCTACCATCATGGCAAAAATAGATCTCATTACATTCACATCAATCTTAATTCAGTATAAGGCTCCTGCCTCCATTCTTTGCCAAGTTCATTAAAAGAGCTACATTTTTTGGCTGAACTCCAAGTAGGATTTTAATCTGTCATAATATTGTGTTGGTACTGGCGGCACATGTGTGACATGAGAATTGGTGTGAACTCCACAATCGTGCAGATTATTGAAGACACATTCAGCATCATTACATTACATTGGCTGTAGGAAAAAGTCATACAGGAATTTAGTGGAATCAACTAATTTTTCTTATTAACAATATACATTTTTATTTACTTCAAGTCAATTAAACTTGAAATTACTTGTTTCAATTTTCAGAATCCTCTCAGCTTAAAAATCATGTGTTCTTCTAAAGTCTTTTGACTTAATGAGTCAGGTGAATGTATTTTAGAGAGTTCAATCAAATTATGTTTGTAAAGAAATACTTCATAATACATTAGGAGTAGTCTCATGGTATATCGTCTTGGAACAAAGTAGCTCCAGTAAAAGTGGAGAAATTTTACTGGAAAATAAAGAAAGATTTCTCTGTGGCTCCTTTTAAACAGCCTGATCAAACTGGGACTGTAGCGCCTTTATTATGCCTCACTGTTCTGTATAAATGTTACAAAGGCAGAATGTAAAATTATTGTTGTTCTGCAGCAGAGGTATCACAGTACTGAATCAAATATATAAAAACAGTGAGTCAGTGAGGTGGCAGGACAGGACAGAGTGTGATGTTTTCACAACATGTGTGTGCAACCCACAGGCAGAGATTTAAAGAGCAGCTAGTAGCAGTTAGCAACTAACTCAAAGGAGAGGAAAACCAAGAGCGTGAGGCCTGGATGCTCCTTACCCACACAGTAGAGGATGGGATGATATAACAGGACACTAAATGATTGTCGCCACTGAGATTTTGTACCTCTGTAACAATGGACAGCCATTGTTCATTCCTACAATATAATGTTACATAAGTCATTTTAAGTCTTCATAAACACATTGGAGCACATACGGTTGGTTGATCATTATAACCACTGCATGGCAAACTGTACAAGGAATGGACGAATGAACATAAGTACATAATGGTACAAAGGTGTGTCGATAGATCTGTAAATGTGCAGATAGATCTGTAAATGTGTAGATAGATCTGTAAATGTGTAGATAGATCTGTAAATGTGTAGATCTGTAAATGTGTAGATAGATCTGTAAATGTGTAGATAGATCTGTAAATGTGTAGATAGATCTGTAAATGTGTAGAGAGATCTGTAAATGTGTAGAGAGATCAGTAAATGTGTAGAGAGATCTGTAAATGTGTAGATAGATCTGTAAATGTGTAGATAGATCTGTAAATGTGTAGATCTGTAAATGTGTAGATAGATCTGTAAATGTGTAGATAGATCTGTAAATGTGTAGATAGATCTGTAAATGTGTAGATAGATCTGTAAATGTGTAGATCTGTAAATGTGTAGATAGATCTGTAAATGTGTAGATCTGTAAATGTGTAGATCTGTAAATGTGTAGATCTGTAAATGTGTAGATCTGTAAATGTGTAGATCTGTAAATGTGTAGATCTGTAAATGTGTAGATCTGTAAATGTGTAGATCTGTAAATGTGTAGATAGATCTGTAAATGTGTAGATAGATCTGTAAATGTGTAGATAGATCTGTAAATGTGTAGATCTGTAAATGTGTAGATAGATCTGTAAATGTGTAGAGAGATCTGTAAATGTGTAGAGAGATCAGTAAATGTGTAGAGAGATCTGTAAATGTGTAGATAGATCTGTAAATGTGTAGAGAGATCTGTAAATGTGTAGAGAGATCAGTAAATGTGTAGAGAGATCTGTAAATGTGTAGAGAGATCTGTAAATGTGTAGATAGATCTGTAAATGTGTAGAGAGATCTGTAAATGTGTAGATAGATCTGTAAATGTGTAGAGAGATCTGTAAATGTGTAGATAGATCTGTAAATGTGTAGATAGATCTGTAAATGTGTAGATAGATCTGTAAATGTGTAGAGAGATCTGTAAATGTGTAGATAGATCTGTAAATGTGTAGATAGATCTGTAAATGTGTAGAGAGATCTGTAAATGTGTAGATAGATCTGTAAATGTGTAGAGAGATCTGTAAATGTGTAGATAGATCTGTAAATGTGTAGATAGATCTGTAAATGTGTAAATGTCCCTCACAGCTCGCTATCAGTCAACATATACACACATGATGATTAAATATAAGCCATCTTCTTTACTCTCTTTCACTATTTACACATGATCATTTTACAGCAATATTACTTTAGATTTATGGCAGACCATTTTACCTATCAAAAATATACAAAAATAAAATCACATCTGTTTCTTCCTGCATGATAATTGTCACCAGTCCATTTCTTTTGCTGCGTGTTAGGAAGAGGTACGTGATTTCCTGTTCCGCTTCGCTCGACGTATGGCCGGAAATCGGATGAACTCAAAGTGTTTGCTTTGGTCCGTGTTGGGGAAGGGAGGTGGGCCTGTGTGTAGCCTTTTCATGAAATGGACCTCTCTCTGGTTCTCCCTCGTCCTGGAGGCTCTAATAGGCCTCCCTTTCCTGGTGAAAGCCACATACCAGCCCTCATACTTGGCATTCTGGAAGGCTGTGTAATTGTTCTCCAGTACAATCTCTGTGAAGATACAATCCCTGCTCCGGCCGTTGGGCTGGGTTAGGAGACAGAAAAGGGTTCTTATGTTAAATCTGGACTGACTTACATACAGACATTCATTCTGATTCATTCACATACACATCTAAAATAAATATATGCCAACAGCTGTATCTATTATCACAGTTTTTTCAATCAGACTTCTTAAAATAGGACTATGTTACTTTTGAAAAAGCCATACGCATCCTTCCTTTTACAAGTGAAAAGTTGAAACTATTCCTTGGTTCAATACACAGGCATTTTCGTGCTAATGTTTTACTTTGTCTTGTATGACAAGGAGCTGGTGCTAATGTTAGCTTGCTTAAACAAACTTTAGATATTGAAGTATCATGGACCTTTCTGGGTCAGTTAGCATTAAGCATAATTATCACTTGTAGCCACACTGGCTAAAGCTAGGTAAGAAGAGTGATAAGTTGGTTAGCTAGTGGCCACAATTATCACTTGTAACCCCATTGGCTAATAAAGGTAGATGAGAGGACTGATGCCACTTATAAATGGTGGCTAGTATAGTTAGCTAATAACCAACAGGCATCGCTAAAGCTCATTAGTTAACTTGTTTTATGTCATTTGTTTAACAGAAACAGTATCACTAATTATTTTCTTTTGGAACCACAATATCTAGCATTTCTTTACAATTACAAGCCATGGTAAAGTTTCTTAACATTTAGACAGAACTGGCTGTAGTTTCAGTTTTAAGAGCGCTATCAATCTGCAAGCAAGAGGAGCAGTTTCCCTGTTTCCAGTCATGTTAAGCTAAGGTAACCAGCTAATTATCAGACATGAGAGCAACATTAATATTTGCAACTAGTTAACTCTCGACAAGACAGCAAACTTTGCTAAAATAAAAATATCAATTTCCTCAGGTAAATTCTGATGAGTGATGAAAATGTGAGTCAAAAAGCATTAAAAACATACCAGACATAGATTTTAAACACTGCAGCCTTATTTCTTTCCCTGAAATCCTACTGTAGATGATTTCTGGTATTAATAGGTAGCTAAAACAATATCTAAATAATAATAACAGATTAACATAACATAAACATAATAACTGAGTGTGACAGCTACAGATTCAGTAGTCTGAAGTTGTAAACTTTTAAGTGAACTTTATTGGGCTCATCAATAACATACTTATTGCACAAAAGTGCTGAAAAAGAATAGTCTATCTAAAAAATGAGTAGTTTGATTTCACCTGTCTGGCAGTGTGATTCATTCTCTCACTGTACTTTTTTTAAATCTACAAATAGACATTAAAGCAGTTCCTACACTTCTGAACCATGATGACGAACAGATTTACGACCTGTCATGTCAGCCACATATGTGAATCCATCTTTTCCACTTCCATGAAGGAAGTGGAGAGCTGACATATAACACAAGCAGTGGGAAGCTACTTTCCCCTCACTGCTGTCAGCCATGGCCCATAAGACTGAGCGACTATCACTCAGTCCACTGAGGATTTGTTTTCCAGCACAACATATCCTGGGGTGACTGACAAGCTATGAGGCTACAATGACAATGGACTGAAGATATAGAGTATGAGCTACATCGTGCATTTTAGTGGCATAGATAGTATCCTAACATAGATTTTTTTCCCCCCAGAAGTGTTTAATTTCTGTAAATGTGTAGATAGATCTGTAAACGTGTAGATAGATCTGTAAATGTGTAGATAGATCTGTAAATGTGGAGAGATCTGTAAACGTGTAGATAGATCTGTAAATGTATAGATAGATCTGTAAATGTGTCAATAGATCTGTAAACGTGTAGATAGATCTGTAAATGTATAGATAGATCTGTAAATGTGTAGATAGATCTGTAAATGTGTAGATAGATCTGTAAACGTGTAGATAGATCTGTAAACGTGTAGATAGATCTGTAAATGTGTAGATAGATCTGTAAATGTGTAGATAGATCTGTAAACGTGTAGATAGATCTGTAAATGTATAGATAGATCTGTAAATGTGTAGATAGATCTGTAAATGTGTAGATAGATCTGTAAATGTGTAGATACATTGGTAAATGTGTAGATAGATCTGTAAATGTATAGATAGATCTGTAAATGTGTCAATAGATCTGTAAACGTGTAGATAGATCTGTAAATGTATAGATAGATCTGTAAACGTGTAGATAGATCTGTAAACGTGTAGATAGATCTGTAAATGTGTAGATAGATCTGTAAATGTGTAGATAGATCTGTAAACGTGTAGATAGATCTGTAAATGTATAGATAGATCTGTAAATGTGTAGATAGATCTGTAAATGTGTAGATACATTGGTAAATGTGTAGATAGATCTGTAAATATATAGATAGATCTGTAAACGTGTAGATAGATCTGTAAATGTATAGATAGATCTGTAAACGTGTAGATAGATCTGTAAATGTATAGATAGATCTGTAAATGTATAGATAGATCTGTAAACGTGTAGATAGATCTGTAAATGTATAGATAGATCTGTAAATGTATAGATAGATCTGTAAACGTGTAGATAGATCTGTAAATGTATAGATAGATCTGTAAACGTGTAGATAGATCTGTAAACGTGTAGATAGATCTGTAAATGTGTAGATACATTGGTAAATGTGTAGATAGATCTGTAAATGTATAGATAGATCTGTAAACGTGTAGATAGATCTGTAAATGTATAGATAGATCTGTAAACGTGTAGATAGATCTGTAAATGTATAGATAGATCTGTAAACGTGTAGATAGATCTGTAAATGTATAGATAGATCTGTAAACGTGTAGATAGATCTGTAAATGTGTAGATACATTGGTAAATGTGTAGATAGATCTGTAAATGTATAGATAGATCTGTAAACGTGTAGATAGATCTGTAAATGTATAGATAGATCTGTAAACGTGTAGATAGATCTGTAAATGTATAGATAGATCTGTAAATGTATAGATAGATCTGTAAACGTGTAGATAGATCTGTAAACGTGTAGATAGATCTGTAAATGTATAGATAGATCTGTAAACGTGTAGATAGATCTGTAAACGTGTAGATAGATCTGTAAATGTGTAGATAGATCTGTAAATGTATAGATAGATCTGTAAATATATAGATAGATCTGTAAATGTATAGATAGATCTGTAAACGTGTAGATAGATCTGTAAATGTGTAGATACATTGGTAAATGTGTAGATAGATCTGTAAATGTATAGATAGATCTGTAAACGTGTAGATAGATCTGTAAATGTATAGATAGATCTGTAAACGTGTAGATAGATCTGTAAATGTATAGATAGATCTGTAAATGTATAGATAGATCTGTAAACGTGTAGATAGATCTGTAAACGTGTAGATAGATCTGTAAACGTGTAGATAGATCTGTAAATGTATAGATAGATCTGTAAATGTATAGATAGATCTGTAAATGTATAGATAGATCTGTAAATGTATAGATAGATCTGTAAATGTGTCGATAGATCTGTAAACGTGTAGATAGATCTGTAAATGTATAGATAGATCTGTAAATGTGTAGATAGATCTGTAAATGTGTAGATACATTGGTAAATGTGTAGCTAGATCATGGTCAGGCAAGCACATGTTTCCCTTCTTTGTTGCCCCTATTTTCTTCTTCTCTGGTACCCCCTTTCTTCTTCTCTGGTACCCCCCTGGTCCCCTAACCTCTCCCCTTCTGATTTATCCCGACATGGGAGAGGTTGGTTAATTTTAAGCAGCTACCTAATAACATCCTATTAATTCTTGTGGTTTATATGTTTATTTTTATTCACGTGTTCTCCCTTTTGTCTGTCTCGGCAATAAACGGAGCATTCTCCAAAGAAATTCTGGTCCTGAGATCGATTCTCCACACACACACAAACACAACGCAGAAGTCCACCAGTTACATAAACACCTACCTATCACTCTGATTTGTTGGTATAACTTATTTGTATGCCATCAGAAGAGATTTCATCTGCAGCTGGCAAACTTTATAGTAAATGCTACTCCTTGCTCTCATGCATATCGTACCTTTCCAACAAGTTTCCCCTTCCGGTTCATGCAGAGGTAGCGCCCACTCTCTGCACCTCTTATCCTCACTCGACTGCCAAATGTATCCGTCTCAACAAAAAGACGAGCTGATGAAAAAAAGAGGAGAAAGTCAATGAACTGAAGGGGGGAAACAAAAAGACATCACCAAGCAGACTCATATTTTTGTCTATATCTTTAAATAAGTTTTCATGTTTTAAAAAAACTCCCTTCATGAATAGGAAATAAAAATTTTGACTGGGCTCAAATATCATTCCATTGCTGATGCTCAAACATAAATTTCCTGCACAGTCAAACATCATCAGCATTTCTGCTAGTCTGTAATAAGCCTCAAATACAGACAAGCCTGAAAATATGTTAAAATGTTTTGTCAATGTAGTAATTATTTTACCTGAAATAAAAGAAATCATTTCTAGTAGTTTTAAATTTTCATTTTGTCAGTAGCTGAAACTACAGACTGACAGTAAAAACTGTTGGGTCAGTGAAGCTTGAGACACTCCAAAAGCTTTATCTCTGACAACAAATGATTAAACAAATATTACCACTGAGCATTAAAGAAGTCGAATATACATTCCCAATTAAATTTGTCCTGCAGTCTATTATGGGTAATGGGCATCACAACAGCCTTGTGTATTGGAGTTAAAGAGACAAAAGACGTCCCAATCAGCTGCTAATTCGCCAGACGATGACTTCATGGGTACAGGAGGGAGGCTGAATTAGCATACAGGACTGAAAACACCTCACAGAGTGAGGGATGAGCAGGCTGGAGGTGAAACTGCTGGTTGTGCCCCAGGACATCAGTACCCAGCAGGGGGCTTTGTGACTACACATTCAGCAATCATTTGTATACCATCAAGAGTTTCACTTAATCCCACCAAAACATCTTTTCACTATTTCTGTTATTTAATGCAACTACACTACTGATAAAGGTTTCACTGAAGGTTTTACATGCTGATACATGAACCTGATTTATGGTGAACTCATACTGGAGGTCCACTTTTTTAATGAATAGTGTAAAAACTAGCCGAATGTTTTCTGACAATTAAGGCTAAGTGGATTAAAAAATACATTACTAGACAAACAGGTGAACTTTTCTTTTTCTTATCTTGTGATAGGCCTATTTGTTCTTCCAGAGGGTCACATGAGTTTTTAAGATTCTAAAAATGACATCAAAATAGAGGGAGCATTTAATTTTCAAACAACCATCTAGCGCTAACCAACCTGCTTATGGTTAGCTCAGTGTCTGCAGATACAGACCTGCTTTTATCCTTAGGGTGTGGTTATAAAACCTGCTCTAGTGAAATAAGGAAATCCCGGGTGAGAATTGCTACAGAATCCACTATTGTACGTACAACTCCATAGTAAAAAAAACATAGCCAATTGTCCCACCAGATTATAAGAGCAGGTCAGGTCAGGTCTTACCGTACACGTTTCCATCCTCAGCTGTGGCGGTGACCCTTTTGCCCTGAATCTGGACGTGTTTCCCGCTGGTGCGGCTGTAGAGCTGGTAGACCCTGACCTGTCTGCGGCTGAGCTGGTCCGTCACTGCGCCCTGCGTCCTCACATACTGGTTAAAATTAGGAGACGGGTGATTCTCCCCCTTTTTTATGCATAGGGAAAAATGAAATACATAATTTTTTCTTTCTAATCTGGGAAATTTAAAGAAATGTAAAGCCAATTTTATTAAAACAGTGTTAACAAAAGAACACCTCCCTGTAGGCCTACTAATTTCTAAATCAAATTAATAATATTCGTTGAATACGTTGTCAAGAATATTACTAATTTTATATTCAACATTTACCTACTTTTCTTAAGAATTTCTTAGTTTGGAAATTGAACATTATTGTGTGCTTACCTGAGCATGGCACCACAGCACGAAAAAATGAAACGAGCTGCAGAAGTAACAACAAATGAAAAGTTAGCCAGTCTAAAAAGTCATTTTGTGGCAATCAGAAAACAATCTATCGGCCGTCTTACATGTAAATACAGCGCTGGTTTATTCCATGCATTTTTATAATTTCATCCGATCAACAATCGGAACCTGAGGCAGATATAAATCCCAGAGGGATGCTGTAAATAAATCCAACGGAGCTCCCGCAGTGTTGCAGTCCTGACCTGTCCATCCACATCCACAGAGTCGCTGATATATGTCGGTGTTATGTCCCTTCACATTTATCAAAAACCTGATCCAGCTGACTGAGAGGCGAGGAGTTCTTCAAAAGTTCCGGGCAGCGCATCAAAAGCAGATACCTCCATTATAAAAAGCTCCGTAGATGTTTGGTGACATCACTGAATCAAACGTGAGATAGGTCTGCGTGGGTTAATTCCGGGTTTCGAAAAGCCCTCTGTCTCACCAGGGTCAGGCTACACACTGGTTAAATGTTGGAAGGCAAAGTCCCTCCCTGAAATGTTTGTTGTGGGTGGGCACAGCCACAGGACCCCTAATGACAATTTGATGTGGAGACGCAGTTGTGCAGATAAAGAAATCATTCACGTTTTTAAAGATTTCCAAAAGAAAATGAAAAAAATATACCAATAATAGAAATAAAAATAAGTACCCATGCACATGCAAAGAAAACAGTTTTTCATAGTTTTAGGTCAGGTTTCATTCAAGACCATCCCTCTGTCTGCCCTTAATGTCGATCATTACAGCTGCACTATATTTAAACGTGGTGGTCTAATGGCTCCTTTCAGGCGTGGCAATTAGGTGTTATAAAGAGACCATCCACAACAGAGCACAACACATTTTTAAATGCACACACATCCACAAAACTGTCCAGATTGTACATTGTCTGTGAAAGTTAAAATCAATTTTTAGTCTAGCTTTCACCATCCTGACAAACAGAGTCACTGCGTTGTGATCTGAGGCCCGGTCCACCATGTTCCTCCTGCTGAGGTACACTGTCATTTTGGCTCTGCCCAAAACAAACTTCAACAAAGTACATTTCCTTTTCTGTTTTTTAAAGTACCTGTAGCCCATAATGAATGTGTTTGGTAAAAGCAACACTGCAGGAGCTGAATATGCGTTCCAACATTTGGAAAAGAGGCAGGAGACGGACACAGTTCAGGACACAATGGAAGACCGTTTCCCTCTGAGCACAGTACGGACAGTTGTGTGTGATGTCAGGATTTAAAACAGAGATAAAAGCATTCAGAGCCACAGCACCATGTAAACCCTCCACTGTGGATCACCAGCTCTTTTAGTCAACGGTGGTTTGTTCAGTGCTCTCCACTCTGGCTTCACCTCCTCAGCCAGGCCAAGGTGAGCTCTCCAGCGAGTGTCACTCCTCCCACTGAGCTTCGTTCTTAACCAGCACCGTGTATAAAATCTTTCCACTGTCAACACTAAGGGCCACAGCAAAGGAGCACCCCAGGGCCAAGAAGCACCCAGTACAGTTTTTGAAGTCAGGTGAGAGAGTCAGAGAGGGGAAGGGATCCTCCTCGTTGGGAAGAAGATCCGCACTGCAGTATTGTGTTAGCAGGAGGCGCTCTGTCTCACTGAGCCTCCGCTTCCACCTACTGAGCATCAGACTGACGACTCTGACTGACCTCACCTTCAGACGTGAGGCCAGAGCAGCTGCATCACCCATGTTGGCTTCTGTGATGTCCACGACTTGACCCAGCGTGACCACCCTCGCCCTGCAGAGCTGCCTGGAGAGGGCCGGCTCCCCTGTGTCCAATTGGCCGCCCAACACCACCGGTTGCTTTAAAAAACAGTACAGAGAGTCTTTGTAATCCACATGTTCATTGTTCAAATTAATCCACAGTTTAAAAAGTCCACGATAAAAAACAGGTAAGAGAGAAGAGGAGTGGAGAACTGATAAGAATCTATATACATTTTGGTAGCTGCTGAATGAGACCCAGTTTGTGTCCATGAACAACATAACTTGAAGCTTCAAGTGCCCTCACATCTTACCCTTCTCACGGTCTCTTGACCCCGCCACAACCATCACCCCTGTCTAAGGCAAAGTGATAAAATGCAGCAGTTAGGCATCTCTGACATGATGGTTGGCTTCTGACTGGCTGACAGGAGTTAATCAGCATGAGCCCATCAATCCATCAATCACTTCTCCTGTTGTATCACAACAGTCAGTATTGTTCTAGTCAGAAACATAAACACACACTATATGTGAGTGATGTGTATTGAGAGAGCAGGTCATGATTTACAGTGGGAAGCAAACTCAATCAACACCCTTTGTAATGTTTATTGGAAAAATCTACTACTGATCAGCTGTTAAATGTAGCTGTTAAATGTAGTGCCCTTAAACAGGGAGTAGTAATGGGAGAAGATGAAGAGACGACAACAGCTCTTGCCTTCACTCATCTGTATTGAGTGAGGAAGAGAAGCGTGATCTCCCTACTGGAGCCCTAAGGCACTACTAACAGATCCACGAACAACTAACCCTTCACAGACAACGATCTGCATTACTGATCTGCATCAGTGATCTGCATTCCTCTTTCCATATCTCACTGGCTGCAGTTTTAATACTACTATTATACATCTGAAGCCAATTTTAAACTAAATGTGCTGACACTTGAGTATCATAATAAAAAGAATGAAATTAAATACAATACTTTGTATGAAATACTTTTGACTGAAAATGAATTGATATTTTTTTTATCTACGTGTCACATTAGCAATAAACAAATCACACAAGAACACTTCATATTGCTCAAAGGAGATATTAAGCTTTCTCCACATTCAACATGGGGCGGCTGCAGCTCAGGAGGTAGAGTGGTCACTCACAAAACAAAAGGTCGGTGGTTCAATCCCCAGCCCCTGCAAGTCTACAAATCGAAGTATCCTTGAGCATCCTTTGCTCCCCAGGTGCCGTAAAGGCAGCCCACTGCTCCTTGGGGATGGGTCAAATGCAGAGAAAGAATTTCCCCCTGTGGGATGAAAAATGCTACTTTAATCAACTACTGCTGTCTCAAGACGATTCAAACCTCTGAATATCATTTCTCATGAGAGACACATATACAGATCAGATGGAGTTAAAACACTGAGTCAACCTTCATAGACTTACTTTATCAGTAGAGTCCCAAAGGTTTTTCTATTAAGGCCTAAATTTACATCAGGGCTCCATGAACTCCAAGAACTTCACCACTGCTGACCCAGAAGCTCCATAAAAGTGGACTCCAGTAGTTCAGAACCATCTAGATCAGACCCAGAAGTTTTGGGAAGCTGTTCTGTGGAGCCAAACTGGAATTTTTGGGGCCTATGGATCAGCGGTATGTCTGGAGGAGGAAGAATGAAGCTGATGTTGAAAAGAACACCCTACCTACCTACAGTGAAGCATGGCGGTGGGTCCACTGGTTATTTAAAAAAAATTAGAGGTGTTATTGATATCGCTTATTAGACAATTTTTAAAAAACTAATACATCTTTAAAAAAGATGTAGAATAAAAGTATAAATGTTAAGCACATACAAAGTGTCATGGAAATCAACACAGTAATGATTGCATAATTAGCGAAAATGTAGAAAAATGTACTATCTCACAATGACAGAAGTGGAGAAAACTTCATGGATCCTCCCAAGTATCCCGGAAAGTAGAAACAGCATTGGTTTTGATTTACAGTTCAGTGTCAGCTTTCACCACTGTATCACCTGTGCAGAACCATCCCCACCTGTAACTATTTAATATTCTTACATTTACTTTATGATACAGAGCAACAGTGAGCTGCACCTATTCTTACATCTTAATAATAATAATAATAATAATAATAATAATGACAATAACAATAATAATAATAATAATAATAACATTAATCATGTCATCTTATTAAGTCTTGTTACTGAACAGGAGACTACCACCATGTAATTGCCATTTTCATTTTTATTCATTCATATAAAACAGTGATCAAAATGAGCAAAAGGTTTGGACCACAATTATTCACATAGATCATGATTGGACCTACTGCTGTGGTCCTAGTCATCACCCACTGAGACTATTATTATTAATCATATTATCATACTATTATTATTATAATTATATACTGCATAGTTATTGTTTTAATTATTATAGATACTACAATTTGTAGTTATTGTTTTAATTATTATAGATATTACAATTTGCAAATTTTCTATGACTATATTTGTTATTATTGTTGCTGTACATCTCTGTGTGTCTCTCACGCTCTCCCTCTACCATGTCTATCACTCTGTCTCCCTCTCTGTCTCAAACCGGCCAAGACAGATGACCGCCCACCTAGAGGTGGGGTGTTCGTTGTGAACGAAGGGTTGTTCAACGCATATGTAAAACATCATGCTAGATGCCAGCGTTGCTGTATTGTACTTCATAAGCGGCATGCTATCTAAAATCACACACTGGAGTGCTGTTATGTCACTGTTGGTTTGTTCAGTGTACTGTAGGTAAACAATGGCGGTGTAGGCTTGGATTTGGGTTGGTCATTTAAATCTTTGGTCCAGATCAACATAGACCATCAACTGAGACCTTTCTCTTCTTTTTCCTGGTCTCAGTAAGAGAAGAGAGAGCTCACTTGAAGCAAAGCACAAATTATTGTGTGACGTTTGTGATGTCATTTTCAACGCAACATAAATGGACGCACAGAAATAATGGAGGATATCGACGGATGGTGTTCTCGATTGTCAGTATGTGGCTGCAAGGAGAAAATTTTTAACCACAGCGTGATTTTTCAGGCTCCAAGGTTTTTGTAATCGTGTCCTCTTAATAAAGAATTGTGGCCGCTAAAGTATCATGGCTATTTAAAAATGTCGGGTACGAGTTTGTGCCGTGGAGGATATTCCGTACATGCCACGCATTGATGATGCAATGACGCAATGATTCTCTCTGACCAATCAGTCGTCTGCAGTGTCACCTTTTAGTACCTGCTCAGCTTGTTTGGAACTTCGACGGCGGTGATACCAAAAAAGTAAAACCAAAAAAGGCGAGTGAAGTCGAGTTGAGTGGAGCTGGTACCACGCAGTGGAAACAGGCAGCTCAGGGAACAACCCAGAATCAGTCTCACACACCTCAGTTTGTAAAGGGACATGAGGTCATCAGGTCAGCAACCAAACAAAGTGGATCCATTTATCTTTGAAATGTCAGAGGACATATTGCAGTGAAATCAAGACAGATAGAGCAATTGAAAATACCAATGAAATGAATAAAGGACAGAAAAAGTAAAGTATAAGTAATAAGTAAAAAATATTGAGGCTGATGCATCAAAATGTTTCAAAATAAATAAATTCCTTACGAAAAAGAAATCATAACCACTCTAGATGAAAATTGCCAGGGTTGAATTTTGTTTTTTAGGCCTACTTTATGTTCACTGTTTTTTTTGGGGTTTTTTAGCAAATACTTAACTAAGGTGAACATGGCAAATATTATACCTGCTGAACCTCAGCAGGTTAGCATTGTCATTGTGAGCATGTTAACATGCTGACATTAGCATGCAGCTCAAAGCACTAAGGTGCTAGCATCACTGTAGACTGTAATGTGTCTATTTTATTCAAAAAATGGAAGGATATAAACAAAATATTGATCTGGTGTTTAATCTGTTTCAGGAAAGGCAGGAAAGGAATACCAACTTTCTCTATTAAGCTACGACCTTGTAGCAATTTCATTAATTGCAAATTACAACTCATTGCTGTAGTCAGTCAAGTCATTTCTTAACTTACATGTATTGAAAAACTAAAGAACAAGCTATTTTTCTTCATGATTGTAATGATCAAGTGGTACAGTACAATGTCAAGAGATTATATGAAATAAAATGACATGAATGACACAATGAAATTACACAAATACATTTTGTAGTCTTATAAATAGAGGGATGAAAAAAAATACTTTTTACAGATTTTTGAGTTGATGCCAAATTTTCCAACACTTGAAAACAGTGAAGCCCATTTCCCATACAGTCTTCCTCGGGCTACTGTAGCACCAGTGACAAGTGAAAGGAGAACTGGTGGTCTCCAAACAGCTCTGACCACATCGTAAAAATCTCCACCATAAAGAGCAACTGGCCACTCTTTCTGACCCTGCAAAAATAGAGGGAAGGGTTCAGAAAGTGGGTGGTCCCCTTTATGAATGATCAAAAGAAGAAAAAAAAAGGAGGATTTACTTGGACAAGCAGCTTTCTCCTCATCAGCAGCAGCGGGACTCTTCTTGTCCTTCTCGAACCCTGGGAATGTAGCACTCAAAATGTGAACAGTCATCTGTGGTTGCACTTAAAGGTGAACACTCAAGTTATACACTGAGAAGTGAAAATGTACAACTCTGTGCTTATTACAAGGGTTCCTGACCCTTAGGTATCGCCCTGCCATTTGCAAGCTGACCATTTGAGCTTGCCAAATTTGACACAGCTGACGCAGGCAATAAATTTGAACTAGTTTCCCCACCCCCTTTATCCATAATGAGTGCTGCCCTGCAAAACCTTTGAACACATACACAGACACACTCATGCACACATACCAGCAATCCTAATGTGATAATCTAAGGATGAGGTTACATTATAAGATGAAAGAACCAAGCAATCTAAAAAATCATAAATCTGTAGAAATGTGACTGTGTACTGATGTCTAAAATGTAGCATATGGCAGAATAAACTGATTTGTGTGAAAGACTAAGGAGGATATGGAAGAGTTAATGGGTGACAGACAACATTGTCAGGGTGACCAGACTGTGCAAATCCTCTAAGTCCCTGAGTGCTGGGATGTCCAACAGGTGATACCCAAGTTGCTGATCCGTGATTAACACTCGCCGGTTGCAGACAGGCTCTGACTGCTTCATCTGCAGGACAAGAAGCTGGGAACATGTCAGACTTCAAGACTAATAAAGTGACTGACACAACTGCCCTTCTCAGAGTCACAGACCCTGAGAGAGAGGGAGGGTTGGGTGTGTGAAAATAGCTGAACATCCAGCTACGCCGAGGCTAAAGAGTCAGACAGGGCCCAGCATCTGTGTTATTTTTAAGGAGCAAAATGTCACTGAGCAATGAACATGCTCAAGGCGCATATCTAACAGGGTTAGATGCAAGGTCACGCCAAAGCCAGATCGCTTTCTGAAGACAGACGCTATTGTAAATGGTAGTGACACACATGCTACTGCTTTGAAGTCCTAAGAGAAATTCACTGTTAGCTTTTAATTGATTGTACTGGTATGTGCACATGTAGCGGCATTTAAAGCCCCTATCTTCGAAGGAATGCCCTATTTTAGTTCACTCTATTCATTGCTTGTAAGTTCAATAAGTTGTGGACTAAAGACAAATTCTGATATTAGCCAACCAGGGCTTTATATTTTTATCCACTCTAACTATTCCTCATAATAACATGTTACTCTCCACTGTTGCACAGATATGACAAATGTGGACTCTTACAAGAAAAGAACAACAGTGAACAGGGCAAAGAGCACAAGCACCCAACAGTTTTCAAAGCACTACAACCTTCCCTGTCACTGCTCCAGTGAACTGCCCAATGGATCCACTCGATGTGTTGTTAACACTGCCAAGGAGACTGTTTCACCCACATCCATTGGTTGTTTGGTCAGTCTGTTTGTCAGGATGATTATACAAAACCTACTGAATGGAATTCCAACAAAACTGAACAGATGGGGCATGGGTCTATAAGGAACCCATAACATTTTTGGTGCAGATCCAGAAAAAGAGATGGATCCAGGAATTTTATTACTTTTTAAAATATTGCTGTGGATAAGGTGTTTTTCACCATTTTCCATAATTAGACCTGCTGGTTTGGAAGAGTCAAGAGATAATTTTCATGTGATTTGCTCTATATGAATAAATCTGATTTGACTTGACTTGACTTGACTTGACTTGACTTGACTTGACTTGACTTGACTTGACTTGACTTGAATTGAATTGAATTGAATTGAATTAAATTGATGAGTCTAAGTTTTTCAAAACATACAGTGGAGGTGGTAAGGACAAAAATGTGAGAATGAGAACAAGGTTGAAAAATAACACCATTTCCCTTTAAAGAATCTTACTAGTACAGAATCATTCTGACACTTATGCTTATACAGTTGTTTGCTTTGTAGACAGGAGGTAAAGGAGTATCTGAGCCTCATGCAATTTGCCAGCCTATTTCCACCCCCAATGTGTCAAATACAACTGCTCAGTCAGTGGCCCTACACCTCAAAGCATGACACTGTAATTACCCCTCTTATGTCACTTCTGGAGGTGCCCCTCCAGCGTAGTAGTATAAAGAAAGAGAAAAGTCCAAGCCAGGAGGTGGTTGAGGTTGTCAGAAGGGTCAAACACATGGCTCTCCTTTCACAGGACACCAGGGTTCAAGTCCTGTGTGTGATCAAATGTTATGTAACATAAATGACATGACCGAACTTAGGTCACTATCATTGTTATCCTGTGAAATATTTCTTAGGAAGCTTTATTTTAAAAGTCTAGTTGGATGTTACATATTTATTATTACTAACTCCACCACGGAGTCCAGCATGTGCAAAACTGACACTAGAGGAAGTGTTTTCGGGATTCTCTGAGAGGTATTGCCCACTGCTCCAATAATCAAATATATTCAACAACTTTTCTCTGTTAGCATTTGTTTTGCCAATGAGAATGTTGAAGTGGCTGGTGGTTGATAGCAATTTGGAAACTGGTCATGCTGCCATATTTGATGAGTTAGGAGTGAGAACATTTTGAAAAAAAAAAAATCATATGTATCCCAAACCTCTCTTACTTCGTTCCAAGTCAGATTAACTTAACTGGACAACATTGTCATAAATCATCTTGATGAAAGTTAACTCTTCATTCTGAGATGTCATTGATTGTTTTGGAGAGCCATCATCCATCCATTTCATGTAACCGCTTATCCTGTGCAGGATAATGGTAGGTAATATGAGGTGATCAGATAAACGAGTGGTTTTACATGAAATTAGATGTGGAAGAACATATTTCAGAACCAAAACAGCCCATAACTGATAAGAGAAGCAGTCATGTGACAGGTTCAGATATATTCAACAATATTGCAAGACAATATTAGAGGCAAACTGTAGAGGAAGGCAGACTGTCAGTACATAAATGATCTGGAAAACTGACATTTCTTTTGTGCTGCTAAAAGAAAAAAAATCAAGTATTTACAAAGATCTAAATACTATAAAGTTGGTGAATGTTACAAATTCTCTTAATTCACTTAATAATACATCTGTTGGTATGAGGCATTCTTGCATGAGGCCCATTGTTCATTAAGTATCTGTTAGCTTATGTATTGAAGCCATTTTATGACCAGCTGAGCACAGTGACTTGAAGCACCTCATTCTAAGGTTATAATGCTGCATGCTTTCTTAACAACAGATGAATAAATCAAGGTGATTTGAAAATACTGGTAGTGAGGTTCTCCTGCTAACAAACTATAAAATGTAAGTTAGATGACTATGAAAGAGCTAGCTCTTACGCTAATCCCATCATAAACACTTCCAGGACTAATCTTTACAGTGAATGCACAGAAGGGTAACTGATATTGATCCTCTCTAAGTCCCACTACGGAATGTGTTACGGCTGTGTGTGTTACCTGTGCTGTTTGTCCCTTTTCCCTTCCCGTCCGTTCTAACTCTGCCCAGGTGTTCTCCATACTGATTGCTCATGAGGTGCACCTGGCCTGAGAGACGAGCTTAAAAGCTCCTGTTTCAGCATCACAAGGTGGAGGGAATGTGAGCTGCTGGTCATAATGACTTTCAGCCAGGAATTTTGTCCTGTTGTGTTTTTAACTTTAAGGTAATCTTTATTTAACATTGGTTGATTTTTTATCTTTATGCTAATAAATCCCATGGATTTGGTCTTTTTGATAGTGTCTTCTTTAGTTGATTTAAGTGTGGGGTGTAACAAAATAAGATAAGCTTACTTCCAGAATTAGTCAGATACATTTATAATAAGTTAAACATGAAATGGCTGAAAGGAGATTTTGTTATGACATTTTAACAGTATTCCTACAATGAAATCAAAGTTCAGTGGTACTCAGTGCAGCACATCCACCATTTTCATTTTAACATTTTCTCTATCTGGCAACGCTGAGGAAAACTGTTAAAAGTTCTGGGATATGCCCCTTTATACAGATCTATAACATTTTAAAAACTTTCCCTAATTACTCAAAAACTGCTGAACCGATTTCTACTAAACTTTTTGTAGGCCAGGTAAACTAGTCAATCGTGTGTGGGGTTGTTCAGTTTTGGGGTATCCCCACTACTAAGTACTATTTAGTACCATTCTAGTTTATTAAGGGAACTCATTTAGTATTAATTGCTACACAACTTCAAAGCACTAAGTGTATAATGGTTGTACTATGTTTATTTATTCCATATTAGTTTTAACCTAAAACCTGTCCTCGAAAAAAAAAAAGATCCTCTTGAGAATCTGTGGCAAGGGGCAAAAAGCATGCAAACAATTTGACCTCTGAACACTGTCATTGGGAAACTGGCCATTTATTAGAAATTAGTTATGGAAGGAAAACATGTGACCTCCTGCTCCCAGAGGACACATCAGGCCATTATATTTGACTGGTTTGGGATTTCAAGGAGTCATTGATAGGAATTTTCAAGATTTATTCTGTCATCAGTTGACGGCAAGACTACAGACATATGTCGCTGATGTTACTGGGACTTGCAGTCAAAACACGTCTAAGACCCCAAAGAAATTCTTCAGAGAAATCCTTTCAAAAGAAAAAGTAGAAGCATGTATGTAACTGAAGTTAGGAAGGAGATTTTCTTTACCCCAACAGTAACAGATAACCCTATGTAGGGTGAGACATTAAAGGGCACCAATTAACAAAAAAGACTAATATATTACAAACAAATAGAATTAACCAACATTACTCATTCCATTCAGTTTAGGTTTAGGTCTTTTCATAGTGTAATTTTGCTGAATTATACAACAAATAATTAAACACTGGTCAGTGATCTCCATTCAAACCTAACAGGAATGATAATTGAATTCCGACATAAGAGCATAAAAATAATTGAAAGAGGAAAGAAACCAATGAAAGACAACACTTATAAATTGTGCATCTGATCAAAAATGAAAATGTATTCCTCTTGTTTTTAATGACTGCTTGGGATTTTGCTGATTTATTCCAACCTGGTATGGGATGATAAAGATTCACCTCTCGGCATAGATTTACACGCTGCCAGTCATCTTTTTTGGCTGCTTCCAAAAGTTTGAATCAAACAGCGTAGACATCCTGGAGAAAACAAATCAGTGCATTTAATTTAATTTAATATACCACATTGCAGGGATGAATTTGTTTGGAAGTCCATCTCTGCCAATGTGATGGAAAAAAATCCTTGAAATCATTGTGATGAGAAACTCTCTCAAAAGAAGTACTTTGTATCTCATTATAATGACATACCTAAGAATAATGAGAAACCGTCTCAAAATCATGAGTTAATATTTTAAATTGTTTATAAGTTGTTGTTTTTTTCAATACCTCTAAATAAGTTGGTTTTTCAAAATGAGAAACTTTCTCAAGTATCTCAAAATAAAACAATTATCATTACTTTGAGAAAGTTTCTCATTAATTTGATATACTAAGTCATTATTTCACTAATTGTTTTTATAATGATTTATATGAGCTTTTTTCATCACAATGGCAGCAATGGAGCTCCGTATATTGGCTTATGTCTGACTATGGATTATAGTGTTTTTACAAAGATTCTTTGACATGAGCGTAACTAAAAGCAGTGCTGGGTTTATTTATTATTCATGATCTTTTAATCTACTGATAAGTTTCTTGACTAATTGGTTGATTGTTTATCAAATGTGAAAATATCTTGTTCAACCCACAAAACCCACATAAAGATTTTACTTTCACATTGTCAACATTTAGAAGCCTTAACTCATGTACTAATCCATTATCTATATATTGCATAATTAATTTCTATCAGGTGACAGATAGATAATGGGGTGATACTCTCAGCTCCAATTATAGTAAGATCAGATCCATATGAAATCATATCTGTGCAACAGCAACAAATAGAAACAGAAAATAATTCCAATAATAAATAATCCCAATTATTTCATGTGTGCATATATATTCCCAAAGGTTCATGAAAATGTGTGGCTTTTACAGCTGATATCATGTACCTGCATACATTATGTATATTGTACCTGCATATATTATGTATATTGTACCTGCATACATTATGTATATTGTGTGTGCTTTAGTTGGTCTTTAGAGGCTCTACTTTATGTGTACTCTGTTAGATTGGAAAACTGTGCACATTAAAAACAAACAGTTGTTCCCAGAATCTCAGTGTAGGTGAATTGCTGTAGTTTCCCTGCTGTACATTTGTCTTCCCCTGAACAGCCCTCCACCCCCCCAGCTTGGTTGCCTTGGCTGGTCTGGTGAGAGCTGGGCCCCCGGTAGCGAGCACTTGGCCCCAGTCCCAGCTGGTGTGCTGTAGTGCAAGGGCTTGATGTGGGGCTGCAGCAGCTGTCTGCTGCATACGCCCCTTCCTGCTCTGATCTCTGCTCTGCAGTTCACACCTGATCAACAACGACTGCACTTCACACAGGAATTTTCCATTTTCTATTTTCTGATACCCGCCAATGCGGCTCTCCCCCACCTCACAACCGCCCCCAGACCGACGGCAAGACAAGTGGTGCCCTACAACTTGGCGGCTGGCAATAGAGACACCCACACCAGCCTGTGACACAACAGCACGCCTGGTATTTCAGGCCTTCCTCCATGACTCAGTCGCTGTGGAGGAAAGAGAGAGTTTAACTAAAGACACCAATGTTAATTATGACACAAGACAGTCAAACATTAACCACTTTGCCAATGAGGTGACAGCATAGGGAGCTAAAGGATCTCATTAAATGCGCTACGATTAGCTTTTCTGTAACAGTATTTCACTATCAGGCTCACTTTGAGAGATAAGCATATTTACCCTAAACAAATATGAATGCATTTAATAAGAGAATTCTTGCAGTCACTTTGGGCCTATATCCAGCATTGAACACGGTGTGTTTCTGGGACTATTTTAATATGAAATGAACAACAAAATACAATTATTAAATTTCACATTAGCTTATATGCTAAACAGCAAACACAAGAAATAACATCTAAAATGTCTTTGTAACCCTTTTAAATCACTTCCATGATCATGTTTTCTGGTACGTAATCACATGTAAGCTTGAAGTACTCTTTCAAGGTAATATAGTTGTTGCTCAGTGACTGAGACAAGTGTTGACCTCTTACCTGACTGTGACCTCCACGATGGCTTCCATCAACCCCGCTCAATCTTTTCTTGCATCTTCCCTTTACTGGCTTCTTGTCCCACTCAAAGGCTACTTCACGGCCACTGATGGCCCAGGTGCAGTGGCCCTGCTAACTCTAGTGCTGGAGACAGAAAGCCATCAGTCACATGTTTCACAGACTTAATGACACAAACAAACAAAGCTGCTGCTACTTAAACTAAAAGGAGGGAAAACCTCAATCACTTGGTGGTTGTGGTCATGTGGAGACCAAGATAAGCAGATGTCTTATTACTGAGCTCTCTGGGTGCTTTCACACCTACCTTGTTTGATCCGGACATTCTGATGTTTCTATTTGATCTGCACCAAAATTGCAGGTATGAAACCTCCCTCGGACCAAGATCCAGATAAAACAGCTGGACTTCGGTCAGACAAAAATAGGTGGTCTTGGTTCAGTGCAAACTGAACCAGTTTGAGGCTACATTTTTGGATGGTTTAGACTTTCTGACCAATTACAGGTAGTTACACCAGGCTGCAGTCATCAAAAAAACAAAAGAAGAAGAAAAACAATCAGAAGAAGGAAGAAGATAAAATGTATGAGACATATGAGAACGCTGCAAGCGTCTTTATGCTACTGTATGGAACAAATACATCGCAGTAAATACTCAATAATAAATCCATCATGGCAGTTGATCTTTTGAAACAGACTAACACTTACCTTACTGGTCTCTCCACAAATGGAGTTGTCAAGGCTCAAAAGATTGCTTGCAGTCTACACCTCCTTAGCTGTCAGTAATGGTATAATTTTTGCACAATGTTTATTATTAATTTTATATATATCACTTTAGTTTATTAAGTTTATATCAGGGACCATGTACAAATCTCAAAGAAGAGAAAATATGCTTTTCACCAGATTTAGCTACAGGCTAATTTCCATCTGCAGTCCCTTCAACGGTAAGATTAATTTGACAAATTCAAACTAGTCTTGAGTATTATGCTTGAAGTTGGCACTGCTAGTTGTTATGCCATAATAATTATAGTGTAGTGGCAACGACATGAATTATACACCGATTTGACAACACACAGACTTAAGTTGCATGCTGGTCTACAAGCCAATCAATCATCAAGTATGTGGCAATGCAGCCCACTCAGATGATGATGACAGGACATAGGTATGTCATGATAAGTTCTGTAGTGTGCTTGCAAAATTGCAATGCAAAATCAAAACTAACCAGATCAAACATAAAGAATGTAACAAAAACAAAAACCATGGTTCGGACCTTTGTTCGGACGTTCAGGTGTGAAAGCACCCTCAGTCTGCAGAAATCAGGGTAAAGCAGAGCTGAGAGCAACAAAGGAATTAATACATAATAAAAACATTTTACAATAAAACAATCTAAAAATCTCTATGAAAGTCATTTATGAAATATTACAGTCAACCAGACACTTCTGCCAAGGAGTGTCTTACCTGTGCAGGAGTAGGGGGTTGGGTCAGGTGGTCATGGAGGGAGCAGAGTAATAGGACACTTTTAAAGACAGCACTTTTAAAGACAGCACTTAAACACTTGAGAAAACCCACAAGTACTACTCTTGTTTCTGCTCACCTGTGAAGCCCCGGCATCAGGCCCTGGACAAGTCACTACAGGACCCAGCACTGTGGCTGCAAAAGCACAGAGGTGGCTTTAACACATCAGCATTGATGGTTAGTGTGTGAGCTTCCCTTCCATATCATCCCTTAATTGTCTCCATTAGGTCCTAACTAGATGGTATTAGTGCTCAGAAGGCTGGATCTGACTTGATTTGCCTGTGTTAAAGTTGCTTCTTAGGGTGCTCTGATAACCGTGTTTGATCTTGTTTGGTTGAGTAGAAAGCAAACACTGGTGGGGGTCAAAGACGTTTGCAGTAATGCCATTAGCCCACTCAGTTGGGTCACAAGTGCATGAACTAATAGGGTAATGGCAGTGGAGCTTCAAACAGGCATTAGCACATGATTATGCAGGAAATAACTGCTTTTTAATTACACTATGATTGAGTAGTTAAAATGGTAAAACCATGACACCTATTTTGGCTTCCAAACAGTAGGTTCCTAAATAAATGAAAAAGAATACAGCATAACAAGAAAGGAGGGGAAAAAGAAAGTGGTTGTGAAAGGATTTCTCTACATTTAGGTTCAGCTCAGCATCGCTGCCTGCCATTATGAGTCCATATCTAATGTATCCCTGGTCACATTTCTACACTACATGCTTTGGAGCTTTCCCTGGAGCAGGGTTGTTCCCCCCACATTACTTGTTCATTTAAAAAAAATCCATTTGTGTATACCTAGCTAGCAGTGAAAAAAAACATTTCTATCTTATGTGTCGTTGCTAGCATAGTGATGTTTTTCATGTGTCTTAAACAAATTTAGATAAAAGAATAACAAGCTTTGTACATTTAAAAAAAAAGAAATATAACCGTTTTGCAGTGCCACTGCCTCCGTGGTCCATGAGATGATGTTCGCTGCACCCCAGTGGTTGGGAAGTGCTTCATTAGTCCACTGACAGAAAATTATTAAACAATTTTACAAATCTGTTGAGCAATATGCTGCTAGCTCTTTGAGGTCGCACTCAGGCAGTGTGGTCCTTTTTCTTAATCATGCTTTTGCTAGCACCAAACATGCTCTTAGTGATGCTGATAGTTAGCAGAGTTGGTCATGGTACTTGCCCAGTGTAGTGAGCCGAGCTACTGGCTACTCTGCATTTAATGAATGTTCACTAAACTGAAGCCACCATCGAGCTAAGCTACAGTAATGTAGCATAAGTATCACTTCTTCTCTGTTCTTATCTCACATTGGTACAGAAAACAAAAAAAAAATCCTGGATCTACGACTTCATGGGTTAGGGTTATTCATAGGTTATTCTGGCCAAGACCCATTCCCCCACCAAGATTCATGGAAATTCGTTCAATAATCTTTGTGTAATCCTGCTAAACGTATAAACTGAAAACATAACCTCCTTGGCAGTGGTAATGACAGAGCTAAGTAGCATAATATTTGGTTTAAAAACACTTTTCCATCCATTTCTATTCAAGCATCGCTCGAACAGTGTTCCATTTTGACGAGATTTCAAGAGAGATTGAAGTAAAAGTGATGTAAAAGTAACCAGTGTACTGTAACATTGTCACTGGCCTCCCTGTTTGTACTGAGCATGCAGCATGTACAATTTGTAGGTTTCCAAAGAATGAAGCCTTAGCTTGACGCTGCAACAATTTCTCTCGTCTTGATCCACATAAATTAAAAAACTCCCCAAAAAACAGACAAAAACTAAAATTCCACAGTCTGCTCTCTGAAGTTTAAGTGTTTATTTTAACATAAATACAACAAAAATGGTTACAGAGCTTCCATTTCCAAAATAATCCATAAGAACTGTGAGAAATTGAGAGATAGAGAAGTAAAGAGATAAAGAGGTCAAAAAACCGTGTGGCTCCACTCTCTCCACTTGTCTGACTGAACCTTGGTTCACACCAAAAACTCCTCCCATTTGATTATGGTGGCAATTACAGGTAATTAAGGTATATATATATTACAAGTTTTTATAATATATAAATGAAATTCTATCCATTTTACAGGAAATACAAAATGATTCATATGCAAACAATACATAAAAATGAACATGAACTTAAATTATTTGCCTTAATTAGTCAAATATCAATTAACTGCATTTACGCTCCTACACAATTAAACAGGTAGGATGTAGGAAAGTACCAT
Source organism: Chaunax sp. Z400 (assembly GCA_037577475.1). Classification (NCBI taxonomy): domain Eukaryota; kingdom Metazoa; phylum Chordata; class Actinopteri; order Lophiiformes; family Chaunacidae; genus Chaunax; species Chaunax sp. Z400. Next base: position 33,407,171 of record CM075187.1, on the reverse strand, counting down.
GATGGCTCACACTAGTGACAGCCATCATTAGCTACAAAAAAATGATGTGTCTAATTCAGAAAGTTATTGATCAAGACTTTTTTTAAACAAATTTGATCATCTTCTGGATGCAGTCTGACATTGTATGAGATCTGCTGCTTTCTACTGTTCCCTGTTGTCCAGCAGGTGTCTGACACTAGAAAAAAACACAAAAAAAACAGGAAATCAAATTCATCTGCTGGCAATGGGAAAGGAGCTAATGGCCTATTTCCAGTGGGTTTACCAATTTATAAAGCCTTCATTACACACCAGTTTTGGTGTCAAAATGGTATTACTGCGCTCAGTTAGCATGCTAAGGTTTGATAATTAGCACTTAACACAAAGTACAACTGAAGCTGATGGGAATGGTACAAGTTTATGTTGACAGCTTGGTCATAAACCACAATGTTGGATGATAATTGACCTTCTATCCCATACATCCTCTGTATGAACTTCATTACAATACTTTCAATAAATGTTGAGATATTTCAGGCAAAATAATTAACCCAATTGACGGATATGCCATCCCCACATCCATGCTGTGTTTGTTTGTCAATTTGCTGCTTTAATATAAATATATTAATGCATTTTTTACTTTTGTGGAGTTAATTGTGAAAAACCAAGCAAAGGAATATTCTTAACTATCTCTGGATATCCCCAGACCCGTGAGAGTCACTGTTGCAGACAATAGTTCTGAAACAACAGTTCTTACAAGTGTGTCTTACAAATGTGTTTATTCGTCCAAACATCTTGATCAAAATGTTCCTCTGGGGGTGCAGGAGGGACGACGGACTCCCAACAAAGTTCTCAGGTTAAGACAAGAGGCATCAGCCGACTGAGGGAGCAATCAACAGCCAAGCAGCAATAAAGCCTGAGATCTGACAGTGGATACGGTGTCATGTCACTTGTGATAGCTCCCAGCATTCCTGAGAAAATGTCTGCCTATACCTCACTTCAGCACTCCAGCCCCCTCTCCCTGCTTCTCTCGCTCAAGTTGACAGGCTCTGTAGCGGGGGGTGTATATGTGTGTATGTGTGGGGGCAGTGATGGAAAAGCATCACCCCACCTCCCCATAGCTCCCAGTATAGCTCCAGTCACACTTCAATTCAAACAGAAGCATTTCGCTGCTCTCAGGGCTGGCTGGGTGCAGACAGCAGGTCAGTCACAGATTGAAAGAATCAGACACCCACTCCTGACAGTCTGTCTCTCACACCAAAGAAGAAGAAGATGTACATGGGAGATTTCTAATCCATCATGGCTGTTTGTGAGAGAGATGTTATCAATTAAAGCAATGGCTTGTATAACAGCATTGATTGTAGAATTTTAATTATTATTTTTATGATGTTGACAGATGCAATCTTTATCTTAGGAGAGGTGGCTCAACCTGGAATAATTATTACATATCATCCACATATGTATATATGCACATGAACTACACAATGTATAAATAGGAGGTAGGTATTCAGTTCCATTATGATTGATAAGTGCTCACATTACACCAACTTTTATGGTCCAGACACAACAAACCAGTATGAAATAACTGGCAGCAACAAAGACAGACTTTTGCATCACCTCACAAAGATGCACTTGAACTCACCGTGAAGACTACAGCTGGCAGGCAACTAACTCACACACTTTGCACATGCATGAGAGGAAGTAAGTCTCCATACCAACAGGTGCTGGTAGTCTGTATTCATCAGTCAAAAAGGGAAACCGGAAGACCTACGACTGCAGATATATAAACCATTGTTATGAGACCATTTTCCAACCATTTTCATACTCTCAACTCTCGCTCCCCACTTAGAGGCCCAGAGATCCCAAGCTGATTTGAAAAGGCCCCTTAATAAACTGAAATCTTCACTGTAGCCTCTAAGCTAAAAGCATTAGTGTGCACCCTGTGAGAGAAAGTTGCACACAACTTCCAAGTAGACACATCTAGGTCAACTCTGAGGTATGCAGAGATTGCTAGTTCCTGTTGTAAATGATGTCTTTTGGGTCTCAGTGTTTCTGGAGACTTTTACCATATGAGTTGTAAAGTCATTTTACGTTTTTTTTCAGGAGAATGCTACAACGCTATTTTGCTGTGCAGCTCCAGAAAGGTTTTGTGGACTAAGAAACTTTACATGGCTTTCCATCAACATGGAGGTGAGTACATAATGATTGGACTTTCTTTTTTTTGGTGAACTCTTCTTTAAACATCCTGGATGATTGTAAAACTCTCAACTTAAATCCTAATGAAATGTTATCCAGATTAGATGTTCTTCATGGAGATAGACTGAGTAAATGTGTACATCTGTAGGTATGATACTACTCACCAACCTATACATTGTTTCAGTCTAGCCCTAGACCAGAAGACCATAATACCTGCAAGAACAAAAACAAAGGGAATGTTGCCGCTACATCATTACACACATCTGACAGCAGCAGTGTCTGCAGAAAAGTCCGCAGGGGATGAGGGTCTGGTTGTAGTTGTTTACTTCCTCTGGATGTGTTGAGGTCTTTAGGAGGTGCCCAACCTGTTTTAGCCTTTATCCTCAACACTCTCTGGTTGGCAGGCCGACAGCGGTGGCCAGGTCACTGCCCCTCTTATCCTAGTCTGCAGGCTGTAATGGCCGCCCCCCCAAAGCCTGTGGCTTATCTCCCGGCTGGGGCGATGCCTTCCCCGATCTGACACACAAGGCGGCAGGGAAGCTGCACTGAATGGGAAACAACATTACAAAAAAATTAGTCCTTAGTGCCGGGGTTTTGATTTGAGCATCTAATTGCCAGTTCAGGGTTGAGAGAGTGTGTGAGGTGGCTGGGAAGGCCGGGGAGCTGTGAGGGCCCTGGGGGAGAGCTGTCACACAATAGCAGCCTTTATTTCACATTCAGCTTCTACAAAGTGGGTGTGCTCAAAAGATTTAATCCCACATTCAGACTCGAAAAGAAAAGTCATTCATATTGAAAAGGTGGGTTACAACACTGCTTCAGGTGCCTCCCATTTCCCACCCTTACCCCACCTTGCAAAAAAAAAAAAAGAAAAAGAGGGGGGTGGGGGCAATATTATAGTTTTTTCTTGTACATATGAGCAAGGTAGAGAGGAAACCTGATCCTGTTCAGGCTCACCTCCGAATCCTTCACTGGCACTCCTTTCAATGGGCTGGCTTTTTACAGAGGCCAAATTGACCAGGATACCATTCCTGACAGCAGTATGTGTGACTGATGAGTGGCTGACACAAATAACAGTAGGCTAGGCCATGCATGTAAAAGGATGGGACAGTGCAACAGGATTACAGGTGCCTCATCCATGATGGTTTGAGCTTCGTCACCTCCTAACATGGCTGGGATTTCATCCCCCCGCCTCATTCTGTCTTAAGAAGTCCATCCTCACATACCAAATCCCCCCCACTCTTAAATATCACCTGCTTTCTGCGCCTTTAATCACCTCAATAGGCATTCCTTCATGCAGGTCTGTCGTGCACAGGTAAAAGGGAAAAAATTCTTCCAAAAACAAATGTGAAGCAATCCATGCAAACTGTAACTGCAACCACGTCTGAGCATTAGACAAGAACAATTTTAATATATAATGCATTACCAGAAGTATGCAAAACACGCTGATCTCTAGGTTTGCCATAAAATGTATCTGCACACCATCATTAAGCAAAGCGCAAAAATGTTTATACAATTTGTCAATTTTTGTAGTTTTGTCCAATACTAATAATAATTCAGTTTAACGTTACTTGTCAGGATCTGTGTTGGGAGCAAAAGAATGGACAAGAAACTTGAGCAGTCAGATGATCATGGAGGTTTTGAACAAACCTCCGGGTTAACTAAACTATTATTTAGAAGAGAAAACAAAAGCAGTAAACAGTAAAACTGACACCGAAGTGTTGTTAGTGCCTTCACTATGACTCGTCCAGTCATAGTCGTGAGCAGGCAGTTTCCCTGTGAGGGATCTATGAGGAATCATCACTCACATTTTTGGTACCTATACCTTAAACCAAAAGCCATTTTAAGACAAGCCAAAGGCTCTGCAGACTGCTCTGATTACGTTCAGCTCTCGCAACATGTTGAACATATTTCCTTATTGTCCTCACAAATCTTTGTTTATTAATTTATTTTAAAAAGTGCTTTTCCCCATCCAAGTTCGCAATCTGGAAATCATCTTCCTAGCCTTTTCTGTTACCCCGCTTCTTTGCACCTGTGCATGATAGAAACAAAATGAGCTTCCACTCATAAAGATAGTGATCCATAAGGCTCCATGAGACCAAATTGGACATTGTGGCAATTAGGGTTGAGTGGAGGTGTGGGGGGACACAGCTGGGAGAGTATCATCATTGGGTTTGTAAATCCCACCTGTACACCTCCTGGTTCCTGCCTCCTGGCTTGGGGGCAAACATTCCTCCAGAGAAGTTTTCTCCTTCAGTGAACGTATACAGATATATTTTTTCTCCGCCTTTTGGTGCACTCTCTTGGCAGCACAATGGTGTTTGATGTACCAAACAACATAATAGAAAGTCCAAGCAAGTTGCTGCACTTTTTTTCGCAGACTCTTGGAGTTTGCACTGCCGCAGCCTAAATGCATTACAGACTCAGAATGAAAGGAAGGGCTGGCATATTCACCACAATGATTGACTTGGTCTAACTGCCACCTAAGTCAACTACAATGGCACCACAGTAGAGCCTAACCCTGTACCAAGGTCAATCTGTCCTACACATGTCTGTTTAGCCTGTCTGATGCATGTCCCACCCCCCACAATGTTTTTTGGAAATCTGTTTGGTAGTTCTTGTATGATTAGGGAAAATGATTGGAAAACACTGTATCTTGCAATGTCAAGGAAAACGGGAAAAAAATTCTGGATCTGTCCCTCTATCTGGATCTGCACCAATATTTAATGGGTTCTTTCCTGGCCTATGCTCCATCCTTCCACCACGTTTTGTGGGAATCCATCCATCTTTTTGCTAAACCACAAGGGCCCTCAGAGAGCACACACTTCTGCCAGGGCTGCAAAAAAAATTCTCAGATCTGAATCTGCCTCAAAATCCCCATTCCAAACGCCAAATCTCTACAAAATCTCATTGAAACCAGTGAAGAACATTTTGAGACATTCAGCTAACTAAATTACAAACAAAAGAAAAAAAAATCAAACCTAAGCCTCCACCAAAACTGCTAACAAACAAACACTGATGAAAACATACCCTTCTTGGTGTAGGTAACTAGATATAGTGGTCTGGCTACACTTGTTTCTAACCCACTGTTCATGTGATTTTGATGTAGTGATGTCACTGTATTGAGCACAGTGTCATACTGTTATTACCCCCACCAAGGAGGTCACAGTTTTCGTGCACAGGCATTTGTTTGTATGTTTGCAGAAATACTATTTGACAGATTATCATTAAACTTAGTGGGAGGGGTCGACATATGATAGTGAAGAACCCATTAAATTTTAAAATGGGTCTGGGTAAAGGGACATATCCAGAGTTTTTTAAACGTCCGTTATCATTGTTAGATTTTTTGGAATTCGGATTCGGATTTAATTTAATTTAAAGGGACTGTTGGATGTTGTTATGCACTCCCATTTAATTACTGATAGAAATGGTTGCTAAAACTGCAAAACAGATGACCCACATTGTTATCCTTTAATTTATAGCTACAGTACAGCCTCACTAATTACCAGCCCTATTAGTTGACTGTAATTAAATTTATGTCACATTAACCCTTAATTATATCTAAAGATAATCTCATCCAGGTTCACATTGTGTCCTCCAGCAGCCCATATGCACCCTAAGGTGTGCTGAATTCACATTCATCAGAGACAACCTAGAATTTCTCCATCACCCCAGTCGACAGAGAAGGTCACTTCAAAGCAGGGACTGAGTCACAGGGGCAATAGAGCCCTGGGACCGACAAATGCACCAGTTGTAAAACTTAACAAGGTGTGAATGCCCTCTGTGTGCCCTGTCTCTACAGCAGGCAAGGGACAGCCTGTGGAACTTCTTAGGGCCTGTGAGGTACACTGCAAAAAATGTTGATTCTGGATGTCTGTTGCCTTCTCAGTCTGAATCATCTACTTTCCATCAATCAGTGTTTAATCAGGGTTAAACAAAGCTTTTGACTACATGATGAAAGTCTTGGATATTGACTTGGCTAAATGGATGTTAACTGATCAAATGGAAGGCTAAATAGTTGTCAGTTAATCACATTTAATTATCAGTTCACACTTTGAACAACACAATTAGCAAGTGGTCCAATGTTATCTCACAGAGATAATCAACAGGGAGGACTGACAATGCTCATCCTCAAGAGAAAGTTGGCTGTGGCTAGATTTTTGTTGAATCAATCACATTTCTGTGTTTACCTTCTAATTAGATTTTATATCAAGTGGGCGACTCCTCAAAGGTGTAAAATGAATAAGAGGTTGATTGCAGCCATGAAAAACAACCCATTGTTCACTTGAAAATAGAAATTAGTAGTATTAATTATACTATACTCACCAAGATTTGATATCTTAGATGAGGCATGAGATTAATCAACTGTTTTAAAAGTTTTTGGCTATTTTCTTTTATTATCTTAGCCTGCTTATCAACTGGAACCAACTTCTTCTAAGATTTTGATGCATGGACAGATTAATTCACGTGTACTAAGCCATTTCTCCTCAAACTCAGTGTTCATTTCTTGTATTTTAGTAACCTTTTTTTGTAGAGTATGGCTGCTACAGATCACTACCTAGATGCTATCACAATTACAACATAACTCAAGTCAGTAAAACATCTGGAAAAACTCAATTTTTTTATAGGAAGCAAAAAGTTAAGACTCTATAAATGAAACAAAATACTAATTTTGTTGCTCATCATTTTAGCTATTTGTAGGAGTTAAGGATTAGGTCTGGTTTCCCATAGTTTCAAATAATACTACCAGTGTAAACCAGCAGACCATTCCCTTTGAATTATATTCAAGCAGTACACCTTCTTCATCCCCTAATACATCCATGTTCCTGCTGATTTTGAATGAAAATTGATTAATCTAAATCAACATGACCTCTTCCACTCAATGGAAGTTCCTAGTGTTACTTTAAGTCAAAGTAAGAAAGCTAAATGCTATTGTTTGTGGTTGATGTTTGATTTACAGAATACAGAATAAAGGTAAAAATAACTATGATGATCATAGATGGACAGAGCAATGTCAGTCAGTAGCTACTGAGGAGAAGCAGAAGAGGAGGCTGCTGAGCTGAGGAGACGCTTGGAAGTGAGAAGAGCCTGAAGGAGGAGGAGGAGAATTTACCTAAAGCAGTGCTTCACTTTAATAAGAATGGAAAATAAATGGAATAAGTACAGAGATAGAATAGATAGACTGGGGGACAAGAAGAGTCTGTATGCCAGGCAGCTATCCAGTTCACCAGCTGGTTAGCTAGCTACACCCTGAGGAGGTTATGAAGCGACTCAATTCTGAAAAGTTTGTAAAACTGCATATATTTGAAATCTACAGAGATTTGTTGTCTGAAATTAGAATAAGTGAACTTTGTGTTGAAATAACATACGAAAATGGTAAAACAAATGACAGAATGGTGCTTGAACTGTCTGACATTATACATTCTGGTGCGCATGACTAGGCCTACTTTATCTACATACATCTGCAGTTGAAACACACCTACATAATCAATATTATATCATAGCTGGTATGAATAGACAGGTAGATACTTTATTGTACCCAGAGGTAAACTTTGAGTCAGTGAGATTTTCATACATACACAAAGGATAACGTGATAAAAAGACCTGACGTGAACATGTTACAAGTAACAATGACCCACAACAATCTCAATCTCTAATAACACATTTAACCAAAGTATTGCACCTTTTACAGTATTGCACAATACTCAGTTGAATACTTGTTCAGCCACATAATTGTACATATACAGCATTTCACAGACCCTTGGTAAAATACGAATTAGAAAAACAATATATGTTTACCCGCTAAAAAAGACAAAACGGACAAGACACGCCAGCATGAAAAGTCAGTTAGTGTAGAGCGCATGTTACATACTTAATAGTATACTGTATGTAACATACATTATAGCAGTGGTTCCCAAAGTCTGGGTCCTATTTTACTATTATTCTAGATTTATATCTGCAGTACATCTGTCAGGCACATGAGGGAGCGTGTTTCTAGCTCCACCACACATGGAGTTCTGCAAATCATAGACATTGGAGCCAGGCAGGCGGTTCCTTGTTCAGAACCCGTTTGGATTTGCACCCAGGTGTCCACCAAGATTTCCACCAAAGTAATGAACACATTTTGCAGGTGGTCACACAAACATGGATGCCTGGCTAATAAAAAAGAAAGGCATAGCTAGAGACCAGGGACAAGACCCAGCTAAGGACCAGACTGCTGCAGGTAATGTTAGCTTAGCTACCGCCCAGAGACTAAATGCTACACCTGATATGCTGTTGCTCTCCTCTTGTACACCTGACTGGAACCCAAAGAACAAGCAATATTCTGTTTGATGAGAGGGAAATATGAGTCTGTTAATTACAACAAAATGCAGTTAATTTGTCTCATATAAAGTTGTTAAAATGTGTGTTGTTTACCTGATGTGTGCCTGTTTAATTTAAAATGCACCTAAGTTCTAAATAAAAATATGAACATATGAACATGAACATAAGTGGCTGTTTACTCAGACTCAATGCATTTTCTCATTTATAAAGTAGCCTATTTAAAATGTTTATATTTGATAAGAGGAGATAAAAACAATGAGATACCACACCCCTCCTAAATGCACTGTTTGATCGTATCTATAAAGTATTTAAAATATGTCCGGTATATATTTTCAATAAGCATACAATGTAGTTGTAATTTAAATGTATATCACTTTGAAATGGCTGGTTTACCTATACAAGATAATATGATGATGCAGACGGCAGTAAAAATGGTCAGAAATGTTCATTTATGCAAAAATTGTTAATCTAACTATTTTTTGATAAGGCTTATTGTGATGTGGGTCGCAATGGTTTGTCATTTAAAAAATGTGGGTCCCCAGAAAAAACGTTTGGGAACCACTGCATTATAGCATGTAGTATGTTAGTATTTGATTCCAAAGTAATTGTAAAAAAAAAACCTGTTGAATAGATAGAAGTTGACAAAGACCATGAATGTGTGAAATAAATTTCTTGGTAATCCCTCCTAGACTGTAGATAAATGTCAGTCTGGTCCAGAGTAGTTTACCAGCCGACAGGTAAACATTAACATCCCCACAAACATCCTGGTTGAGACGCAGAACACTGCTTTCTGTGATGGAGTAATGAAAAGATTGGATTTATTTTTAGATCAACTTGGTGAGACAAATATATTCTTAATTTTATTTTTATATTTTATATTAAGATTTTGCTAATTAGCTTGGTAGCTATGACAGAGTATTAGCAGCACATGGAAAAATAAAAAAGATTTTGAGATTAAAGTAAAAATATTACAAGAAAAAAAGGTAATTTCTGTTTATGTATTACAAATATCAAAAGAAGTGTCAAAATGTGGAACATCGTGCATTTTGTCCAGCTATTCTTTATACGTTTCACAAATAAGGAAGTATTGAATCACTTGGCACATCAACACAAGTATCAGGACTTTAAAAGGATTACTGGGTCTGTTCTGAAGAAAGAACCAGACACACCTGGAGGAAATGATCTTTTTAGTGGAGGAGGCTGGTAGTGGTCAACTGCAGGGAAATCATTTGTTGCATCAGCGTGATGACCGTTACGACTTCATTCTCGTAAAATTACAACGTCATTCTTGAAATATTATGACTTTATTTAGTAAAATGACAACATAATACTATATTTAGATCATTATTGTAATATTTCAACAATAAATCAATTTCAATTGACCTCTGATGAGGCTGTTCTGATTTGAGATCATGCTTATAAATATAAGTTCTCAGTTACAAGAGGAAGAATGTGTTGTTCCTGAATGTACACTGAATGTGTTCCTCTCAGTCTTCTTCAAAGGTTACATACAGTGGTCTTCACCAAAACCACCTCGATCCTGGCTGACGTGACACGTTGAGGTGACTTTTTTTTTTTTTTTTTTTTTTTTTTTTTTTTTTTACAGTGTAGCAGCTCTTTGGGGGAGGAGTGAGTGTTTGGAAAGGAAACATCAGGTGGCTGGTTGGACCACTGGTCCTGGACACTTCTGATTTATCTGTGCATTTCGGAATTATGTTGCTGACCTCTTCACCTGACTGCCATTTGTGTCACCCCCCAAGTTCTGTTCAGGCAATCACCCCCACCTCCTAAACCCTACCAACCACAGAGCAGCCACTGCAAGCTGCAGTGTCATCCGCAGTTTGGTACACATCACAAATAATTAGTACTGATACTGGTCTCATAGAGGGTCAGGCTCTGAGGAGTGTCTAAAGGCTTGTTTGGTGATTAAAATGTTTTTGAATTAAAGGACTAACAAGAACATGGTCAGACTGTATTAAGCTGTAACGCACGGCTACATGACTGCACACATCTACATGTTATCAAATGTTTATTGTATTTTGAGTAATCATGATGTTCTGAAGTACATGGAATGTGTAGCATTGCATTTATTATGTTAATCAGTGGAAGTGAATGCAGCCAGTTTGTCTCATTATAACATATTTATCATAAATACTGATGAGGTCTTTTGCTTGGATTTTTGTATAATTTCTCAGTTTGTTTTCTTAATGCATTATCAGTGTGTGTTCTTCCATCAGACAAAATAAAGCAACAGTTATGACATTCTACAATGTGTAGTTTATGCAGTCACACATCATTGAAATCTTCAAGAATCCATGTGCAGATCTAGAAAACAATCTACCTCTCAGAAATTAGACCATAGCACCTTCGAGTGGATGAAAACAGTTAAGCCCAACATTTCGAGTTTTTCTAACATTTTTGTAAATGCCTTGAAAAGTATCATTCTAATGAAAATTAAAAAAAACAACAAGATCACTCTGAGGGAACAACGTATGGACTACACATGTACAATAAAGATGCAGATCATAATCAGAATATGGCAAACTGAAACATATCATCATACAGAGGTCATGTTATCTGAATCAATGCAGTGCAACCCATAGGCCTAGAAGAGCACCATTACATAGCTGAGATGATTCTTATTCAGAATAGGTCAAACAAATGGAAGAATAAAATATCATCAGTGTTATTGAACTAATTCCAGAAGAACAACTAACAAAAAGAAGTTTAGTAATGTCTTGGTGTAAAATTGTATTTATTTTGGCTGACTTAAAATATCATTTATTTTTTATATTTTCTTTCCAAGTTAAACAAAAGATAATGAATTGTTTTCTTCATTACACAAAAATTATGACATTTTCTCAGAAACTTTATTTGAGGCAGAGAACAGTTTTTTGGAAATTGTAATTTAATGTGCCTTGTTGGAGGCCCTCTAGTTATTTATTAGGTTTGTAATGACTATGCAGTCATGAAACAATTCATTACATAAAATGATGAGTAGCATGCATTACAAAAGCCCAAAAAGCCAAAAATAAAAAATGACATCATGCAATAAAAACGACTTTTTACACAAGTATATTGAAATGAAAACCTTTATTATAAAATGAAAAATGAAACTCTCAAACATGATTAACATTTCATAGTAATGAATACAGTTGAGTTTAATTAATAGTACCATTTAAAGTTAGCCTATATATTATTTATTCACATGATCATTAATTAAAGTTGAATTCATTTAAAACTGAACACTTTGGGGCTCGATATGAAGCAGCCAGGAAAACAGCTACCATATTAAACATAGGCTGATCCATTAAAAACTCTCCAGAGTGAATCAGTATTAACTACAGCAAACAAGCTAGAGAAAGTTACCAATTAACCAATCAGAGGGGCTGACAGAGGTGACAGGTGTGTAGTTTCTCTGTTTCAGTATTTTTTTCTTCTTAATACATTGTCAGTGTCAGTGTTTGTTCTTCCAGCATTTTAAATGAAGGAACAGTTATGTGTGGCTGATCCAGGTATCAGGTGAAAACAATCAGGCTACTAAAATCTGTAAGGAATACAATCTGCCTCTAAAAAATTAGACTACAGTACCCTCTAGTGGAGAAAAGAATTTAGCTCACAATAAATAGATAAGTGCTGTCCAACAGATTCATAAATCTATTTATGGATGTTAAGTTGATGTGTAGTATTTTGTTTGAGTGCAAGTCAACACCCACTGTACATTCATTAGTTTCCTTCAGAACATTAAGAAAAAATGCTGATGTTGAGACAAAATTGAAAAATGTCTCTAAAATCAAGTGTCATTGCAAAAGAAGGGAGTCTTAAAATGGACAGATATCCCTATAGCTCTGTCTAAAAGTGGAGGATCAGCGACTTTGTAGCTGTAGCTCAACTATTTAGCAGAATTATTATTCTGTCTATGTTGGTTGGGTTGTTTCGGGACATACAACATAGTTTCCTGTCTATCTGCTGTCCCTTAAAACAACACATTTATGCAATAAAGAACAGGGAGGTTTTGGACCCAGATGCAGAGAACAGAGGCTGACCAGGTGCAGTTTGATAATTTATTAAACACAAGAAGGTAAAGAACTCAAGACTTATGGGATGTAGTGACAGGCAAGGCAAGGACGTATTGAAAATATGGGTGGTACAATCTAATAAAAATCCGGCGGTCCTCCCTGAAAATATTTTTAACAGAGGATATAATTTCCTGTATTGTTGCACCTTTCAACCACTGGTTTCATTATTTTATCTGGCTATAACAGCATGAGAGACATTATGGGTTCATTTTGTAATTTCATCCAGAGGCAGCAGTTGGCTCCAGATCACATATTCAGGATACACATAATATTTTAAAATATATACATATATATGATATTATGCTTGTGTTGCAGAGTTACATTATGTTGTTGCCCAGTTATCATGGTGGAATTCTTTACATGCATACACTGCTACTGAGAAGAACTGCAAATACATATTTGGGAAACATTTCATGACTAAATGTATCACCTTTCATGAAAATAGCCTTGGATTCATAAGTGTATATGATTGAGAAGTGTGTGTTTGAGCAAATCCATCCAATTAGCTGGACACCTTCTAATAGAGCCCTCATATATGCCTTTTAAGGCTAAACACGTATTTCAAGTAAATTAAAATCCAACACATAGAAACCAAAAATCTCATCAGATATTCAAAGGAATGTGGCACAATTCGTGACTGAAGGGTGTTGATGCTTTTTGCTTCAACTCTTTTTGTTTTCCTGTCATGTTTCCCTTTTTCCTAACTAGCACACTTTCTTTGCCCGAGGCCTTTTGTGGTGACTGTGTGACACACCTTCGCACAGCAACCTGACATCTGAGGCTAGTTAACATTAGCACCTGTTGTATGTGTGTGTGTGTTATGTGAGAATCTACCTGGGTGAAGGATAAATGTGATGATGTGGTATGGACTTCCATTGATTCTCTCAATAAACATCAGAATGGATTTGATGATGAAGCACTGACAGCATTAGGAAAGGAGCACCAGCTGAATGAATAAACCGACGCATTTTCAACTTGGCAAAAGAGAAGGGGTCTTCTAGTTTTAGAAAGTGAAATCCCACCCTTTTGATAGCGGCAGTGTACCAAAAGGCAAACAAATCTGGAACAGGTAAAAAATCCAAAATGATGAGAATATTTCCCAAAATAATGAGACACTTCTTACGTCAAAATAATGACTTAGTGTCTCAAAATAAAATAATTATTGTTACTTTAACAAAGTGTCTCCTTGAAATACTAAGTCATTATTTTTGAGAAAGTTTCTAATTATTTTGACATTCCATTTAAAGAAAAAACTCATTATTCCGAGATAGTAAATCATTATTTCGAGAATAGTTTTATTATGACTGCTGACTTCGACTGGATAGAGTTTAGATTCCATCCACCTTCCCTACACTCTGCCACCAAGTCCGCATACATTGCCCTCTTTCATATGAGCTGTAAAACTGATTATTAAAAACATTTAAGGAAGCGTTCTCCTACTGCCTGTCAATGATGCTGGTTGCTGTTATATGCGTGTGTGTGCGCGTGGGAGCGTGCAGGGATGAGAGGAAGCGTGGAAATGATACGTCAAAAGCTCAGACCAAACCCATGGCCGTCAGTTATTTAAAGCACGCCTCTTTATTTCTGTGGGTGTCTTCACTGGGTAATCCGTGCCCACGTGTTGGTGTTTAACGTCCAAGTGTACAGAACCGGTCCAATATGGGTCTTCGGTACTCCCAAACCATCCAAGCGGTTGTGCTGCTGATACTGGCGATAGTCGGGATTCTGCTTGTCGTCCTTCCTGCTAAACTGATTTTGTCGTCTCCTGAAAACATGGTAATTAAGTTTTTCACGTTTCATAATTACGGAGCTTCTGTAAGGTGATGTTTTTATCCTGTGCGCAAAAATTATTATCTTGTAAATTATTATCTTTGTGCACTAGATAATTTTCTGTTGATTCACACACGTCATTTGTCTTGTTTTTGCATGTAGACATGAGGTTATTAAAAGCTTTGCCTTACAAAAAACAAGTTTAACCAAGTGTACTAATAGTATACTTCTTTTAAACCAAAATAATAAGAGAGTATACTTTCAGTCTACTTTTTATGTACTTACCAGAGACATACTTAACAAAATTATACTCAAGTATACTTGGCGTATACTGACATGTACTGAAAAGATAAGTCTATTTGGACTTTACTTGCACATAATCTTTTGACTGAGATATAGTTAATAAAAGTACAATATCATTGCCTTATACTGAAAGTTTAAGTATACTTGGCTTGTAGATGTCGTAATAAATGTAAACTAGTTGTGTACTCAAAGTTTACTACTCTTGCACTTAAAGTATTCTTAGAAGTATACTTATGTAAACCCAAAAGTGGACCAATTTAGTTCCAAGAAGTATTAAAACAGTCCACTAGCAAGTATACTGTTACTGCATTGACATTAGTATACAACATAAAGTATACTGGTGGCCCCAACTGAAGATCGGGTCGTAGTAGATGCTGGTGTGTTGGGCCGGGATCATGCAGCAAAGCCCACACCAGTGCACAGGACCCCCTCCAGAGTCCAACAGAAACCCGATAGTCTGGTCAGTGCCCCCAGCCGCGAACATCTGGGACGCAGAACCCACAGCACCATAGGGGCCCAGGCATGACATACGAGCCCAGGGCACAGGAAGTTACCCGACCAGTGCTGCCAGAGGGCCCAGGCGTGCCACCAGGGACACAGGGCAGAGGCGGCCCCAAGGGACCTCCCACTGCCGGAGCGCCAAGAGCCCCACTGCCCAAATGCTCACACCACCAGGGAGAAACGGCCTGCCACCCAGGTCCAATCAGAGCCGGAGGGTCACCCTGTGTTCAGAAGAAACAGGCCACCCTGCTATTTCCGGCCCAAGCCACAGGAGGAACCATATGCTGGATGCAAAGAGAGACAATGAGCTGGAACCTGGAACTGCAACACAGAATAAGAGAGTTAATTATGCAGAATTGTTACATATGTCATACATACATCATATTTGCATTACATACGTTATAGTCATACAGTTATGTGATGTAATGTGTTGTAACGTGAGTGGCATTAGTTCTGTCGGACTCACTGATTAGCTCAGTCCCAAAAAAGACAGGAATGGTGTCCATCTTTCTTTGAAGTGTTTGATGTTGTTGTTGTTGTGAGCAGTGATTTTTTTCCATGGCTATGTAATCTGAGAGGAGGTTTTTCCAATGGCTAATGTTTATTGAATTTTTTGATTTCCAGTTGAGTAGAATGGTTTTCTTGGCAATAGAGAAATGAGTAGTCTATTTTTGTATTTGTGTGGTATATTAGTCTCTGATGTGTCTCCAAACAGGCAGAGTTGTGGGGATGGAGGGATTCTGCAGGTCAAGGTGGTGGAAAGTTGTTGTGTCACTGTGTTCCAAAAAGAGTGAACTGGCTGGCAGGTCCAGAGTGCGTGGAAATAATTATCTGTCGTGCCTCTTGTGCAAAATGAGCAAGTGTCTGTGTTTGCCAATCCCAATTTTATACATTTTGTGTTGCGTGACGTGTGTTCTATGGATAACTTTATATTGAATTAGCTGTAGGTTTGTATTGGTTGTCATAGAAAAGATGTAATTTTTTATTCGTGGTATTATTAGTGGTGATGAGATTAAAGGTTTCCTCTAGTGAGGGCGAGGGGTCTTGTAGGTATAGTAAAATGTTGTCAGCGTAGAGGCTAATTTTATGTTGGAGGTTCGTGGTGTGAATTCCTTTAATGGTGTTTTGACGAATAGCTGCACCTAGTGGCTGTATGAAGTTAGCAAATAATGAGGGCGAGAGTGAGCCCCCTTGTCTGGTACCCCGGTGAAGTGTGAAGGTCTTAGGTGTGATTCCATTTGTGGTTACAGTGGCTTTAGGTGAGGTGTATAGTGTTCTTATCCAATGGATGAACGACTCACCCAAACCAACTTTGGGCAGTGTGTTAAATAAAAATGTCCAATTGGCTTGATCGAATGCGTTTTCTGCATCTAGATAAACAATTATTGCCTTGGTTTGGGTTTGTTATGACAGGTTTATGAGGCTAAAAAGTCACCGTTTGTTATCAGACGCTTGTCTTTTCTTAATGAAATCTGATCGGGATGTTTTAACGTAGAAATGACTTTTTCCAACCTGATGGCGAGTGCTTTTGTAATGATTTTAAGGTCTGTGTTCATCAGTGATAACGGGCGATAACTAGATGGTTGCGTTGGGTCTTTGCCAGGTTTGTTTGTGTAGATTCTCAGTCATCCAGGTCATGGTAATCCTTGAAGGTTGATTCAGCTAAGAAAAGTTAAGAAATTTCAAGCTAAGAAAAGAAGTCCAGTTGCTTTGGCCAGGTTTGAGCACGACTGATATAATGGTTGTGTTCATGTGTGAGGGAATTTGGGATGTATTTTTTTATTTCTAATGTTAGCCTATAAAACAGTGGGGATAGTAAGTGCCAGAAGTGTTTGTAAAATTCAGGAGGGAAGCCGTCAGGACCGGGTGATTTGTTACTTGGCATTTGGATTAGGGATTTGTAGAGTTCACTTGCAGTCAATGGCATTTCTGAGGAGTCTGCATCTTGTTTGGATAGTTTGGGTAGGTTTAGGCTACTGAGGAAGGAGAGTACTAGGAAGAGATTTTACCCGATTGACTTCAAATTTGGTCAGTACTACCTAAACCCCATGGGGATCAAAGATTGCTCAAATCGTGAGTTTTTGTTGAACGGTGTGGGTGTGGCTCGACGTCATATTTCATCAAATTTTGATGTCTCGCCATGAAAATGAAAATTGTCATTACTTCATTGTCTAAGGTCCAATCAGCACAAAACTTCAAATGCTGGTCAAGAGTCCCGCCCTAAAGACATCCAAATAACAAAATGTAGCATTAGTCATAGCGCCACCTAGTGGCAACAGGAAAGGTCATATTTTACGTTTTGATACACTATTACTAGGCCATTGAACATATTGGCTTCAAATTACCTGAGAACAGTAATAACAAGTTGGTAATGCAGGATTCTGAAGCATGTGCGTTTTCGTTCAAAGTTGTAGGCGTGGCTGTCTGGCGAATGTTGATGTTTCGCCGTGAAGCAGGAAGTTGTCATAACTCTGCTGTCAGTGGTCCAATCTGCCCCAAACTTCACATGTTTGATAAGAGTCCTGCCCTGAACACATCCATACAGATAAATTCGATAATAGTCACACCACCATCTAGTGGCAAGAGGAATTAACTTCAGAATTTGACGTGCTACTATCAGGCCGTTCATCACAAGGACCTCAAATTTGCTCAGTAAAGCCATAAGGGCTTGATGAAACATTAATATAAATATTGCGAGTTTGGGTCACATGGCGGGGGCGGGACGTTTGATGTTTTCCATCAAACAGGAAGTTGCCGTTGAGAGGCTAGGGAAGCTCAGATGCTCACCAAAATATACACACTCGTCAGAGGTGGTACTACTTACTGTCTCATATGGTTTAAAGGATCTGTTGTGGTGAATCGGCTCTACAGCGCCCCCTGTAAAACTTCAAATAAGCATATCCGAGTCTGTGTTTAACCTACATGTATGAACCTTGGTAGATATGCTTAAAGTTGCATCCTGAAGACATCTACATAACAATATTGTTTACCAGTGATAGCGCCACCTGCTGGCAAATGCAAAAATGTCTCATATGACAATTTTCTTTGATTTTGATTACATTTTCATGGTGTGGGCTACACATGATATACTCAAAGACGAGTCAAAATTATTAGGTGGTGTCTAGCCCCACATAGTGGACAAAATGAGGTACATCACAATTTGTTCATCAGTGTCCATAATGCATGCAGATACAGAGCCTTGCATTTATCCAAGTGTGCAGTAGTGAGGCCAAATTTGGCGCACGGCCTGACGGGCACATGCCACGACCGGCGCCGGAGTGCGAGGGCCCGACAACGCTGCTTGCAGCTTTAATTAGGGCCCGAGCACTATGCGTGCGAGGACCCTATTGTTCTTCTTAGAACTGAATAAATCAAATGAATCGCCTTTTTGAGGACCTGCCCATACCCAAAAACTCATGAAAGTTGGCAGGAACATCATTCGTGGTGAAAATTTACGTGTAATATGGTGATTGGAAATGGGCGTGGCAAAATGGCTCGCTAGCGCCCCCTAAAGTGAAGCCCCTGCCTCCACTTTAACGTAAATGTACGAAACTCGGTACACATATGTTACTGACCGAGACAGACAAAAAACCCTCTTGGAAGAATGCCTTCAAACAAACAGGAAGTCGGCCATTGTGATTTTTGAGCCCATTTTTTGCCATTTTTGGAAAATCATACACTTTGTATTTGATGAACTCCTCCTAGAGATTTTACTCGATTGACTTCAAATTTGGTCAGTACTACCTAAACCCCACGGGGATCAAAGATTGCTCAAATCATGAGTTTCGTTGAACGGTGTGGGCGTGGCGCGGCGCGGCGTCACATTTCGTCAAATTTTGATGTCTTGCCATGAAAATGAAAATTGTCATGACTTCATTGTCAAAGGTCCAATCAGCACAAAACTTCACATGCTGGTCAAGAGTCCCGCCCTAAAGACATCCAAATAACAAAATGTAGCATTAGTCATAGCGCCACCTAGTGGCAACAGGAAAGGTCATATTTTACATTTTGATACACTATTACTAGGCCATTGAACATATTGGCTTCAAATTAAGTGAGAACAGTAAAAACATGTTGGTAATGCAGGGCTCTGAGGCTTGTGCGTTTTCATGCAAAGTTGTAGGCGTGGCTGTGCGGCGAATGTTGATGTTTCGCCGTGAAGCAGGAAGTTGTTATAACTCTGTTGTCAATGGTCCAATCTGCCCCAAACTTCACATGTTTGATAAGAGTCCCGCCCTGAACACATCTATATTGTTAAATTTGATAATAGTCACAGCGCCACCTAGTGGCAACAGGAAGTTATTAACTTCAGAATTTGATGTGCTACTATCAGGCCGTTTATCACAAGGACCTCAAATTTGCTCAGTAAAGCCATAAGACCTTGATGAAGCATTATTGTAAATATTGCGAGTTTGGGTCACATGGTGGCGGCGGGACGTTTGATGTTCGCCATCAAACAGGAAGTTGATGCTGAGAGGCCAGGGTAACTCAGATGCTCACCAAAATATACACACTCGTCAGAGGTGGTACTACTTACTATCTCATATGGTTTACAGGATCTGTTTTGGCAAATTGGCTCCACAGCGCCCCTGTACAACTTCAAATGAGCATATCCGAGTCTGTGTTTAACCTACATGTATGAAAATTGGTGGATATGCTTAAAGTCGCATCCTGAAGACATCTACATAACAATATTGAGTACCAGTGATAGCGCCACCTGCTGGCCAATGCAAAAATGTTTGGTATGACAATTTTCTTTGATTTTGATTACATTTTCATGGTGTGGGCTACACATGATATAGTCAAAGATGAGTCAAAATCATTAGGTGGTGTCTAGCGCCACATAGTGGACGAAATGAGGTAACTCACAATCCCTCCATCAGTGTCCATAATGCATGCAGATACACAGCCTTGCATTCATCCAGGTGTGCGGCAGTGAGGCCAAAGTTGGCGCACGGCCCGACGGGCACACGCCATGACTGGCGCCGGAGTGCGAGGGCCTGACAACGCTGCTTGCAGCTTTAATTATTTTTATTATTATTATTATTTTCCTCCGAAATGATCGCCTTTTTGGGGGCTTTCCCATGCTCGAAAACTCATAAAAGTTGGCAGAAAGATTAGTCAGGTGTGAAATTTAAGTGTGATATGGTGTTTGAAATGGGCGTGGCAAAATGGCTCGCTAGTGCCCTCTAAAGTGCAGCCCCTGCCTCCAGTATAACGTACATGTACGAAACTCGGTACACCTATGTAACTGATTGAGCCCGACAAAAAAGTCTCTTGGAGCAATGTCGTCAAACAAACAGGAAGTCAGCCATTAGATTTTTTTTTTGAAAATTACACACTTTGTATTTGAACAAACTCCTCCTAGAGATTTTACCCGATCAACTTGAAATTTTAGTCCAACCTAAACCCCATGAGGATGAAAAGTTATCAAAAACCGGAGTTTTCGTTGAACGGTGTGGGCGTGACCAAGCCTCAAACTTCATTAAAGTTTTATGTCTCGCCATGAGAAAAAAAAGTTGTCATAACTTCATTGTATAAGGTCCAATCTGTACAAAACTTCACACGCTGGTCAAGAGTCCCGCCCTAAAGACATCCACATCACCAAATATAGCTTTAATCATAGTGCCACCTCCTGGCAACAAGAAATGACATATTTTACGTTTTGATACACTACTGCTAGGCCGTTGACCATATTGGCTTCAAATTCAGTGAGAACAGCAATAACAAGTTGGTAATACAGGATTCTGAAGGTGATGCGTTTTCGATCAAAGATGTAGGTGTGGCTATGCGGCGAATGTTGATGTTTCTCCGTGAAGCAGGAAGTTGTCATAACTCTGCTGTCCATGTTCCAATCTGCCCCTAACTTCACACATTTGATAAGAGTCCCGCCCTGAACACATCCATACAGATAAATTTGATAATAGTCAAAGCACCACCTAGTGGCAACAGGAAGTTATATACTTCAGAATTTGATGTGCTACTATCAGGCCGTTCATCACAATGATCTCAAATTTGCTCAGTAAAGCCATAAGGCCTTGATGAAGCATTATTATAAATATTGTGAGTTTGGGTCACATGGCAGCGGCGTGACGTTTGATGTTCGACATCAAACAGGAAGTTGATGCTGAGAGGCCAGGGAAGCTAAGATACTCACCAAAATTGACACACTAGTCAAAGGTAGTAGTACTTTCGATCTCATATGGTTTACAGGATCGGTTGCGGTGAATTGGCTCAACAGCGCCCCCGGGAAAACTTCAAATGAGCATATCCAAGTCTGTGATTAACTTACATGTATGTAACTTGGTAGACATGTGTATCATATCAAGATCTACGAAAAAGGCTCTTGATGTCTAGCGCCACACAGTAGACAAAATAAGGTATATCACAAAACCTCCGTTAATGTCCATAATGCGTGCAGATACAGAGCCTTGCATTCATCCAGGTCTGCTGCAGTGAGGCCAAAGTTGGCACACGGCCCCACGGGCACACGCCCCGACGGGCGCCGGAGTGCGAGGGCCCGACAATGCTGCTTGCAGCTTTAATTTTCATTGTAATTGGTTTGCCAAATATTTACCAGACTTATTACTGTATTCAAAATTGTCATATTTAAGTTGTTGAATGAGAAACTGTGTTTTTCTGTTAATGATTTCCTCTAATTGGAATTTTACATTTTGTCATTCATTCAGTGTTTCTTCGTTTCGATCGTTGGAGTAAGTTTCAGTGAGTTGCTTAATCTTCTGCTCCAGATGTTTTTATAGCTCCTGTTCCTTTTTTTCTTATTCGTACTGTATGTTATTATAATCCTCTGATTACAGCCTCAGCTGTTTCCCATATAATTGACGGTGAGATTTCTGGGGAGTCGTTCATTTCCATAAAGAATGCCCACTCTCTCTGTATAAAAGCAATGAAATCTGGCTCTTTCAGCAGGGAGGTGTTGAAGTGCCAGCGTGTTTGATAGTGGGCTGTATGGTTATGGAGATAGTTACTGGTACATGGTCACTAATAATGATTGGGTGTATGATGGATTTGGGTACTTTGGTTAAAAGATTGTTACTTATCAAGAAGTAATCTCTTCTAGAAAACGAGTGGTGTAGTGGGGAATAATAAGAGTATTCTCTGGCTGATGGGTTGCTCATTCTCCAACTGTGTGTCTCCATGTATTGTTTTAATAATTCAGTAGAGTGCCAATTTCTTGTGTTCCCTGCTGTGCTCGATCTATCGATTTCTGGATAAATGACTGTATTAAAATCCCCTGCAATTATGATGTTTGTGGAATCTTGTTTTTTGAAAAAAATAAGTCAAAGAAAGATGGATCGTCATTCTTGGGACCATATATGTTGGCAAATGTGAATTTTTGGGCATAAATTGATGCAGTAATTATGATATTCGACCTTCTGGGTCAGTGATGGTGGACTGGTGGGTTAGAGGAATTTTTTTGTTTATTAGTATAGCAACACCTCATTGTCTGCTATTGAGAGGTGCTGAGAATACTTGACTGTATTGTTGATGATGAAGGATATGCAGTTCAGAATTGGATAGATGAGTCTCTTGAAGAAAACAGATATCCGCGTTTAATTTCATAAGGTGGTTTAAAATCTTGGTTTTTTTGGCCTGTGTACGAATGCCACGCACATTCCATGTTATTACGTTAAGTGTATGTGATATGTTATTGTGAGTGAGACTCCAACAGTTTGTATGTATTCTTCCATTGAATATATGTGTATGTGTTCATTCTGTGTGTAACAAAACTCAATATCTCTTTTTTTCCCATTTGGAGGATATAAACACAATAAAAAGACATGTTACTGCACAGACATAAGAACATATTGGGGTGATATGAGGACATACAAAGAAAACAGAAAGTAACAACAAAAGTACAGGGAGGGAATGGGTTATGTGGGAGGGGGGAGATGGTGAATGATGCAGGAGAGACATCAATGTGTGAGTGTGTTTGTTTACCTGGTTCAGTGGGGACATTATGAGTGTGTGTACGGACGAGTGTGAGTATGTGTGTGTACGTAATGAGCGAATAAGGCACACGTGAGAGAGGCATAAGGAGGAGGAAAAAGAGCAGAGGAGGAGGAATCAGTTGAGTACTTTTAAATGAAGGAGAACCATACAGTGAAAAAAGTAGTTAAATGGGAACTTATTATGTTGGTAGAGTGATCAGAAAAGCCAAGGAGTTAGCTCCTGGAAGTTGACCATCAATGTACAGTTTGTCCACCAAGAGGTAAGCTCGTTTGTTATTCCTTCTGCCAACCTTAATTTTCAATGCAATATCAATAATGTCACTAGATCTTCTTTCTTCCATCATAAAAACATCTAAAAAATCAGAGGCTTTCTATCAAACTCAGACGCTGAGAAACTGGTCCATGCATTCGTCATGAGCAGATTAGATTATTGCAATAGTCTCTTTTCTGGTCTCCCACAAAAAACCATAAAACGATTGCATCTTATCCAGAATGCTGCTACACACATTCTAACCCGGAGCAAGGCAAACTCTCATATCACTCCAGTTCTTAAATCCTTGCACTGGCTTCCAATTCACGCAAGAAGTGATTTTAAAATTATTTTAACTGTCTATAAAGCACTGAATGGCCCTGCTCCAAACTATATCAAAGAACTGCTTGTGCCTTATGAGCCAAAAAGAAGCCTAAGATCATCTCCTTGTTGTCCCTCGCATAAGATCTAAAGCAGGTGAAGCAGCATTCAGTTATTATGCTCCAAACAGGAATGCCCTTCCAAATAGTGTCAGAGATGCCCCAACACTCATTTCTTTTAAAAGCAGACTTAAAACATTTCTTTTTACTTCTGTTGTTTACAAGGTTGTGCAACTGCCATGTATTGTCTGCTTCTCTTTTTAATAGAACCACTGGGCACTTTAACTAATTTTCATATGCCTATCTGCGTGTTTGTCTTTTGTCTGTCTATTTTATGCTCATATTTTATGTTTTGTTTTGTTTGTTGTTGTTGTTGCTATACATGTATTGCTATTGTGAAGCACATTGTGTTGCTTTTTTGTATGAGATGTGCTCTATAAATAAATATTCTTCTTCTTAAAGCACAAGTAACAGACAAAGAGTCCGAGATAAAAGAGGTGTTTTTATTTGACATCGTATTCATGTTGTCATGCTTTTATGTTGCAGACAGTTTTAAAAAAATACATAAAGGTTCATGTTTTGCCTTTACCTGTGGAATAATACTTAAATGATGCTTTGAAGCTGTCATTGCAAAAGAGCACACAAAGGGGACAAAGTCAATGCAGGTGACTGAATTAAGACACCACAGAAAGAATGAGTTCAACCTTAAAAGTCAGGATGTACAGAAGTTAAAAGACAAGACAAAGAAGGTCTGTGTTTTAACCAGAGCAAGCCTTCACAAGTTGAAGCTACAACTGCTAAAACGAATACCTTACTAAGTAAGATGTGTACTGATAATTCCATCTCACAACAGTTTTGTTTCCAGCTGCAGTCAGTGAAGCTGTGTCATCTTAGGTCAGTATGAAACATCAACAAAGCAATACTTTCAGATGGCACATCAGTTCACCTTCTGCAGCATTATGCATTTCTAAAATGAGGTATTAGAAGCATGGTGTATGTTTGTGACATTTAATGTGCTGTCTGTTTCAGTATGGAATTGTTCTAGATGCAGGCTCGTCCCACACCTACAGATCACACACTTTGAGATGATTCTTCTTGCTGCACTATTACCACTGATGATCCAATAATTCTTTCGCAGCTGAGCAAGGATGTAATTTCTGCCACAGTGGCCATACCTTTCATGAATGTGATGAAGCAACAGATTGGAGATGTGAGACTGTTTGGGAAGGATGATGGGATACTTCATAGTCTCAGACATGGCTGCTCATGAAAGTTGTCCTCCAACTGTCAGCAGACCATCCTTCAAGACTGGATCAAGTCTGTAAATTGTGCTTTTTTTGTGAACACTAGATGGTGTTGTTTGTAGCTTTTCAAACTCACTTGGGAAACCCTGCTTATGTGTAAAGGATACAATAGCTCTCTCAGCCCTGCCAAGTTATTCCATGGATATACACTGACCACCGAGTGTAGATTTGAAGGCTTGCAGCTGAGGCGTCAACTTCTGATGGTGAGAGCGTGTGTTGACATTGGGGGCAAGGTCTTTCCTTTTGATGGCCAGGACTAACAGGCTATCTCCAAGCTTTTGAAACCAAGCAACAGCTTTCAGTAGCCTGTTCCAGTCTGAGAAGAAGAGAAGCTTATGAGTTGGACTTGAAACATCTTGCATTACAGCGTTACACACAACAGTGCAACCCTTGACCTCTGGGTCATCTTGTGATAGAGACTCACAATTGACAGTTTCCATTGGCCATGCGTGCTTGGGCTTCCAAAGGAATTCTGGGCCATGGATCCATCTCCTATTCTGAAGGAATTTTAGGATGGATGCATCATCTGCTGGGTTGTGTTTACTGTCAATGTATCTCCACTGTTGGATGCTAGTGTTCTCTCTTATTACAGAGGTTCTATTTGCAACAAGTGTATGGAATTTTGCACTTTCATTGGCACTGTATTTTAATACTGCCTGACTATCTGTCCAGAACAGGGAATTCTCTAGGGGGAGCTGCAGCTCTGATTTCAGCATCTTTCTTGTCTATTTTAATAGCCAATACTGCAGCTGTCAGTTCAAGCCATGGAATAGTCATTTGCTTTAGAGGTGCAACTCTACTCTCAACTTAAGAGACTGTGGCTTTCCAAAATCCTTAGGTTTGATACAGTATGTGACGTCCCCTCCACCTAGACACTAGGTTTCCTGTGTTTTGTTGGTTTGTTGTCTGTTTGAGCTCCAGGTGCTAATTGGAGGCCTGATTCCTGGATGACCTGCACCCGAGCCCGGTGCACTCATCGTATAAATACCGCCCACTTTCATCATGGCTTGCTCTCGCTTTCTTCCTCATTCCCTCCCTGGAGCAGATGACGGCTTTAGTTCTTCTGTTAGCTTTTTGATCATTTTGCACTTGTTTATTCTACATGAACTGTGGGTATTGGCTCATCCCATCCATAGCTCTGTTTACAGAGATGTTGTAACAGCTGTTTGGCTGGGAGAGTGAGGGGTGCGAGAAAGCCAAGTGGATCATACACAGAGCTTACCATTGACAAAATTCCTCTCCCTGTAGCTTTTCAGTGACTACAATGTCAAACCTGAGGGTGTCGTCCTCCGCATTCCACTGGGGTCCCAGTGCCCGGTCAGTTGGCAATTGGTCTTTGGCTAGATCCAGAGATCTGATGTCGTCCCCTCTCTCCTCCTCCTTTATGGTAGATAGCACAGATTGCTCACCCACTTGGTCAGCTGAAATCCTCCTTTATTGCACAGTTCCATCAGGTCTGATGTCAGCTGCACTGCTTCCTGTACACTGGGCTCAGATGTTAAACAGTCATCCACATAAATTTTTTTCATTATAGTGTCTGTTACCTGTGGTCTGATGTGGGGATTGTCCTCAGCTGTTCTCCACAGGGCAAAACTGGCACAGCTTGGGGAGGAGACAGCCCCAAACAAATGCACCAGCATCCTATGGTCTATTGGATCCTGCTCAATGTCTCTGTCTGGCCACCACAAAAAGCGCAGGAAGTCTACATCTGACTTGGAGACCTTTACTTGATGGAACATAGATTTAATATCTGCCATAATTGCTATGGGTTCTTGTCTGAAACTAAGCAGGACTCCAATTAATGAGTTAGTAAGGTCAGGGTCGTGCAGGAGTTCAGAGTTCAGGGACATACCTTGATATACTGCACCAAAGTCAAATGTCACCCTGAGTGTTTTCTTCTTTGGGTGGTATATTCCATGATGTGGAATATACCAGGTTCTTCTTTCAGATTCCTCCACTTCTTTCTGCGGGACCACCTCAGCATATCCTTTAGCTAAAACATCACTGCGAAAGTCTGTGTACTCTTTGTGGAAAGACTTACTTCTCTTAAACTTTTTAGGCTCAGGAGACGTTGCATGACAATATGGCGATTGTTAGGCATTTGCATGTCATCTTTCCTGAAGGCCAAGTTAAGAGTATACACTGTAAAACGTAAAATTGAATTTAATTAGAAATACTGAGTTGACTTAACTCAGTTTTTATCAACTTGTTAAAAACTCATTTTATTTTAGTTACTTTGGCATCAAGAAAACTGTCAAACTCAGTTTACTTGAGTTTGGTTCATTTCAACAAACCAAGTAGTGAGAACTTTTGCTTTTTTCAGTACTTAGTTACATCCCACAATGTAACTAAGTATATTACACTTGTACTTAAGTACCCCACAAATTAGAGCTACTTTACTTGAATAGCCTGTTTTCTGTTCATACCACTTTCTACTTGTATACCTGTACTTTTCATGGTAAACAGCCCTTTTGTTTTGTGAGAAAAGTTGGTTAAATGGTGGTTTAGTTTTGTAAAACTCTACTCAGGTATATCCTGTCCCAGCTTCTAAAATCTTTAATTCACATTCAGATATGTTACATGGAATGCTCTTAACAGTTGTTGCAATAGCACACACCAGAATAGATTCACATGTACTTGTTTATTGTTCTGCAGCTGTCCTGTTCAATGTTAGGTAAGTATAGTTTTTGTCCATATGAAAATAAATGTTTAATGACAGTTGAATCAACCAAACAAGTTTTCTCAGTGTATTGTTTAGGGGATTGTATGTTATTAAGGGATTACTGTGGTTGACACAATGGGTAAATAGATACTGTAGCGTGTTTGGCGATAGGTGGGTGGAGTTTCCCAGCATACCTTGAGAGGGTAGCTGGGTGGTTTACATGGACCTCTTTATTCTGATTAAAATCGGTTTAAAAGCTCAATCAGAATGAAAATGCTCCATATAAACACCTCATGCAGAACACACAGAGGGGTAGTAAAAACCTTTTGTTAAACCGATCAGAAGAACAACCGTTCCATGCAAACGGTGGAACAGAATATCTACTGGTAGAGTTCTGTCTGTGCTGCGCAGAGTCGGGACGTATTTACATCTTGTAAATTTAAGGCCATCTTGGTGGCCTTAAAGCAGAAGTAGACAACAGCAGAGAGTTCTTTTCTTGTGCTGCCGTCTCTCTTTCATTGCTTCCAGTATGAGTAAGTTTACGTTATTATCATGCTGCAGCTTTATTAAAAGAACCACAATAACAGCTACAATTACACCGATCACATTATCGACATCCATCTTCTTGTAAAACGTGTGAAACATACGTCACTTCTATCACTTCTGCACATGTCACACAGCTGTTCTGATTAAATGTGGTGGAGCACGTAAACACCAGATCATATTAGATCACAACTCACGTAAACACCAGATCGTATTAGATCACAACTCACGCAAACACCAGATCGTATTAGATCACAACTCACGTAAACACCAGATCGTATTAGATCACAACTCAGGTAAACACCAGATCGTATTAGATTACAACTCACGTAAACACCAGATCGTATTAGATCACAACTCACGTAAACACCAGATCGTATTAGATCACAACTCAGGTAAACACCAGATCGTATTAGATCACAACTCAGGTAAACACCAGATCGTATTAGATCACAACTCAGGTAAATGCCAGATTAGATCACAACTCAGGTAAATACCAGATCGCATTAGATCACAACTCAGGTAAACACCAGATCGCATTAGATCACAACTCACGTAAACACCAGATCGTATTAGATCACAACTCACGTAAACACCAGATCGGGACAGACAGAACAGGTATACAAAGGATGCCATCTCCACAGCGTTACACTCCACCCTCTCACACCTGGACAACAATAACACCTACGCCAGAATGCTGTTCATAGACTTCAGCTCAGCATTCAACACCATCATCCCCTCCAAACACATCACCAAACTCCATGACCTGGGCATCAACACTGCCCTCTGCAACTGGATACTGGACTTCCTAACTAACAGACCCCAGTCTGTTAGGATAAACAACCAAACCTCCTCTATCCTCATCCTGAACACCGGCGTCCCACAGGGCTGTGTGCTGAGTCCTCTGCTCTACTCCCTCTTCACTCATGACTGCACACCTGTACATGGTTCCAATACCATTATCAAGTTTGCAGATGACACCACGGTGGTCGGCCTCATCATGACAACGATGAGTCAGCCTATAGGGAGGAGTTCCAGCACCTAGCAGCGTGGTGCGCTGACAACAATCTGGCACTGAACACCAGTAAAACCAAAGAGCTCATTGTGGACTTCAGGAAGACCAAAGGTGGCACACAGACCCACATTCACATCAACGGGGCTGAGGTAGAACGTGTCGCCAGCTTTAAGTTCCTGGGAGTCCACATCTCTGAGGATCTTTCCTGGACCCACAACACCTCGACCCTGATCCGGAAGGCCCACTCTCTCTTCTTCCTGAGGAGACTGAGGAAAGCCCATCTGTCTCCTCTGATCCTGGTGAACTTCTACTGCTGCACTGTTGAGAGTATCCTCACCAACTGCATCACAGTGTGGTACAACAGCTGCTCTGTCTCGGACCGCAAAGCACTGCAAAAGGTGGTGAAAACCGCCCAGCGCATCACCGGTTCCTCACTCCCCACCATTGAGGACATCCACCACAAGCATTGTCTGAGGAGGGCACATAACATCATCAGGGACAGCTCTCACCCCGGCCACAGACTGTTCACCCTCCTTCCCTCTGGGAGACGCTACAGGTCTCTACGCACAAGGACCAGCAGGTTCAGAAACAGCTTCTACCCTGCGGCTGTTACCATGCTGAACCATGCTCCATAACCTCACCCTCCCCACCCCTGAATCATTGCACTGGACATTTGCAATGGACAGTTGCACTGGACACTTGCACTGGACATTTGAACTACCTGCATATACTGTAATATTGCATCCTGTATATAGTATAGTGTAAATTTGTATAGTGTTAACATAATGTACTGTACCTACATCCTATTTATATTGTATCCATATCCACTTATTTATCTCTTATAGTTTAGTCATACCCATATCTCAATATCATATTATACCCATATCAGCCCTGTATTTATTTGTACATGTCACACTGTATATATGTACATTATGCACTTCTCTGCACTTTACTGCTTCTATTGCACTTCTGGATTGATGCCAACTGCATTTCGTTGTCACTGTACTGAACTTGTACTATGATCAATGACAATAAAGTTGAATCTGATCTGATCTGATCGTATTAGATCACAACTCATGTAAACACCAGATCATATTAGATCACAACTCACGTAAACACCAGATCGTATTAGATCACAACTCACGTAAACACCAGATCGTATTAGATCACAACTCATGTAAACACCAGATCATATTGGATCACAATGTAAACACCAGATCCTATTAGATCAAAACTCATGTAAACAGAGACGAAACCTTCAATTGGAATGATTTCAATCAGAATAAAGAAAAGTGTTCATGTAAACCCAGCTAATATGTTTGAGGCCATAAGCCCCAGTAACATGTGTTTAAATGTGTTCTGAATGATAAACAGTTAAGCAGTAATTAGTTCTTTAGAAATATTTCTATAGAAAAATATTAGTTATACAACACCATGGCACAATGAGTTAAGTCTCTCACATGGTTAGTGACGTCCTGCCTGGATGATGCAAGAGGGTGATAAAATAAAGTAGTGTGATGTATTGTAATAACAAGCACTCCAGAGCAAAAAGCAAATCATTTACTCAAATTCATGCAATAAGAAATTTCAGCATGCTACAATACTTTTTAGGATATTGGTAGTTTAAGTTATCATAATAACAGTAAGCAAGCTAATTTAAGTGTTACAAGTTTACTTTTCTTAATTTATCTAAGGCAATGAGTTTGCATAATATTTTAAGCAAATCAACTAATTAGATTTTACAGTGAATAGTGTCCATCTACCTCTTATCCTCCACTGACAATTCACGCTTTTCCTCTGATGTCTTTTCACTGAAGTCAAGATTGTACTGATCAGTAACTTTTCTAGATTTGCAACAGAGATCCTATTTACTGTGGCAGAGTAACAGCCATTGGAGGGATTGGACTCACCACCTCTTAAGGGCCAATTGATTATCCACCCCACTAGGGTCCTCACTGCATAGGGTCCCTCACCCTGACTGTTTATAATTTCCCAGGGTTCTATAATTTTGGGGGCATTGGTTCCTATGAGCAGCTCAATGTTGCTGTCTATCTCTGGATGCCAAGCGTTTGCAGGTATGGCCATCTAGCAATCCTGCTTTCTTGGTACATTGTTGGCAGTGATGGATATTTCTTTTTGTGTGAATGTATCAGGTAACTGCATAAAATTGTTTCCATCCAGTCCTGAAACTTCAAGGTCTGAGACAACATATGTTGGTACTACTTTCTCATGATTCATTGTTTTCAATAAGATGTTAGCTCTTCTGCCTTTAACCTTACCTTTCTCTCTCTCTCTCCCTCTCTCTCTCCCCCAACCTTTCTCTCTCTCTATCTCTCTCACCCCAACCGGTCAAAGCAGAGGCTCCGGCCACCTTGAGTCTCAGATGCCTTTTTAAAAAAAGGCAGTTTTCGTCGCCACTGTCGCCAAGTGCTTGCTCATGGTGGAGTGTTGGGTTTGCTTTATTTTCAATTGGCTCTATATGGAGGACACTGGGGTGCTGTTCAAAACACACTCAGTAGGTAAGTTTTTTTCTACAGTGTTTACTGATGTGACCCTGCTGCAGACAGCCAAAGCAGATTCCATTTTTCTTCAGGAATTTTATTTTGTCCTTGTGTCTCTTTTTCTTAAATGAACCACAATGTTCCAACATGTGATTGCTGCTGCAGAGAGAACAAGAAGGGCCAACACTTTTAGATTGTTCAGTGGACTGAGAAACAGCAGTGGAGACAGTGGTTGCAAAGCTGCTTCCACTGGACTTGGGCTTAGCTTTAAAAGGCTGTTTTTCTTTAGCTTTGGTAGGTTTATCCTGAATGTCTCCAAACACTGGGTCAGAAACTATCCTCACCTGCTTCTCAAGAAATGCAACAAGATCTGTGAAGTGAGGTCTGTTGTTTTGGTTCTCCTGGAATTCACACACATACGATCGCCATCTTTCTCTAAGTTTCATGATCAAGATCTTCATGTTTGAGGACAAGTTTATTTCACTTGAATATTTCATTTCTTCCATAGCATTACAGCAACCTCTCAAGAATAATGTAAAACCCTGCAATACCTTTGAATCCTCAGCTTTGACTGCAGGCCACTCTAATGCTTTCTTCAATTTAAATTCATCTCCATAGTGTCTCTTTTGCAAAGCTTTTGCCTTCACATAACCTTTGGGCTCATGTGAAGACAACTCCTGACAAGATCTCTGGGAAGGCCACTAGTATACTGATCGAGGAAGTACAGTCTATTAGCAATCTGCAGTTCAATGGCATGCTCAAAGGCTCTAATAAAGGGCTTATATAACAAAACGCCACCACTGAAGATTGGGATTTCTTTACGTGGGAGATTTGAGAGTTGTTGCTTCACAAGAATTGATGTTCTATCATTTTGACATTGAAGAATATTTGTCTATTATTTGTCCGTTTGGCTCACACTGCTTTTTGAAGTTGTTATGGGTTGAGCAGAGACCTTTTCAGACACATTAGACATTGGTAATGGACACCTCTCTGTAACATTGTTGAGAGGACTGGATGTCTGAACTGAGCTGGTTGTCTTGTAGTCTGTACTGTGTCTGTCTGACTGTAGAGGGACAGGCTGAAAATGGACGCCATCCCTGGGACGAACACTTGGAGTTTGCACCCTGGAGAGCTTTATATGCTTCTTCTAAGCAAGAAATTCACTCTGTGCTGTATCACTTTTAACTGACATTTCAGCAAAGTAGTATCTTCATCTGCCTCCTTCTGTGTCAGAAGCCATGATAAGCTTTGTGTGTAGATTTGAAATCATCCAACAATTGTGTGTACTTGAGAAGATTTTCTTTAACTTCATGCACACATGATGCATCTTGCATAAGTTCAATCATTATATTTTTCCTCCTAGTTAAATGTGCAAGTTTTCCTTTTCTGATACTTCTTAATTTGTGTACATATTCATTTTTCTCCATTTCTGGGCCTGTGTTTGAGATGCTGGACTTGAATTCCTCCTCTTCACTTGCTTTCACAGTATGAGCCATGTTTGATCACTTTTTATGCAGCAATTATCCAAACAATTCGTTAATCCACTCCTTTAGCAGACTCTTGAATGTTTGAACAATTTCACAATATAATCCACTCCAATAGCAGACTCCCTCTATTTCATTTCATTTTCTTATAAATGAATCCTCAGCATCCTCTGATCCCTGATGACTCAATCCAAGATGGCAGCCAACCCAGTTCTTTGTTTGTGAGGTCTGAATGTGAGGTCTGAATTTTAATGTTTTAAGTTGTCTTATGTCTTCTATTTTATGAAACTTGAATTTGAGTTTGGGATGTTTTGCAAGTTCTTTTTATTTTTCCACTCTGAGATCTCTGGAGCTTATTGTTTGGACACTAGTACACATTTGCTTGGGTTAGCTGAGGCCTGGTTTCGCATGTGGTTTGTCTGAAGCCTGAAGTTTTTTTTCTGGAACCAGCCTGATAGTGCATGACCCAGCACTGGACTGTTTGAACTGTCTGGATTGTTTTAGGCCTTGAACCTTTTTTGGAATGTTGCCTGGTGGTGTGTGCTAGCAGCAGCTGGCTTCCACTGCCTCTGCAGAAGCTGGCCTCCACTGGCCCTGCAGAAGCTAGCTTTCATTAGCCCTGCAGCAGCTAGCCTCCACTAGCCCTACAGAAGCTAGTTTCCACCAGCTCTACAGCCGCTAGCCACCACCAGCCCTGCAGCCGCTAGCCACCACCAGCCCTGCAGCCGCTAGCCACCACCAGCTCTGCAGCAACTAGCCTCCACCAGCTCTACAGCAGCTAGCCACCACCAGCTCTACAGCCACTAGCCACCACCAGCCCTGCAGCAGCTAGCCTCCACCAGCCCTGCAGCAGGTAGCCTCCACCAGCTCTACAGCCACTAGCCACCACAGCTCTGCAGCAGCTAGCCTCCACCAGCTCTGCAGCAGCTAGTCACCACCAGCCCTGCAGCAGCTAGCCACCACCAGCTCTGCAGCAGCTAGCCGCCACCAGCCCTGCAGCAGCTAGCCACCACCAGCCCTGCAGCAGCTAGCCTCCACCAGCTCTGCAGCAGCTAGCCACCACCAGCCCAGCAGCAGCTAGCCACCACCAGCCCTGCAGCAGCTAGCCACCACCAGCCCTGCAGCAGCTAGCCACCACCAGCCCTGCAGCAGCTAGCCACCACCAGCCCTGCAGTAGCTTGCCTCCACTAGCCCAGCAGCAGCTAGCCTCCACCAGCCCTGCAGCAGCTAGCCTCCACTAGCCCTGCAGCAGCTAGCCTCAGATATTGTTTTTTCATCATGGGAAATGTATTGCCTGCTCTTCTGGCTCTTTTCTTTCTGCCTACTATCAGCAAACTTGAAGTGGTTGGAAACAGTTTTCTTCCCATTGAACACGGGGAAGATTGCACTTTTTTTAATCATTGCTTGTTTCCCAGAAAAAGTACCACAGGCTGGGATACCATCTTTTTCAAGTTCTGTGTCACCAGGACTATGTATTGTACTGATGATGCCATTTTGCCTCACTTTGTTGTATTATTTAGTGCATATGATTGGTTGTTATCACTTTACTCTTATCCCCCATGTCTGACCAGTCCAAGGAATAGGCATAGTTCTATCCAATCAGTATCTACACACACTGTGAGGAAGAAATGTTTTATTTTTCTTTTGCTTTTACTGTCTGGTAACATTGAACTCAACCCTGGTCCAGATATAAACTGTCTGAGTACTCCAACTGATTTTAAATCCAGATCAGGGCTTGGTGTTGTGCACCTAAACATTAGAAGTCTATTGCCAAAACTTGACCTAGTTAAAATCTGGACTAATTCGACTGATACTGACATTATTGTTCTATCTGAAACCTGGCTAAAGAAATCCATCACAGACAAAGACATTGCTATTAAAGGTTACAATGTTTATCGTTGTGACCGTCCCAAAAAAGGTGGTGGCATAGCAATATATGTCAAGCAGAAATTTCATGTTACTGTTCAATCATCTCTTTCCCTCAGCAGTCAATTTGAATTTCTCGCTCTGAAGTTGGAGCTTCTAAATGGCCACTTTCTCACCATTGTAGGTTGCTATAGACCGCCCTCTGCTAGTAGTGAGACTTTATCCTCATTGAATAAACAGCTTTTGACTTTAGACTTCAATGAGATTCTTCTCACAGGAGATCTGAACTGGGATTGGTTGTCTTCTGTTTCTGACAGTTTTAAATCTATATGTGATTCTTTTAACCTAACACAATTAGTTAACAGGTCAACACGTCCAAACCTTAAATGTCCAGAGAAATCCTCTCTACTTGATTTATTTTTAACTAATTCTCCTCATATATATTCAGATATTGGTATTTTTGCAAATGATATGAGCGATCATTGTGTTATAGCTACTATCAGACGAGCTAAGCTCCCAAAAGCAAGGCCACGTATTATTTTTAAACGTGATTATAAACATTTTTGTGAGCAGGGTTTTCATCATGATCTATGGCACTTTGATTGGTCCAGGATCTCACTTTTTAATGACGTAGAGCTGGCCTGGAAGTACTTTTATAATGCTTTTAGTATTGTTATAAATAAACATGCCCCTCTACGTAAATTTAGAGTGAAGGGTAGAAATAATCCTTGGTTCTCCACTGAGTTGTCCAGTCTCCTTAAAGCAAGGGATGAAGCCTGGGCTAAGGCCAGAAAATCTAAACGCCAGGATGACTGGCTGATATTCAAACAGCTCAGAAATCGCTTTACTTCCCTTGTTAAAAAGGCTAAATCTGATTTTTATGTTGATAAAACTACCCGTAACCTGAATGATCCTAAGAAATTTTGGAAAGTAGTCAAATCTTCATTCAGGGATGAAACCAAAGATGAATTACCTGCTTGCATAGTAAAAGATGCACATATTTTAGCTGACAAACCAGCCATTCTTAATTATTTTAATGAGCACTTTGTTTCTTCAGGATCTCTATTTGAGTCCTCACATCCACATCAATCGAATGTGTTAGGGGTTTGCCCTCAATCACCACCTATAAATGCTATGGTTCCTGGATTTGATCTGATTCCTTTCGATGTAGCTGAGGTCCACAGGGCTCTACAGCAATTGGATTTAAGTAAATCTGCCGGACCTGATAATCTCGAGCCTTTCTTTTTGAGGTCAGCTGCAGACTTCATAGCAGAACCTCTGTGTCACATTTTCAATTTAACCATTTCTGAAAATAAGATTCCCAGAATATGGAAGTCTGCTTATGTTCTTCCCTTACTGAAAGGTGGTGATCCCTCCATAGTTAACAACTATAGGCCGATCTCTAAATTGTGTGTTCTCTCCAAAGTTTTAGAAAAATTGGTCAGTGACCAACTTAAATGCTTTTTAGATGCTCATGGTCTCCTCTCACAATATCAGTCAGGTTTTCGTAAACAGCACAGTACAATAACTGCCGCTGTTAAAGTGGTAAACGACATCATAGAGGCACTAGATGGACGGAAATATTGTGCAGCTCTTTTTATAGACTTGTCAAAGGCATTTGACACAGTCGACCATGCCATCCTGGCAAATAGACTCCGCAAGATTGGCTTATCTAACCAGGCTGTAAACTGGTTTTCTAATTATTTATCAGATAGAATGCAGTGTGTCCAGGCCGCCGGGTCTTTGTCCTCTTTCCTTCCTGTTGTAAAGGGCGTGCCCCAAGGTTCCATATTAGGACCACTGTTGTTCACAATTTATGTGAATAATCTTTGTGATAGTTTGTCTGATGCTGTGTCCCATTTTTATGCTGACGATACAGTAATTTATTGCACTTCTTCTTCAGCTTTAAAATCACTTGAGTTGTTGCAGTCAGCCTTTGACACTGTTCAGTTCCGTTTGACACAGCTCAAGTTAGTGCTAAATGCAGTTAAATCAAAGACCATGCTATTTTCAAAACTGAACTGGGCAAAAAGTCTTTTAAATTTTCCGCCCCGTCTACCTGGAACGATGTGCAGAAGGACTTGAAATTGACACACCTCATAGCTCTGGGGGAATTCAAGTCAATTATAAAAGCCAGAGAAATGAGTTCAATTGGTTCTTGTGATTGCACTTCCAAGTCTTTGAGAAGGCAACTTTTCACTTGTTTAGTTGAGAGCATTGTAATTAAGACAAGCCCTGAAGATTTAGTTACCTTGCTAAAGAGTCTGTACAAAATGTGTCCGAGCTCCCAGGATCCACAAATGCGTATGCTTCCACAATCTTACTGCCTTTCTTTGACTTGATGTACACAGGAAGTATAGCAAGAACACACTTATCTCTAGCCCCATTACAGGTGGTTTTCTCCTGCTTTCAGTTTACAAGTGCACTTGAGACAACTGTTTGCTCTGAACTGGCCCCTCTTGGCTCTCTGCACTTGCTTGATTGGAATTTGTAGCATGTTAGGATGTTTCTCTGAACATATTTGGCATGCCATGTAGCAGCCAATAACGTGATAACTGCCGCTAATGTAATAACTGCCAATAACGTAATAATTTTTCATTTTTTAATGTAATAAAAGCCGATAATGTAGTAACTTGTCAATAATGTAATAAACTTTCTGAACCAATAACGTAATAACTTTTTGCCCATAATGTAATAAGTTATTACAGTATTGGCTGATTGCTACATTATTGGCTGGGTTTTCAAAAATCCTTTAAAAATGTAATAACTGGAGCCTATAATGTAATAATATACTTATATCACTTTATTTAAGTTTGATTTATTGGCTATAGGTGAAACTTACCGTTACTGTTGCCTCTCTCTCTCTTTCTCTCTCAATTCAATAATCTTTATTGGCATGAATGTAATAACACAATGTTGCCAAAGCATCATAGAAGAATACATACAAATTCAATAACAATAGTAAAAATCAAAACTAAAGTAATAATAATAATATATCAATGGTAATAATCAAATTAATATGAGACAAAGTAATTCAAATAATATAATACAAAAAAGTGTAGAAAATGTTCAAGGCCTAATGTGCGTGTGTTAATTTAAAAAAGAAATATATATATATACAGTGTGTATATATATATATATATATATAGAATTATCTGTCCACTCCAGTTCCAAATGAAGTGGCAGCACACATGTTTGCAAACACAGACAATTTCTCATATGTTGTATGATTTGAAATTTATGCCTCTTAAAAGATGTTGTGTTGTCAAATAAAAAGACCACAATCTCTTTCCATGCAAATGTTATCTGTAATGTAACATTTTTATTTATTTATTTTTTATTTTTATTCAAATATCTGTCTGCACGTATACTTATGCTTGTGCCAAGATTTGGTAAAAACCATTTCTTAAAATACATGCAGTTTGATCTTGCAGCAGATAATTAGTATTTCTGTGCTTGTGAGTGTGTATGTGACCTATACCAGCCCTCTTTGAAAGTTACATTTTATTTGGAAATAATACCTATCTCTCATCAAAGAGGGCGTGGTCCACCATGAGTGAAACAGAGAGACAAAACAAGACAAACAGGGACGAGAGGACAGGCAGTAACACCAATGAGCTGTGTTGTGGTTTGTGTTCCATGAACCCTCAGCTAGCCCAAAGTCTAAAGAGTCCGAGCGGTGATGTTGGCCACAAACACGAGCTCAGCAGCCACTGGTGGCCCCAATCAACACTGAAGATCGGGTCATAGTAGATGCTGGTGTGTTGGGCCGGGATCATGCAGCAAAGCCCACACCAGTCCAGAGTCCAACAGAAACCAGATAGTCCGGTCAGTCCCCCCAGCCGCGAGAACATCCGGGACGCAGAACCCACAGCACCATAGCGGCCCATGCATGACGTACGGGACCAGGGCACAGGAAATTGCCCGACCAGCGCCGCCAGAGGGCCCAGGCATGCCACCTGGGACACAGGGCAGAGGGGGCCCCAAGGGACCATCCATCCACGCCCATTAGAGGGCCCAAAGCCATTAAACCGCCCAGCTCCGAGCCCCCACATCAATGCCAGCCATGCCTCTCCTCCCCCCTCCACCAGGATGTCCCCAACCCAGCCCCACATCCACCCCACCCAGGACCAGGAGGCCAGGCAGCAGGCACATTGACGGCACCGCCAGACGCCGGCCGTAGCCCCCAACCAACCCCAGCAGGCCTCCCCCCAACGGATCCACCAGACGCTCCCCTGGGCCAGCCCACACCCCCCCAAGGACCACCAAGGGCGTGTCCTGGTCCCCCCTAGGCACCAGGACACGCCCCGAGGGAGCAAAGGAGAGAGAGAAGGAGGAACAGGGGCCCATGAGGACCCGACCATAGTTCAGCTAGCCTCCGTTACCCCAAACTGGGCCAGGCACCACAAGCCATGCAAACCCTAAACTAGTGATAAACCCCACCATCTGTGTAATTTCATCCGCTCACGCTTACCAATGTAAAAAAAAAGTAACATTTTCAACAGTTTGAAATTATTTCAACCATACTATACTATTAACCCTTCCTCTTGTAGCTGGTCACTACAGAGCCCTTTACAAGAATGCATTTAATGTAATAATACTGCACAGTATTAGAGAATGTTTAGTTCTGTAAAAAAGGACAATAACCTACTCTTTATTAAGCTCAGAGATGTGTTACCAAAGTTATCTTTGTAGGGTATATTATATACTTAATATTTATAGTTCAGAATTTTGCAGAGGTTGAAAGTTAAGCACAAGGGATATTAATAGTGTCTGCATAGTTGTAACAGTTTGCTTGAAAAAGTGTGTTAAAAAGTTTATTTAAAGATGATCTTTTTATTTGAGAATACAACATTCTCAAAGAGGAATATGAGTAATTGTCTGTGTTTGCAAACATGTGTGTTGGAACTTAAATGACTAAGGAGCAGAAGGCAGGGCTGGAGATAATTCTCATCATCAAGTTACACAAACAAATAAATAGTCTTAATTCCCAGGTAGAGAGAGAGAGAGAGAGAGAGAGAGAGTAGGGGTGTTTGTGTGGTCGGGTCTTTAAGCAGGTATTTGAAAGAGGCAACAGTAAGGGTAAGTGTCAAGGAAGTGTAATACTTTTTAGCCAATAAATCAAACTTAAATAAAGTTATTATTACATTATTGGCTCCAGTTATTACATTTTTAAAGGATTTTTTAAAACCCAGCCAATAATGTAACAACCAGCCAATAATGTAATAACTCATTACATTATGGGCAAAAAGTTATTCCGTTATTGGTTCAGAAATTTTATTACATTATTGGCAAGTTACTACATTATCACCTTTTATTGCTTTAAAAATGAAAAATTTTAACATGATTGACAGTTACAGTTATCGGCCGATATTACATTATTGGCTTCAACATGCCAGTTTCTTTTTACAGTCCTTACTTGTGTGTCCTTTGCGTAGGCATTCAAAGTAGAGACCAGCTTTCCTTATGAAATCCAACTTGTCCTTATGAGATTTTTCTGCTATATGATGGTACTCCACGGATGTTTGACTTCTTTTGCAGAACAAACAGGGCATGGTTAAAGCAATGTTGCTTACTATCCTGTCAGTTTTTGTCTTGGACTTGTCACTTTCGTTCTCTCTTGCTATGGTTACGTTAGTAGCAAAGCTACTTCCTTTATTTCTTTCTCTTCTGTCCTTTCTGTCCATCAGAGATGTTTTCTTATCCTTTTCAGCTGAAAAGAAAGAAAGGGTCTGTGATGATCTTTGCGTGCTTATTCACAAAGGTAACCAGGTCTTTAAATCTTACTCTCCTCTCAGTACTTTCCTGGATCTCAAATTTCTCTGATTTTAAAAGGCTACTTTGAAATGATAACCCTCATATTTGTTGGGTTATCTAACTTGTCCATATAATCCACAACCTCCAAAGCATTGCGGCAACTTTAGAGGAAGAGTGAAAAATTGTTGAGTGCCTGCGTGTGCTCTGATTTAATTTGTGGCCACTTGAACACCTTTTCCATAAGTGCCGTGGCTATTTTCAGTGTATTGCCATCATAGTGATCTTCCAATAGGCGCACGGCTTCCTGGTAGCTACAGTCAGGGGGCATATGTTGACAGCTTTTCACAAGATCTCGTGGCTTGCCTCTTGTGTATTGCTCCAGGAAATACAGCTTATCTGCACTACTGTCTTTTACTTTTAGAGCCCACTGTATGCTCAATAGCCTTAAGAAATTACCTGAAGTCAAGTGGGTCACCACAGAAGACAGAAATATCTCGTTGTGGCAGACGAGCTGAC
Source organism: Chaunax sp. Z400 (assembly GCA_037577475.1). NCBI lineage: Eukaryota > Metazoa > Chordata > Actinopteri > Lophiiformes > Chaunacidae > Chaunax > Chaunax sp. Z400. Next base: position 33,365,777 of record CM075187.1, on the reverse strand, counting down.
TTGATGTTTCACCAGCATCTCTGTGATGTCTGTCTGCTGTTTCAAGACCTTGTAAATGTCTTTTGTGGAGTCACTTTGGTGCTGAGGAACTTCACTGGCTGTGACATATGGTTCTTCTGCCAAAAGTACTCAAGGTCTAGCTCCAGATGACGTGAGTGACCTATCTGAGGGCTTGTTATTACCTGTGGAGGTTGTGTAGATGATTGTATCCTGCTTCTTCTTGGATGTTTTCCTTCTTTAAAAGAGTGTATGGTGTGCACTAAGCATCAGCATATTAATTCATTGCATCACCTTTTTCCTTGGCATCATAGCCATCATAAATCTTAATTTTAGCATTGGTTTTAATCTCCAGTTTCTCCTTTTCTGCTTGTAACTGTGCCTCCTTTAATGCTAAAGCTTGTCTTTGTTTAAGAGCAGTTGCCTTTGCTTCCAGGGCTGCTCGCTTTGCTTCTTCCTTTAAGCGTGCAGAAGATGCAGATGATCGATCAGCCATAGACACACTGTCTATATGAGTTACATCATCATCACATAATTGTGAGTTTCCTTTGCGAAGTTCAGCTTCCTAATCCACATGTTGGCTCTTTCAATAAAGTCCTGGCATATATCTGCTTTAGGTTTGAACCAGGCTTCTTGGTCTGCACTTTTCTCATCTTCGTTGAGATATAACAGAACTGAGCCATTACATTCTTTGATTCTTTGATTTCCATTAAATCCTCCATTTACTTTTCCAGTTAGTAGTCTCAACTTTCCTCTCCTTGTATTTATATAATGATGCAGCCTCCCTTATACAAACCTTTCTGTGTATTTGACTGCCCTCCTTTGGCCTTCATCCGTTAACTGCACCACAGTCGGCATTTTTCTCCGCCATGCTGTAGTCCACTCCAATTAACTCACAGAAATGTCTCTTTTACAGTTGTGGTGACCTGTAGCCTGATTTTCAACAGCCAGCCAAAAATGGTAAGGATATTGTCACTGTCCATTTACCGCTCAGTGATCCAAATCCTCCTTTAGTTTCTGCCGCAGATCTTGTAGTCACCTGTGACGTCCGTCGCCTCCAGAAATTAGTCCGATTCCTCGTGGCTGCGTTAACTCTCCACAGTCCTTCCTTATTGAGAGTTTTTGACTTAGTATAGTGGCCGTTTTACCATGTCCAAATTTTTAGGCCACTTAATCTTCAATTTGTCTTAGTTTTGACTCGTGTTCCAGTCACTCTTCTGTTGTGAAACCCATTGTACTCACAAAATCCACAGGAGGCAGGGAAAACATTGTGTGGATATTTATTTGACTTCACAAAAAGCCTGGTCCATTACCAACTTGATGTTGTCATCCAAAATGTATCCAAAACACACACGGTATTACCTGCTACACATGTTAAATTGTACACGGTCAAAAACTCGTTTCGAATCAAACATATTACAGATTTCTCTACCTCCAAGCATCACACGTGTTTAGGGCATTATTGCACGTGCGCAGTACCACACTAAAAAAAATTATATTCTATAACTTAAACCACAAAATTGCATGTAAAATCACCAATAATCCTCAAATGAACTTGACTTGTGCATTCTGGAGACTAACTGTTACATGAACCCAAATAATGCCAGAACATACAAAGCATGCAATCACAACAGGAACAACACTCTAAAACATCAACATGCACCTAAATGGCTCTCACACTGGCAGAGTATCTGTCAGTGTGAGAGCAAATGCAAAATGGGCTTGTTAAATATGTACAGGGCTATCAAGGGAGAGTGGAATCAGGTGAGAATATGTCGAGCAGGTGAGAAGAATTAGGAACAGATATATAGTCGTGTATGGTAGTCAGATTGTGGAGAAAGGAGTGAAAGTCTGGGGGCATCTGGTGGACAAGTAGAGAATGGCAATGAATGTTTTTTCGGATGAAGGAATGTGGCTGGAGGGAGGAACAGGCTGTGTGTGACAGACAGTCATATTTAAATACAGACAGAGAACATCTAAACCTAATCAGCTGAAACATGTATTTATGATGGTTAAACATGATCCATGTCTTGAGGATTGGAAACAGTTTACTAATCTATGAACATGAATCCGAAAGCAAAGATTGTAAATGGTGTGCACAGAGACAAGTCGTTTTTTCCTCTTAAACTAGAGAATCAGCGCTTTGAAATGAGCCTGTTTGTATTTGTGGGTCGTTCACTTCCATCGATAAATGTGATGTGAAAAGTTGTAAAAGATTTGCATTGTCTCACCTTCTGCCTTTGTGTATTATCAACAAAAACTGCTTGTTTAAAAAAAACAAAAAACTTTATAACAATAAACAATATACTAGCAGTGACAAACTCTCTGTACCAATTAAATATTTTTTTCTTTTTCTAAACATAATCATACCTCCTAGAAGCAGTCTATGTGCAAAGTTACAACAATTATAATATTACAAACAAAACTGATTGAGAATTCATCAGTTCTCAGTCGCCAGAAAATGTTTAATAAAGGAAAAAAAAAATCAGTGTCTGATTCAGATGTGTGACTGTTGTTGCTTGGATACTGGTGAATTGGAGAAATACAGAGCTCAAATACATGCCAGATGCCCCTGTGTGTAATGATGGACAGGAACAACTATGATTTATGTATATCATGTTTAGAAATATAAATTGGTAGGAAAGAAATGGTTCCTGGGAAAAAAGTATGCAAGTACATAATTACGAGTAGACAGATTCTTCTTCTGTTTTTCACTTCTGTGGTTATGAATGTCCTACAGCACCGCAATACTACATGGTATAAGAGTTTGTCCACTACTCTGAAGTCAAAATTGTTCCACCAAATTAAAATCTGCTCAAAGATTGTAGGTCAACCTTTGCAGAAACTTTTTGAATCAATTTATCATAATAATATGTTAAGGCTGGCCAATAACATTATCTCTGTCCCTAATCATGTCCTAAACTGTGAATATAATTTGTTGCCATCAAACCGGAGATGCAGAGTGATACACACTGTTGTGCTTCAGTTGTTCATCAGCCAATCCTTAAACTAAATCTGGAGCTTAATCCAAGATCAAATGCACAATGAAGAGGACTTGATTGTTGTTTTGGTTTTTTATGTTTATTGTGTGTACTCTTGTTTCCTATGTAGAATGTCTGTTTTATAATGTTGCTGAGATGCAAGACAATTGTCAGACTTGTCTGACAATAAAGTACTAAGTAAGTAAGTATAAAAATGGGTATTACTCATGAACAGATAAAGCTAGAAACTTCAAACCACTTCTAGCTCAATCCATCAAATGTGTGCATCTTTCTGTGTTGACATTTTCTTTCATTATTATGGTTTCCAGTGCTTTTATTAATAAAATAAGTACAAATTCATGGTCCATTTTCTTCTTTTTGTTTTATGGTCTAATATCCTCTATAATAGTGTATAAACTTGTTTATTGAGTAGCTGAGGTTGTGCTGAAACTGAATCTGTGCAGTACTTGATGATATTGTAAAAAATGACAAATGGATGTGGCAAAACAAAAAGGTGTGCAAAATCTGAAAATCTGGGAGTGGGAGAATTTACACAATAGTGATGCTCAATGTAGTGTCAGAGGAAACTAACAAAATGTTGACATCTCAATATTTAAATGTCACATTGGTTGCAGGGCTAAAAACTCCACACATTGGGTCTTTTGAAAGCATCAAAGGGCATTTGGCTGGATATTTTCCTGTGAGTAAACTGCTCAGTGTTGGAATATGTTCACTGTCCTAGATGAATTCATATTTTAATGTCTTCATATGTCCCTTTTTTGTTACTTAATTTGGTTTTGTTGGGCGGTGGCTGAATCCAGGCAAAGAGTCAATTGGAGCGTTGGATTTAGGCGGAGCTTCCACTCAAATAACTTTTGAGACCTCGGAAAAGGTGGAGGACAAGGATGATTTGATGGAGCTGATGCTTTATGGACAAACCTACAGGCTGTACACCCACAGCTTCCTGTGCTACGGTCAAGACCAGTTCTTGAGGAAACTACTGGCTCATCTCATCACGGTACTGTTACATATGAAAAGATGATTTTGTCTTAATGATAATCTCTTTCTTCTTGACCACCAGAGAGACCAGAGGTCAGGGTCAGATTAATAACAGCAGTCCTGGACCTCTGTCACTAGTTTTTGGAACCTTTTAAGAATCCCCCTATTTTGTGTCTACATCATAGCAACTTGGATCGATTAAAGTTGGTAGAAGTCAGTTTTGAGCTCCTACTTCAGAGTAGGTTCTTTCCCAGTGGACAATTCCTCTCAGACAGTCTTAAGAACCTGTAGTATGTGTCTGCTACACCGACCAAGGAACAGTCTCACTATAATGTCTGTCCTTTGAATGTGAAGCTGGAGCACAGATAGATTATGTGACTGTAGGACAGAACTAGATAAGATGTTTCCCCATTTTCATTTTTTTTTTGAGATACTGTATTCATCCCACAGGGGGAAATTCTTTCTCTGCATTTGACCCATCCCTGAGGAGCAGTGGGCTGCCACTACATTGCGGCACCCAGGGAGCAAATTGGGGTTCAGTATCTTTGCTCAAGGATACTTCAACTTGTAGACTTGCAGAGGCTGGGGATCGAACCACCGACCTCTGGTTCCATGAACGACCGCTCTACCTCCCTCCTGAGCCACAGCCGCCCTTTATGCTGAAGCAGCCGAAATCAGCAGAAAGATATGAGAGTGATATCAATCTTCTCATCTAAATCAGAGCAAAGACACACAAAGGCACATTTCCCAAACTACAGTATCAAAACTACGGTTACTGTAGTTTTGATAATACAGCAACTACTACTACAACTACTAATCTCAGATTATTACCTCCCAATAGACCTAAAACACCAGCGCATTTGGCTACGACAGCGTAAATTAGTTGTCTAAATATGTTCAAACTATTAGGATTTGTGAAGGACCATAGTAAGCAAAAAACTGGGTGAGCAGGTAAAAGTAAAAAGAAAATAGGGGTTTTATTCATCCAAGTATTTACAAATTTTAAGATGGGTAACAAAACCAACAGTGACTTTAAATGAACAGAATTACTCTAGAGCATAAGCATAAAATTAAAAAACTAATGAGTCCTGTGAACATCCCTCTGGCTGGTTAGCAGGATGGTACAGTCCAATTAGCCAGGCCATCTATTTAAAATTGTACAATGCAGCTGCTCAGTCTTTTGCCTGGTTGCCAGGAGGATGGTGGATTCTAAAGGACACTGACAGGAAAGTTGTTAACATTTGAACTTAACACCTAACTGAACTGAACTTGACTGTGTGCGCTCAATCAAGAAAAATAAAGTAGGTCTTAAAAAATGTTTGTCTTGTATCCTGATTTTATATAAATGTAAACATCACCTTTAATAGGCCTGGTTGATAGTGTGGCTGGTAGTTGCAGCCTCCACAGGATTCAATTATACGCATCGCCTACATCTCATCCCCTTAATTAAAATCTCAAACCGAAAGCTGCGAGGCTGCTGGATTAGCTGTATTAATGTACAAAGTAGATATGGATAGGAGATATGAAGCTGTTCTGTAAACTGTTTTCTGATAAATGAAAATTATTGCAACATCTCATAAACCCATATCAAATCTGATTGCAGATGCAGATATTTTATCAGGCTGAACAGATACAGATAATGATGCTGGATCATCCTTGATATTTATTACGTTTCACTTTGAACTTTTTTCCTCTCTCAGACTCAAGGTGTGAAGACCGAAGTGTCCCATCCCTGCTATCCACAGCATTTTAACATAACTCTCAAGCTGGGCCAGGATGTCTTTGACTCTCCATGTAGTAAGAGCTACAGACCAGCCCAGTTTAACCCCCAGATGTCTGTATCAGTGGTGGGAACAGGAGAGTATCTGAGCTGTCTGGACAATGTGACAAAGATGTTCTCCTTTGACACCTGCTCTAACGCCAAATGCTCTTTTGATGGAGTCTTCCAGCCCAACGTGAGAGGAAGCTTTATGGTAAGATAACCTTTATGACAGAGCAGGCAACAACCTATAACTGAGGACAGTTTACGATATCACCTTGACTACACAACCTAAATTTGTGCTGAGGAGATCAAGATTATGTCCAACCATTGGCGTCACTCTAGAGATAATAATAATAATCTTTATTTATATAGCACTTTTAAAAACAACTGTTTACAAAGTGCTTTGACAGACAAAACAAAGACAGGAAACTCAAGGTAACATGACAACGGTAAGTGCAAAACCATGTAGCCAAACAAGATTTGAGACATAGTTGAAAGAATTAAGATTCAAGATTAACTTTATTGTCATTCAGACTATCCACCAGATAGGTAAACAGCAGAATGAAATTACTATGCAATTGGCTCCATCGTAGAGAGAATACCAAAGTAAAAGGCAATAATAACAGTATTAGATAGAAAAATAGAAAAAAATAGCAGTCTGTACATAAAGTGACTTGGATACTGCACAGGAGCAGGATTATTACTGGTTGAACTGCATGATAAATTCTCTGGTAAGTGTAGTAGGAATATATTAAATTGCACATACAATGGGATATGAGATAATTGCAAATCATATAAGATATGAGGTAATATTGCACATGGAAATGGTTTGAGTCAAATGGGACACTACACTAACATGCTACACTAACATGCACAATGACCTTGTTAACATCATACAGGTACAATATACAGCTGAGGTTGATGGGACCCTTATTAGTTCTGCACATATTTGTTCAGAAACCAAAGTATAAGACAAATGAATATTGTTTTGGAAATAATGAAATGAAAGGAAGCAAATGTTTGAAAAAACCCTGCAAAAGTGCCCTCTTGGATGCCCCTTTGGTCGATAAAAGATGAAAAATGTGCCCTCTAGGGTTCCCTTCCAATGGATAAAGCATGGTCCAATGCTTTCTGGGGTTCCTTGTGCACAAAATGTGATCAAGTACTGTATCCTCTTGGGTGCTCTTCCAGTGGAGGAAACGTGATAAAGTGCCTCTAAATCCATGCGCCTCTAAATGATTAAGCAGTTCTGAGTTTCCTGTATGTTTTACTACAAAGATTTAGCAGTTATAAGAATAGAATATAGTCTGAGTCACATAATTAAACAATTTTATTCTGAACCAAGGTCCATAAGTGTTTCACCATTAATACATCATGTCCTTCTGCATACTGCTGTCTCACCTCATACAACTGGTGTCCTTTTTTTCACCCCTGCTTCTCAGACAGGCTCAGTCCTCTTCTGTATTCCACCAAGTATTTACAATAATTTGTTTTGTTACGGTTAATAATGGTTAATCTGAAAATCTCAGCTTTCAGTTATTATAGTATGTTTTCAAAGCTGTTTGTCAGGAAGAGTGTGTCACCCTGGATTGACTAAGGTCCTCCTTCTCCACAGGCATTCTCTGCCTTCTTCTTCACTCACAGCTATATTAACCACCTCACCAATATTCCCATCACATCCCCCAGTAGACTGAAGGAGGCCGTCCGTCTAATCTGCCACATGAACATCTCTGAGGTACTCTGGAGCACACAGATCTCTGAAACTAGCCCCTAATGATAAAGGAACTTCAAACCACCATAGACAAGTGGACCATCACTTCAGCCTAAAAAAACATATGTGCTGTTGAATATTCTACAAATGTCTTCAAAATGACAGACAAGATCAGTGATTGAGATTTGAGTAACAATAAAAATCTCACTCACAGATGATTGAAAAGACAAAGCAGCCTGACAAATATATGAAGAATGTCTGCGCCATCTCTAATTTCATCCAGGTCCTCTTAACGCATGGCTACGGTTTCGATGAGAAGTCCCTTCCTTCCATCACTTTTCAGAAAAAGGTCAGGAGTAAAGAAAATAAACACTTTTGTTCATCATCTGCTGGGATTTTAGCATGTGTGTGTAACAAAGCTTGTCCATGTTGTGTTGTGCTTTTTTTGTGTTGTACAGGCAGGAGGAGCATCAGTGGGCTGGGCTCTGGGGTACATGCTGAGTCTGAGTAATATGGTACCAGCAGAGAGACTTCGTCTGATGATGGCTTTGCCCTCAGGGCCCTGGGCTGGCATTCTCTTCCTCTTCGTCATGCTCCTCCTCATTGCACTGGGATATCTACTTATGATCTACAGAAACACAAGACCTAAAGAAGGCATGGTGTAAGAGCAAGGCTCCCAGTCTCTTCCAGTCCAAACTGTATTCCTCTTACAGCATACACGTCCGTCTAAAACCTTCAATGTCTTCTGAAAAAAAGCAAGAATATTTCAGATTTTCTGTTGCACTTCATTTTGCATATACATGTAGCTGAGATTTAATAAACAGTAAAATCTTTCCTGCACTATTTTCTTTAACTTTCCCGCTTGCAGGTGGAGACTTGCATCATTGTGTGTAAATTCAAATTACAAATAAACCATTAAAAAAAAAGTTTCAGATTCATTGTGAAATATTACATCCACTTACATCAACATCATCAGGGCATCACTGTCTCTCTTTTCTCCTTGTTTTGACAGAAATAGTACAGATACAAAGGACACAAATTTTATCAATGATGTAGCCAATTTTGCTGTATGCAGTGTGTGTGTGTGTGTGTGTGTGTGTGTGTGTGGGGGGGGGGGGGGGGGGGGGGGGGGGGGTAGGTAGGTTGTGTGAATGTTGTCTTCTCACTTGCGCACCAGAGTGCAAAGGCAGGTAATCAGTCACTTAAGCTAGATATGGGAGTCACAGGTGATCAGTGTTGGGATTAAGTCAGAGAAGCCACACAGTTTTTTAACTGTGCGTGTGGTCTGTGTGTGTATAAGATGTTTTTGTATGTTTGATATGAGCTCTCTTTTAAATCAGTGTACCCGGCATTTTGTTGATGTTTTTTAATCTTTATGAAATTTAATAAAGTGTTAAACGTTACGTCATGGCAGACCTCTTTTTGTGACACCATGTGTTTGGAAATGACTTCTGATTCCCACCAGCTGCCTTTTTTGTTGTTTGATCGCTGCTACATTATGTTGAAAAACTCAGCTTCAATGAATGAATCACGTTGATCTGCAACCAGAACAACAGCGCTGTGCTTCAACTCTGCTCCAGCTGAACGCAGCCAGTGAAAGCCTGGTGAAAGCAACTGAAGAATTATTACAAGTTGTGGAAGAGCTTGGCCTTCTCACTTCAGGATACAGGTAAATTCTGCTACAGTTCTAAATAAAGCCTTCGGCAGCTTTGCTTTTGCTTTGCTCAAAATGAGTCAAGTGGAAAGTAATGCATCTGTCAATCAAAGTGAAACGGCGAATGAGCTCGGTAAAAGACCGATTAAACTCACTGTTAAAGCATTGGAAGCAAAATTAATATCAAATTAAAGGGAGGAATTCAAGGATAAAGAAACTACAAATTAACAAAGGATGTTGAGCAACTGATGCTGTGTGAAATGCTTTTAAAATTAATGGAGGAAACATTGGAGTTGCATAAGTCATTGAAACCACTTATATCAGAAGGAGAAAATGATAAAACAAAATGAATGGGTTGAAACACATATGCACCGCTGCAGAGAAATGATGCAAACAATGAATGAGTGGTTGCAAAGTACCATGGAGCAATTTAAACATGATCGTGGTGGTAATGATGAACCAAATGACTGTGATGATAATGTTGTGATTAATGTCAATGCTGCAACAAAAACAACTATGGTCATTGATGATATCGGTCCAAATGATAGCATCTCTAATGTTAGAGGTAATACATGCTCCTCAGCTGGCCGCTATGGCCAAAAGTCTTTAAGATCATGGATCTCCTCTGCATGCCTTGAGGCAGAGGCTGAAGTGGCTGCTCTCAGTGCTATAGCAGCTGCCCCTCACTGTGCTCAAGTACAGAGGTCCTGATGTACAGAGCTCCAGAGCTCATTCAGATGGAATGAATTCATACCTGGAAAGCTCAAAAAGGAAATCTTCGCTCAGACCCTCTGCTACGGAATTTGTACCACAAAGTTCAAAGCATCAGTTCAATCATTCACCAAAGGGAGGCCGCAAAGCAGTGTCATTGGAGACACAGAACAAAAACACAAGCTCTCAATTCAATCATCCACCAATAGGAGCCACCAAAGCTACAGTGTCATTGGAGACACAGAAAAAAAGACACAGGCTCTCAATTCAATCATCCACCAATAGGAGCCACCAACGCTACAGTGTCACTGGAGACACAGCACAAGGACACAAGCTCTCAATTCAATCATCCACCAACAGGAGGCAGCAAAGCTGCTATGCCAATGGGAGCACTGCCCAAGGATTCAAGCTATCAGTTTCATCACCCACCAATAGGAGGCAGCAAAGTTACATTGCCAATAGAGACATCAACAAAAAGAATGATCTCCACACAAAATGTATCTAATGTTTAAGAGCCCTATCCAAAATTGTTTCAAGGATGCCAGCAGATGCATTATGCCACACATTACACACAGGAACCTGCCACTCATTTGAAGCAGGAAACCAACCAACAGCCAGGTTCAATGCAAACTAATATGAACCAAGGCAATCTTCTCAACATCATGCAGAGGCAAAATGAATCCACACTGTCATTACCTCCAAGGGATATACCAACCTTTGGCGGAGACCCTCTGGAGTACAGCGCATTCATGAGAGCGTTTGAACATGGAGTGGAAGCAAAGACTGCTAGCAGTATAAACTGTTTATATTTTTTGGAACAGTACACCAAGGGACAACCTAGAGAGTTGGTGAAGAGCTGTCAACACATGCCACCTGACACGGGATATTCAAGAGCAAAGACACTTTTGCAAGAACACTTTGGAAGTGAGCAAAGAATATCCACTGCATACATGGAGAAAGCTCTTGGATGGTTGCCAGTGAAACCTGAGGACATAAAGGCTTTGCAGGCTTTTGCTGTATTTCTACGTGTCTGCTGTAATGCAATGGAGGATGTTAGCTACATTCAGAGATGAATATAACAGCTAACATGCGTGCTATAATCTCTGCCTTATAAAATGAGGGAAAAATGGAGGAATACTGCTTTTGAGCTGCAGGAGAAGCACCATCTTCAAGCAGGTTTCAGTGATATTGTCAAGTTTGTTGAGAAACAAGTGTCTCTTGCTTCTGATGCGTTGTTTGGAAACATTCAGGATGCATCCAACACTTCACCAAAAAATAGAAACAAAGTATCACAGGTTCGCATCAAGGGGAAAGGAAGCAGTTTCGCTACTTCTGTTGCAGCTGTCAATCATGGAACTGCAACTGAAAGGCAAAAGGTGAAAAACTTACCTCACAAGCCAATAAAGATGTCCTGTCTGCTGTGTGAAGAGGGTCACAAATTGGAGATGTGCCCCAAAATGGAAAAGAAGTTGCACAGAGAAAAAATTGATTTCCTAAATGAAAAGGGTGCTTGTTTTGGAGGTTTATCTGTTGGACACATGAGTAAGGACTGTCGTAATCGTCTGTCCTGCAAGTTGTGTAATCTGAAACATCCCACCATTCTCCACATTCATTCAAAAGAGAAGGAAATCAAATCAGAAGACATGCAGCAAGAAACATCAGGAGAGGGTCATGCAGTTTCTCCCAAAACATGTGGCCATATAGGGGCAGGAGCACAGGATTGTGCTTTACCAATTGTGCCTGTTCAGATTAAGGCTGTGAAAGGAAGGAAAATGCTAAAGACCTATGCATTCCTGGATTCTGGCAGCACGGCCACCTTTTGCTTAGAGTGACTCATGAGGGAGCTGAAGGTGAGAGGAAGAAACGCCAAATTTCTGTTGAGAACAATGAGCCAAGAATAGTTTGTGGATAGTCACATCGTTTCTGGATTGGAGGTAGCTGCACTCAACAGTAACATCTTTTATGAGTTGATTGATGTGTTCACACAAAACCAAATGCCTGTGACTTGTGACAACATTCCAAGACAGGAAGAGTTAAGTGCTTGGCCACACTTAAGCTCTGTGGAAGTTCCTGTCATAGATGCTGATGTGGAGCTGCTTATTGGAACCAACGTTTCTAGTTAATGGAACCATGGGACGTGGTAAACAGCAAAGGGAATTGACCTTATGTCATCAAAACCCTGCTGGGGTGGGTGGTCAATGGACTACTTGGAGGAGACAATGAGAGTGGAAGCAGTTGTCCCACCATTACAACCAATCAGATATCAATAACTAACTTGGAGGAACTGTTGGTAAAGCAATACAAACATGACTTCAAGGAGAAATCAGCCGATGAAAAGCCAGAAATGTCAAGAGAAGATCTTAAATTTTTGGAAATCATGAACAGTTCCGCTGATCTCATCGACGGCCATTACTGTCAGAGATTACCTTTCAGAGAAGATGGTGTCACCATGCTGAGCAAAGGGTCCTGTGTCTGCAAAGAAAATTGAAGAAAAATGCTACATTTAAAGAGGAATATGTCAATTTTCTAGAGGATGTCATAGATAAAGGCTATGCAGAAAGGGTGCCAGAACACCAACTGGAAGGACAAGAAGGACAGGTCTGGTACATCCCACATCATAGTGCGCATTACTGTAAAAAGGGAACTTTGAGAGGGGTATTTGACTGCGGTACCAGCTGTTGGGGCTATCAATAGGGCAAATTTGGTTATTAGAGTATGATTAATGATTATTAAAAATGATCATTAATTATTTAATGAATTTGATATTATTGCTAAAATTAATAATAATTACGGGGCACCACCCTGGAAACAGGGAAACAATTAACCAAATTCTGTTCAGTCTCAAATGAACGATGAAGGAAAGAGTACGAGCACTGACCCTCGCAACCAGCCTTTAAAACAGTATCAATGCAAAATAATACAAACAACTTCTCTTTCAAATATAACAAAGTTTATTAAAATTAGCAATATCGATCTTCAATCAACACACTTCAGTTAATCAACTCAGTTATCTACTACAACTACTGACACAATCAAGATACATGCAGGTACAAACAAGCATATGTGTGTGGGTGTGTGTGTGTGTCTCTAGGTGTGTCGATGTGCTTATGTGTGTGTGTGTGTCTGTGTGTGTGTGTCTGTGTGTGAGAGGATCTGAGAGAGAGGAGGAGGTACGTGATGTCACCCGAAGAGGGGTGTCACGTGGGGCGAGTAATCAGAGAAGGCCACGAAGTTTGAACACTGACAAATGGTGCTAGGGGCTAACCACACTCTTAAACCTGAATGAGTGTGTGTGTGTGGGTATGTGTGTGTGTGTGTGTGTGTGAAGAGAAAAAGGGAAAAGGAGAAGAAATAGAGAAGTAGAGGAAAAGAGTGAGCGAAAGAGAGGGAAATCCCAACAATCCAAGCACAACAATCGGTGTGTGTTAAACACCGTCAGTGCACAATAAGATAAACGCTAGCTCCAACAGTTTAAAGCAGCAAAACAGCAAGGTCAACAATACACAAACAATCTACTCTGCCCAGACTTAAGCCTCTTACTTTGTAGAAGGAAGGGGGTGAAGAGGTCCTTTGTGGTCGGGCTCGGTCCTTTGAGTCGCGGTTCCTGATGTAGCGTTGTGTTGTTCTGTTGCTGTAAGATTCAGCTGATCCTCGGCAGGACGGTGTCGAGAGCACTGTTGGTTGGCTCGCGCAGTGCGGCGGAGGAAAACAGCAGGGTTGATGTGGCTGATGAAACAGGGTCGTCTCAGGTCTTTTGTTTTCTGTGAGAATGGAAAGGGAGCGCTCCATGCGTTATGCCGTCATCATTTCTGGGACGGGAAAGGAGAAGGATGCAGCTAGACTTGAGCAGCACCGGTCCTTACAGGAGTACAGAGTGGGTAGGAAGGGAAAAAGGGGCTCCCTTTGGGGGCAGATGTGGCTGGAAGTCAGGTGAAGAGCAGGAAGCGAGGAGCAGACCAAGAGAGTGAAGAAGAGGAGTTCCAACCTATATATTCTTGGTGACCTCAGAGGGACCCCTGTGGTTCCTCACGGGTCTCCTCCAATGACAGCTAAGAGTCTGGTGAAGGAATTTCACACCTAGGCAGCCTGGCAGCCTGGGAAATGGAGTCTTTTTTGCTCTTTTGTCTTAGAGGTTGGCTCCTCCTGATCTTATCAGGCTCCTGTAGATGCATGTAGGCCTGAGTCAGGCTTTGTGGAGTTTACAGGCCTTTCTTTGTTTCAGGGGCCTGTACCATGCGGCCCAACAGCAGGCCCTCTGCTTTGACCGGTTGGGGTGAGAGGGATAGAGAGGGATGACAGCACCGCAGGTTGGCCTGGATGGATGGAACCGCTAGGTCGTCCTCCTGAGCAGGGAACGGGGAGGATGATAAGGAGGCCATGAATGGGGACATACCTGTCGCTGTGCTGATCAGCAAATTGTGTGCATGTTCGATCTAAGGCAGGTTTATGCTCCAGGATGCAGGATACCGGCCAGTGACACGGCGCAGAGCCGTCTCCAGGTCCTGATTGGCCCGCTCCATCTGTCCATTACACTGTAGATGGTATTCTGAAGAGAGGCTCACAGTAGTTCCCAATGCCCGACAAAAAGCCCTCCATACCTGTGATGTGAATTGTGGTCCTTGTTCTGTCACAATGTCCGTCTGTATTCCATGAAGGCAGAACACGTTTCACGAGGAGGTTTGCGATTTCAGATGCGGAAGGTAGCTTAGGGAGAGGGACAAAATGTACGGTCTTGGAAAAATTATCAATGATTGTTAGAATAGTTGTGTTACCTTCCGAGGGGGGCAGACCGGTGACAAAATCCAAAGCAATGTGTGACCAGGGATAGATTGGGACAGGTAATGGATGTAACAGTCCAGCTGGAGGTTGGTGGGAGGCTTTGCTGCGGGCACAGACGGAGCAGGCAGAGACGAACTCGCGTGTGTCTCTGAGCATAGATGGCCACCAAAATTGTTGATGGAGGAAAGAAAGAGTCCGATGATAACCTGGGTGACAGGTTAATTTGGAGGAGTGGGCCCATTGGAGCACTTGAGACCTGGTAGACTGGGGAACGAATAACCGGTTGGGAGGTCCGTTTCCCGCTGTGAAGCCTGTGCGTCCCACACCAGAGTCTCTATTTCCCACGTTGCCGCCCCCACAACACAGGAGGGGGGAATGACGGATGCAGGCTCAGAGCCCCCTTTTTCTATGGTTTCAAGTTGTGTGATATGTCAAGATATGTCAGTGTGAAATTAAAGCATCCTAAAAACAATGCCCAGCTGGCCTGACGGGGGTTGAGCCTTTTCGCTGAGTGGAGGTACAACAGGTTTTTGAGATCTGTCCAGACCACAAAAGGCTGCTTTGACCCCTCCAACCAGTGTCTCCACCCTCCCAGGGCAAGAACCCCGGCCAATAATTCACGAATTCCCACATCGTAATTTCTTTCCTCGGGGGAGAGACGTCGGGAGAAAAAAGTGCAGGAATGCAATTTTGATCCTGTGGAGAGCGCTGAGAAAGAACTGCCCCTACACCGGAGTCTGAGGCATCCACTTCAACCACAAAGTGGAGGGACGGGTCTGGGTGTGAGGATAGGTTTTTTAGTTCACCGAATGCGGCATCAGCCTCTGGTGTCCAGGTATATGGGATGGCTGGAGCGGTGAGCTTGGTAAGGGGGGCTGCAACTCTGATAATTCCGAATGAAACGTCTATAGACATTTGCAAAGCCCAGGAAACACTGTAATTGTTTCCTGGTGGACGGCCTCTCCCACTCAGCTACAGCCTGGATCTTTCCTGGGTCGGTCTTAATCTGCCCTTTCTCTATGATAAAACCGAGAAAACTGATAGACATGGCGTGAAAATCACATTTTTCGGCTTTAACCAAAAGCTTGTTTTCCAATAAACGACGGAGGACTAGCCTGACATGCTGAACGTGTTCTTCTAGGATACAGGAAAAAAATTTGAATATCGTCAAGACAGACATTTTCCAAGGACTCTCTTTCCGGGCGAGACAGATTATATATCGGCTAGAGCAGGCATGTCCAAAGTCCAGCCCAGGGGCCAATCACGTCAGCAAATCGGTCAGATTTTATATGGCCCTCAGCTTCTGTCTTATAATGTATTATTTATGGCTTGCCAGTACTGTCAAACAGAATGAATAAATCATACATGTTCAAAATGCAATTTCTCTTTTCACCTGATGGTGGCAGCACCACTCTGAAACTCTGTCTGCCTGTGTCAACCTTTGAGTGACCCCTTCTCGCTAATTTCTGCAATGCCGACTGTAGCTAAAAAGAGGAAAGTTGATAGCGAGGGCCGCTGCTTTCAGGAGAGATGGGAATTGCAATATTTTTTCACTGAAAATCGAAACAATTGTGTTTGCCTAATTTGTCCAGAGACTGTTGCCTTGTTTAAGGAATTCAATGTAAAGAGAGACTACCAGACAACATGCAAATGCATATGAGCAAGCTAACAGGGAGTGACCGTGCTGAAAAAGTGAAGCAACTTAAAGCTGCCTTGGCCTTGCAACAGCAGTTTTTCACGCGGGCCTGTGAGTCAAATGAAAACATCACTAAAGCAAGCTACAAAGTGGCCATGTTAATTGCTTAACATGGCAAACCTTTTACGGAAGGTACGTTTATCAAAGATTGTGTCATGAAAATGGTAGAGTACATTTGCCCCGAGAAGAAGCAAGAGTTTGCTAATGTTTGCCTGGGTCGTAACACTGTGGCACGGAGAATCGAAGACATGTCAGCAGATATTACGAGACAATTGGGAAACAGGGGAGTGACTTGATTCTTTTCGTTGGCCTGCAATGAAAGCACAGATGCATCTGACACTGCACAATTACTGTTTTTTTTAGAGGAGTTGATGATGACATGAACGTAACAGAAGAGGTGCTTGATCTTCAAAGCCTTAAAGGCCAAACAAGAGGTATGGATTTATTCGTATCTGTTTGTTCAGCTGTTGATAATATGAAACTACGATGGAGTAAAGTTACTGGGATTATTACCGATGGTGCGCCTGCCATGGCTGGTGAACAAAGTGGTCTGTAACAAAGTCAGTGAAGAAGGAGGTAACACCATTAAACTCCACTGTATAATTCACCAGCAGGTTCTCTGCGTGAAACATCTTAAATTTGATCATGTTATGAAACCGGTGGTAAAGGCAATTAACTTCATTAGCTCTAAAGCCCTAAACCACGGTCAGTTTCAGCAGTTCCTGCTTGACATCCAGGCTGTGATATACGGAGACGTATATCACAATGATGTGGGGTGGCTCAGTCAGGGGGTCCGCACTGCAGCGATTTTTCTCTCTCGGGGGGGGGGGAATTGGACAATTTTTGGCTCAAAAGGGACAACCGATGGAAGAACTGTCAAATACCGTATGGCTGGCAGATTTGGCTTTTTTGGTTGACAGCAAAGCATCTGAATGCACTGACCTTAAGCCTTCAAGGGCAAGACACAGTGGTGAGCCATCTATATGCACACATCAAGACCTTTGAAACCAAGCTGAAACTTTTCTAAAGACACTTGTCACGAACGGAGCCCTGCACCACACATTTCCCAGCTTTGCATAAGGTCATGGACAGTTTTCCACAGGACAACATCAGTGTGCAAACGAAGAGGTATGCAACAGCCATCGTGGGATTTTGCAGCTATTGAAAAGGCCATGTTGCTTCTGTCATCTCCCTTCTCTGTGGATCCTGATGATGCTCCGCATCAGCTGCAGCTGGAGCTCATTGAGCTGCAGTGTGACAAGGAGTGGTGCGGTTGGCAGCAGCTTTCTCTTGTTAACTTCTATCGGCAGCTGGATAAAGGCAGGTTTTCAGAAATGCAAACATTTGCAAAGAAAATGCTGAGCTTATTTGGCTCCACATATTTGTGTGAGCAGACACTCTCTGTCATGAACTTAAACAAGAACCACTTGAGGTCAAGACTAAGTGACTTCCACCTACGTGACATTTTACACATCTATGCCACTGCTCTCAAACCAGACCTGGACTGTCTACTACTGAAATCCAGATCTCAGTATCACCCTTCTCATTAGTGTTAGTAAGTTACCTGTTTCCTGGTCAATCTGAAATTTTGAGTGTTTTGAATTTGTGTTGGAAAGATCTGATGTCTAAGCTTTTTCAAATGGTAACATCTGTCACTTTTAACACTGAAAAGCCAAAACTACAGTTATAAATATATGCACTAGGACTTATGGCACTTATTGTATTATATTTTTTATAAGATTTGCTTATAACTGTTAGTGTGCTGCCTTTAAAGTTAAGTCATTATGTAATTAATTTAATAAGTTCAATAGGTTAAAAAGAGAGCTTAAGTTAAAACATTAAAAATGTTTGGCCTATTTTCATCGGTTCATGTGCTTTGTTGCCACCTGCTGGCCACAGGTAGATTTTTCTTAGTTGAGCACAATGTTAAGGTGAACACAGACAGGCAATATAGACAGCTGGATACATGTTGCTGCTGAATGTCTTTCTGAAACGCTTCTGCCTTGTAGACTATGTGTCTTTTTACAAAGAAAAGAAAAGAAAAGCAAAGCAATTGAAAACTTCAGTAAAAGACAAGAAAACGCAAACCTTGTGTGTTTATTGAAGAGCTGTTAACTGACTGTCTAGCTCTGTACAGTATAGTTAGTGTTATGTACCTGTAGATGTTACACAAAAGATGGATTTCTGAATGACCAGAGGAAGTTTCAAACTTAGATTTTGACAGACAACATTGCATTACTCATAATAAGTCACATTTAAAATGAACCTGGGGTAAAGATATTTATCAGCTTCATGGAAGTTTCAGGTACTCCGGACAGCTTGTTCTTTATGTTATCTAATTCTCCAGATGTGAAAGAAAGGCAGAATTTTTTTAATTTTTTTAATTTGTTCGCGCCTAAGTGGCTTACATTTGGTTACATTGCCATTTGAAGAATTGATAATTGTTGTGTAAATAAAAAATAAAATTGTTATAGAACAATGTATTTGTATGTCACTTTTATGGTTCAAAAAATGTCGGGAGGGACCATTGGCCCATTATCAAATCTGGGCCTCTTTGAAAAAAGTTTGGACACCCCTGGGCTAGAGGGAAGAGGGGCGCCGGGGAGCAGATCGATAGTGCAGTCATACGGTCTATGAGGAGGTAAGCTCATGGTGCGCTGCTTGCTGAAGGCTTCAGCTAAATCATGATATTCACTAGGAACAGAGGTGAGATCAGGTGGTTCAGGTTTAGCATCAGGAGGCGAGTGAACAGGTGGAAGGGCGGACTTAAGGCAATGTGAGGGACAAAAAACGTTCCAGCTGGCAATCGAAGCGGTGGTCCAATCAATGTGTGGATTATGAAGTTTTAGCCAGGGAAGACCGAGAACTAAAGGAGCGTGGGGTGAAGGTAAAACAAAAAACCTTAAGAGTTTCATGGTGATTGCCAGAAATAACGAGGTTAATCGGAATGGTTTGGTGAGTCAGGCGAGCGAAAGGCTTACCGTCTAACGCGTTAACGTCTTTAGGGCCGGGCAGATCTTCGAGGGGTATGCCAGCTTGGGTGACTAATGACAGGTCCATGAAGTTATCATCAGCACCAGAATCTACGAGGGCTTGGAGAGGGGAGGAATGGTTAATCTAACATAAAGTGGCTTGGAGCATAACGCGTGTGTGAGGGTCTGTAGGTGGTGTGGCTAATCAGGTCCTCTCCTCTCACTGATGAGCCTGGTCTTTTGGCCGCAGGGGGCAGGCAGCCAGAAAGTGTCCCTTTTGGCCACAATAAATGTAAAGGCCTGAGCACACCCTGCTCTGTTGCTCTGTAGGTGTGAGGCGAGCACTGCCGAGCTGCATGGGCTCAGATCCGTCATGGAGGTGTACTGGTGTTCAGGGCTGAAGGCAAAGCCTGGCCTGGAATGTGGATGGGTGCGGCTAGACTTCTCCCTGCGGTGTTCACAAAGGTGGTTGTCTAACCTGGTTGCTAGGGAAACAAGCAAGTCGAGATCACGTGACTCATCTCTAGCGGCCAACTCATCCTTGATATTTTCTGCTGACCTGCGAGTAAAAGCCGCCTCGGAGGCCAAATCGTCCCACCCACATTGAGCTGCGAGAATACAAAACTCCACCGCATATTCTGCAACAGAGCGGGAGCCCTGATCGAGGGAGAGTAGTCAACATGCGGCTTCTTTCCCCTGAACAGGGTGGTCAAAAACTTTCCGCAGCTCTGCCACAAATAGAGGATATGAATGACTTACCGGTGAATTTATGTCCCACAGGGCAGTAGCCCACTGAGCCGCTCTACCGGACAGAAGGCTGACAACATAAGCTACACGTGCTCTATCAGAGGCATATGTGGCTGGCTGCAGTTCAAAGGTGTGGCCACACTGGTTGAGGAACCGTCCACAAGCCCCAAATCCCCACAGTAGTGCTCAGGGACGGTGAGGTGTGGTTCACAAAGTAGCGGGACTGAAGCGGCTAGAGTGGGGAGAGGGTCCGGAGAGGGAGGGCCAGCAGCAGCCGTGGGAGGATTGACAATCTGGTCCATGTGGGTGGTTAACTGATTAACACTGGAGGAGAGTGACTGGAATCTGTCTACAATCTCCTAAAGGATCTGCTCGTGCTGGCCGAGTAATGAACCATGGGAACCATGGGCCTGTCGGAGTGCATCTGGGTCTGCTGGGTCCATGTTGACCAGATTGTTCTATTAGGTTTAAGTTCAGTTTTTGGACCCAGAAACAGACTCAGAAACCAGTAGCGTGGTAAAGTGAAAACTTTATGTATTAATGTGGCTGGGGAGGTGGGAGAGGCAGGTCGAAGCAGAATGGATCAGAACCACGGCTGAGTCTGAGCTGATCCTCAAAGGACGCTGCTAAAGGAGAGCAGCAGACAGCAGGGGAACCAGAGGCTCAGCGTGGGTCTCCTGAGCACAAAAGGGAAAAAAGGGAGAGTAAGTGGAACACTCTCAAAAGACAAAAATACTAGGGATAAACAGATGGTCAGAGGTTGTGTTGTTGCTATAACTACCAGGTAATTTGCAGTACAATCTGGTGATGAGTGGAGTGACAGCCGCAGTATTTATACTGCCGGTGATGAGGTGATGAGCTTCACGAGTGGAGAGGAGTCGAGCCACTGAGTCCAGGCCCCCGTATGCCGACACACATGCACGCACATAGGAGAGTTGATGAATGTAATGAATAAATGAATAATAGTCACTGGTGGTCCATGACAACATAACCTGTTAGTAATGACAGATTGATCAAGGCTGACTAAGGGTAAAACGTCTTTAAGCAGCTTAGTTGGGATGGGGTCTAGGAGGCAGGTTGTTGGTTTAGATGAAGAAATAGAAGTTAGTAGTTGAAGGTCAATGGGAGTGAAGCAGTCCAGATATGGGGTAGTTCTTATTCTCCTCTATTAGTGCTGAGTAATAGGCTGCATTGTGGAGGGCCTTCCTATAGCTTTTAAGGCTGTCTAACCAGGCTAATGGAGACTCTTCCAGTTTAGTACGACGCCATTTTCTCTGTAGTTTTTGTGTTATTTTCTTTAGATTGTGGGTTTGAGGGTTATACCTTGGAGATAATCTCCTATGTTTGAGACTCTTCTTTTTTAGAGTGGCAATGGAGTCCAGAGTTGCTCTTAGTAAACTTGCAGCACTATCAACAAGATGATCAATATGGGAGGGACTGAAATTCGTGAAGGAGTCCTCTGTTATAGTCAGACATGGTAATGAATTTAGTACTCATTATTGTGGGTGATTTAGAAATGCGGTTAGAGCGCGGTTCACTATAACAAATGTAATTGGCTGTGATGTTTTCCAGGCTGGATGTGTAATATTAAGACTAAGGCTTTAAATGAGTTATAATCAGGTTTAAGATTAGGGTTTATTAATAAACTTGAGTTAAAAACGGCTTTGACTCCGCCTCCTCGGCCGCTGTCTGGAGGAACATGAGCATTAGTATGAGTGGGGGGGTGGATTCATTTAAGCTAACATATTCCTCATGACGTAGCCAGGTTTCAGTTAGGCAGAATAAATCAATCTGATATTCTGATATAAAGTCATTTACTAAAACAGCTTTGGATGCCAGAGATCTAATGTTCAGGAGTCCACATTTTATTCTCTTGTTATTTTGAATTATTTCACTGATGGTGTTAATTTTTATCAGATTTTTATGTGGAACTCCTCTTCTTGTAATTGATTTAAATAATTTCATTGGTCGGGGGACAGACACAGTCTTTATGGGGTTTTGGCTGGGTAACTCTAAAGGAAGCGCAGAGAGGCGTGTAAAGCTGCAACTTCGCCTCCTGGTCTCAACTCTGTGATGTCACACATACATCACTCCTCACACAGACTACATAATACCATAGGATCTGCACTGCACATCACATGTTTGATTAGGGGCAGATGCAGCCTATGAGAAGCCTTGGTTCAAAGAAATTAAATTAAGGTTGAGGTTCAGTTATCTGTAAATGACAACACATGCTTTTTATGTGAGTTTATCTCCTACTCAGGGACAGAGGTTTCAAATGTACAGCTCCGACCCCTGTGTTTTCACTTGCCAAGCCTGCTGATGCCAGATGGCAAGATTTGGGTCCATGGGTAAGAGATTACACTCACTGCTACTGGGACACAAAGACAGCAGAAACATCAGGAAGACAGTGAGACCCAGCTGGGCGGCTGTGGCTCAGGAGGTAGAGCGGTCATTCACGGAACGAAAGGTCGGTGGTTAGATTCCCAGCTCCTGTAAGTCTACAAGTCGAAGTATCCTTGAGCAAGATACTGAACCCCAATTTGCTCCCCGGGTGCCGTAATGGCAGCCCACTGCTCTTCAGGGATGAGTCAAATGCAGAGAAAGAATTTCCCCCTGTGGGATGAATACAGTATCTCACCCCCCCCCCCAAAAACAAACAAACAAAAAAAACCAAACAAAAACAAACAAACAAAAAAAAACCCAACGCAACTGGTTGGAAACCAACACAAACACCAGGTGTTGAATGGCATGCCGGCCTTCAGGTAAAACGCAATCTAAAAATAATACATTCTTATTTACTATGGTGTCCTGTAAGAACAACTGTAAAGGACCAGTGTGTAGGATTTAGTGGCATATAGCAGTGAGCTTGCAGACACCTCATCTCTCCCTCCTGTTCTAAGCATAGGAGAACCTATGCTGGCCACTAAACTCCTGCTAAATGCAAAAGGCTGCTCTAGAGCCAGTGTTTGGTTTGTCTGTTTAGGAATACTGTAGAAACATGGCAGCGCTATGGAGCTAGATCAAGGCCAAAAGGTTTGTTCATTTGAAAAAAGGGTCTTTATTTTTTCAGATTCAGATTTTTTTTTCCACATTCAAATTTTCTTGGTTTCGGATTTTTTTTTCAGTTTCAGATTGTTTTTTTTTCAGTTTCAGAGTTTTGGCCGTGATTTGGCGTAGAGGGCGTGGCATGAACCGAGGGGGGCATGGGATTGTGAGTAACAGCATAACAAAGAAGGCTCAGAGCCTCCCGCATTTATGTCGACTTCAGGAAATGTGGGTACTTTGTAAAATATGACTCAACTTTTTCTATACACTGTATTCACCTGATTAGCAGTAAATAAAGTGATGCTCAGGACAAAGTTACGTTTAACAAGCTGTTTTAGACCACTCTTGGTAATTATCAATACATGAAAGCAGTAACATATGTCAGATTGTGAAGTTTAACACCCATGCTTTAAGAAATGATGTTTCCCATTTCCACATAAGACTGTTAACACATCGCAGTATCACGGATTACAATGGTGTCCTCAGCGGGACAACCTGTAGGCGCAGGTAAGAAATGCTATTTTTAGAAGGGGTACTGTGGAAAATTATCCTGAACATTATCATGCTGGGTAATTTTGGAAACGTAGGGACATACAGAAAGACGTCTTATGTGTCAAAGCAGTAAGTTAGGCATAAGGTTAGCATGAACTAGCTTTATACTGTTAGCTGTATAGTGTTTTCAACTGAGTATATGTCAAAAAGGATTAACAAATGTTCACATTCTATTTTATTTATGTTTTATTCAGGATCCAGATTTAAATTTGGGTTTTAAAGTTGTATCATTTGTACAAAATTACATTGTCAATACCCTTGTTTTGTATCAGCAAGTACATGCAAATATATGTACACAGACTCTAATTTGAACTGATTTTGTCTTTAAAATTTTTTTTTTTAGATTTTCGGAGGAATTGATGGCTTCTCACGAAAGGTAATTAATGCCACTACTTTTAGACTGAGATGATGGCAGATGAAAATGACGATATGAGTCTGCTGTTAAACTTGCTGTAGGGTGTAGAGGACCTTTTAAAGGATCTATATTTTTGTCAGTATCCATCTTATGCCATTTAGCAAACAAGCCTGTATGTAAATACATTTGCAGCTCTGAAAAATACTTTTATTAAATTTTCACTGAATGATATAATGATATAATCTATTTTGATGACTGAATTGTTTGAAAGCTGAGCAAGGTTTACATTTCTTTGGCCTCACTGAAAACAACATAAAAGAGTGTTACCATATTGATACTTCTTTCTCCATAGTACCATTTCTGTTCACATGTTGATCTACTGTAAATCTGCTTGCTTTTATATTTTTATGTCCCCTGATTACTATGTTAATTAAAAAAAAAAATTGAAATCTTTTTTTTTTTTTAATGTAGGAAATCAAGGATGCAGATCTTGCTTTCAGCACTGCCAGTGAGCCAGATGCAGACAGTTCTGGAGTGATTCTTCCACCTGTTGAATGCCCCCTCTCTGAGCAGGGCAGGCCTTAGAGCCACTATTGACATCTCAAGACCATCAGAGTCCTATGGCAGAGACATTTATATTTAGATGTATTGCACTATGTACTACACCATGTACGCTAGATGCAAACATAACATGTTTAAAGGCTGTAACCAGTTAACACCAAGAAGTTTCCAATGAATGAATTGTTAATGTTTATTTGTAGTGACTGACAACAGTGAAGCCACGTGGTATAAACAATCTGAATCTGCTTCTCAAAGTTCTGGGTAGCAAAATGGTAAAGAGACAACATGATGATTAGCCAGCCATGTAAATATGACATGAATGT
Source organism: Chaunax sp. Z400 (assembly GCA_037577475.1). Taxonomy (NCBI): domain Eukaryota; kingdom Metazoa; phylum Chordata; class Actinopteri; order Lophiiformes; family Chaunacidae; genus Chaunax; species Chaunax sp. Z400. The sequence goes on along the minus strand of CM075187.1, from coordinate 33,340,929 downwards.
GAAATGACCAACTTTTATTAAAATTTTTTTGCAATTTCAAAACATTGACATTATTTGTCTAAATGTTCAACAGTAATGCTACTAAAACATTAAAATGTTTAGATATTTACCTGACTAATTCCTCGTTCCAGTTGTAGCAAAGTCTTGGAACACAGTATTACTAATAGTAGTAAAAGCTGATGCTAAACATTTATCAGTAAACATTTTGGCTGTAGTGTCACCTTGAAAACAGACACAGGTGATGGCCTTGTTTACACAATGTTAAATTCTTGGCCAAGATGAAAAGCCTCAGTAAAAACCTTTTTGAAATTGTCATAGGACCTCATGTGCCTTATAGGTAGCACAACAGTCTTGGCACATGCTGAAACAACAGGGTAACAGACATTGTGACGCCCAAAGTCTGCACTGCAGTCATGATTAAACTTGACCATTACAGCAAAAATTGTAATGTAAAAATGTGAAAACCTTATGCCTAGCTTACTGCTTTGACACATAAGACGTCTTTCTGTATGTCCCTATGTTTCCAAAATTACCCAGCATGATAATATTTAGGATAATTTTCCACAGTACCCCTTCTAAAAATAGCATTTCTTACCTTCTTCTTGCAGGTTGTCCCGCTGAGGACGCCATTGTAATCCATGATACTGCGATGTCTAACAGTCTTATGTGGAAATGGGAAACATCATTTCTTAAAGCATGGGTGTTAAACTTCACAATCTGACATATGTTACTGCTTTCATATATTGATAATTACCAAGAGTGGTCTAAAACAGCTTGTTAAACGTAACTTTGTCCTGAGCATCACTTTATTTACTGCTAATCAGGTGAATACAGTGTATAGAAAAAGTTGAGTCATATTTTACAAAGTACCCACGCTTCCTGAAGGCAACATAAATGCGGGAGGCCCTGAGCCTTCTTTGTTATGCTGTCACTCACAATCCCACGCCCCCCCTCGGTTGATGCCACGCCCTCCACGCCAAATCACGGCCAAAACTTGAACTTTCAGTTTCAAAATTAATTTTTTCAATTTAATTTTTCTTTCTAAAGAACAAACCTGTAGGCCTTGATCTAGCTCCATACAGCCCCCACAGGAGAGGAGCCACACCCTCTGTAGATATAAAGGGCTTATTCTCAGGGATAAAAACAATGATTTTTATTTTCAGGTGATTACACACTATTGAAAACATACTTATAAATATTATATTTCTGCCATATTCTGCCAATAAATCAGAGTAAATCTCTCACACTCATTTAAAGCATTTCCAGTATTTAAACATACAGGCTAAAGCTACATTATAATAAGAAACAGTTATAAAAATAGTGATACAGAGAGTTACAGTCACATGTGAAGTTATATCAATACTTCTGATACTGAAAACATGACTACTGGCATCATCTACAAAATGTTGGTATTGACTTTATCCCCAAATGTTGATGCTTGTGACATCCCTATTTTAAGTACTGTACCGTTTTTGTATTGTCAAATAGTTCAATATCTGTCTTAAAATTCACAATTGACACGTCTGCCAACACTGAATCCAACGTCATGCCATCTTTTTTGCCTTGGAGCAGGCCTGTTGGCTGCACCTGATGGAATTAAGCTATATCTTGGTTGGAAAAGCTTGCAAAGTCAAGTTTCATGCCTAGTTTTATTTAAAACTCTCCCAGTAACTGGCCTGCTAAAACTTTCTGGTATTCCTGAAACAAGCCCTTCAGGGAGACAGGGAACGACAGAGAAAGAGAATGAAGACTAACAAGACATAGCTCCTGTACACAGGGTAAATCTGTCCCTGTTGAATATGATCAGTATTAGATATTTGACTGGGCTGTAAATAAGAATGAATATTAATGTGTGTATGTGGGGTACCTCCATTTTCTCTCCTGGCCCAGAGATTGTCACCATCAGAAAATTATAATTTCATAATTTAATATATATATATATAACATCATTACATTGCTAATCTCTCCTCAGCTGTGTTTTTTCCACTGCTGCTCATATAAATTAGAGTTTTTATCCAATCAGATTTTCCACCTGTGCTGTCTCCAGGTGAAAAATCTGCCCTGAGGCTGTCAGAATATTGAATGGATCCCCTCCGCTGTAGATACAAATTGGGATTATGTTTTTGATTGTCATATTTTTTTAACCAATCAGATTGTGAGTTTGCTTGCCTCACCGCCTAACCTGACCATTTTCCCAGCATTCATGGCGTTATCAGACGGTCAGCCATGTATAGAACGGAACTAAAATTAGCTAGCACATAACGTAGCATCATTTTAGACCTTTAGATGTAGTGCTTTTGATAGAATTTGTTTCAATTTTTATTCAGCCCTGTTGTTTTTATGACAGTTACCAGAGGCCTCCAACAGGGGGAGCATAGACAGTTTGACCTACATCATAGATCACCTTGTTTCCTCCCTTCACACATCAAACACATGATCTGAAGAGAGTTTGTGTCTGTGCATCTTTCGTTCAAATAAACCTCTATTAGGTATACATCCCTCATCATAAGGGCTAATGTCAGTCTGTGTTAGGTAAATGTGTACCTGTGCTCAGGAGAGTATTTGTAATACAGTATATTCACATACAGTGGGACATTTGGACACTTGCAAAGGAATTAATTCACATTTAGTACATGCAATGATACAACAGAATAAGGACTTTGGATTCATTTTCTTCATGGCAATTTAATTCAATATTGTTGTTTTTCATGTTTATTTTATATAATTGGATGCTGTCTATGAATAATTTCTAATTCCTTAACAGTCCTTCAGTTTTCAGTTGGTGTGCAGACAAATCTAATTCACCCTTCGGTCAGTCAGCTCATTTGTGTTTGTTTAGTATTGTTGAAGGAAGTCTGTTCATTTAAATCAGATAGTTTGGACCATGAGTCAAAAGTCTTTTTTTTCACCCACAGCAAAAAATCTGTGTGTATTGTACTGTATAGGTGTACATTTAACACCGGTTTTGGTGTATATATAGGTCCAAGAGTTCAGTGTTCACTCAACACTGTCAAAAGTGTAAACTATATACTCCAAATATAGAGTTACATTCGTACTCTCTGAGAGTGCACATGTAACTCTATATCTTGGACATTTTAACACCATTTTACAGCTTTCCAACACCTGCAGTGTTAACCTAGAACCCTCAAAGAGTAAAAAATGTATCCCAAATCAGTGCTTATGTACTGTAGCACTCAACAAAGCTGAGTATTTAACACTTAGACAGTGAAAATGTACTATGTGACTAGTGTACAGCCAACACCTTTGGGGTAAATCATTAACACTACTGGAATGAACAGAGTGCACATTAAATATTTGAAAACATTAGTTTTATTTATTTATTTTTTATCAAAATACATTATCAATTGTTGTGCTAACAATAATAGTAGCAACCCAAAATACTTTGGATTATCATCCAAAAGTAACACCACCATGGAGCAAATGGATAAAAGGCATGTGAGAACTTGAGATGACAGACTGACTGTTGTACTGTGACAAAATTGGAATTACAAACAAAACATCTAAACATCAAAAGTCTTCAGTTGAGGATCTTAGCCTTAAGGTCCCTGACTGGGGGTGTCGTATGAAAGACCTCCATCATTGTTGTAGATGTTGGTCTGCACAAATGTGTACATGCTGTTTAAGGCCTGGTCACGGAGATGCCAAACACTAATGAGATTTGGAAAGTTCATCAAACCCTGACAGAGAAGACTTAGCCTTGCAGGGAAGGAGTTCACCATCAAACGCAATGTGATACTCATGAATGCGGTTTCTTGTTGTTCCAACTGCCAGGATATAGGGCTGCCTTCGCTGGTCTGAACCAGAGTGTTCTTGACTGGAAGAAAAACAAGAAACAAGAATGATTAAACTGTACACCACATTTAGATGGATACGCCACAGTCTGACAAAGACCTTTGATTAAACAGTTGGACTTTGTCCACAAAGGATCTTTTCCTCTTGTGATAATGCAATCAGTCGTTTTATAGCATGGTCACACAACTAGAATTAAACATAAAAGCATGTGACACCGCAAAATCCAATAAATTGGCAGGTCAAACAGACAATAATTGTCTATAAGTGATCTGAGTGTTAAGAAACACAAGATTGCAGTCAGAAGATATGAACTCCAGGGTCAATGCACAGAGCCTAACTGTCGGTCTTGAAATTAAAGTGGAATCCAAAGAGTCACAAAGCCTTGACGGGGACACAACATTGAAAAGAAACCGTTACAATGCATACTAAGAAGGATTTACTATCTCCACACCATTCATCCCAAAGGATTTAGGGAGCTTCAACTCAATGCTAGATGGATGAACAGACTAACCCCACCTAACTATATGCCAAATTCAGTTAGTTCACTAGAATTTAATATATTCAATTTGTAAGACGAATAGCCATGTGCCTCTCCACCTGTGAGACAACTTGCCTGCATAGTTCCTATGGTTGGACTGGAAGGCATGATATTGTCAAAATGGACTGTTGGTGTGTGGGATAATAAAAAATCCTATTGGATTGTAAAAAAATAAAATATAATTAAAACACCTGGTGCAACCTGACAAGTGTAATTTAACTCCATTGTACACTAAAGTGTATAAAATTCTACTCTAGTCATCAAAACTCTGATATTGTAACACTCTGGCTTTGGCTTTACTGTCATTAAGCTATTTTTTATTATCTCTCTTTCAGCCTGTGAATCTGTTTCCAAACCCAGATCAATCAGGGGATTGGTCACTTGATTGATTCTACTGCTACTACTCTACTGCTACTACAATGTTTCATTACACACACAAAGCATGTTGTCTGTGAACCTCAATGATACTTTTTACATTAATACTAGTATTGAGATTCACACCAATCATCAGGCACACTTGAAATTTCACTGAGAAATTTTCTAATTCTATTTTACTCTAAATCTAAAAAAATATGCAGTATCTTCATTTCATCATATTTTGTGTAATTAATCTTTGTTTTATTGAATAGAGGGAAATATGTGACGATAAAATATAAAAACATGTGATATGTGTCTGTGTAAGAATCTTTGAAATTCTTTGATAGTCTTTTTTGGGGGAGATTAATTTTGAAAAATTAAAATTAGACAATTTCATCGATAAAGTTAATCGTATTGTTATTTGTACTTAAGTAAAACTTAGTTTTATATTAGACACACAAAAGACACAAATAGTGTCATGGACCCTTCCTCGGTCATCATTAGGTTACTCTTCTTTTTTGTACTTTTACTAAACATTTAGTTAAAATCATGATTTTAAGTGAATGAACTAACCAAACGTTGTGCCTAAATCCTGACTTAGGTGACTAAACGTTATTCATCTGTGTTCTCAGTATGACCACACTGTGCCTCAAGAGTGAAGGTGGTACTTTGTGTCTTCAAAAACATCTACATTTCGTTAACCTGTTGAAGTCCGAATCTGGCTCTGGTTCTGGCTTGATGAGACATGTTTTGAGCTGTGAACTGATGATCCAGAACACTGTCTATATAGGTCAGGTGATAAATTCAACCCAGAATGCCTCTCCACCTCTGAGAAACATGGAGGAGGAGGAATTATGGTATGGGGAGTGTCCTCTGGTGTGATGCAAAAAGTCCATTAATGCAAAGGGGAACCAAAAATTGTTACAAAAAGAGTTGCTTTCAAGTCTGAACAAGGTGTGTAATGGAAAAAAAAGACAACAGGCCATTTTTCAACAAGGTCATGTACCAGCACACACTGCAAATATAAAAGTCATGGTTTGAGCATTACTCTCTGTCGGTGATGCTTTGTTCAGTCATCAGATCTAAACCCCATAGAGAGTATAGGGGTGCATATCATGGCCAGACTGGTTGGCAGAACATTTGTGTGAAGCAGTCAGAGATGAATAGAACAATACCAAACTGTAAAAGGCTTTCATACTGAAAAGAAAAAAGTTTTTTTGGCCCTGTCATTATTACCTCTATTATTTCTTTAAATTCTACAAGAATGATGTTCATGTTTTTACTTTAAAATGTCAAGTTTGATTTAATATGTAACTTAATGTTTGTTTATAATTATGTATCCTCATTTTGATATGTAAATTTTATCATTCACACCAAGTAATATTTAACTAAACTACTGAACTAACTTTACAACCTAGTAAAAGCAAGTAAAATGTACTTGGGTAATAGGACCTGGCAACCTGTGTGCCCTTAAATGTTCTATTTAAAGATGTTGGTTTACTCAGGTTAAGAGTTTTAATAAAATTTGTTTTTAAAATGTTTTTTGGCAGCATTGTTTTAGAAATGTTTTGTCTTGAAATGTTTTGTGTTATCAGCAGGTCGGTGGTTCGATCCTCAGCCCCTGCAGTCTAAATTCGAAGTGTCCTTGGGCAAGATACTGAACTGTGTTAATGACTCCTAATGAGCAGGTGGCTCCTTGCGTGGTATGATGAGTAGTGGTAGACAAATGATATATGTAAATATTACTAAAATATGAATCAAAAGAAAGTGGACTAAAGCTAATTAAATTAACTTGAAACAGTAAGTATGTTTTATAGGGGTTTTGTAATTAGATAGAAAGGTAGTCTGAGTGAAATTTACTTTGAAAGGGTGAGTATATTTTGTGCCTGATGAAGAAAATTGCCAGAAAAATTGACTTCTGTGTTTCTGCTAAAAACAATTCTTATTCTTAAGTTAACTTTAATAAAGAATTCCAGAGTAAAAATTACAAAGAATTTCTATGTGGAAATTGTTACCAAGCCAAGTGAATGTCACTCCAAATGTTTTCAGTGCAGAAAGCAAACGGCTATCCCATAATAAAACATACCTTGCACACAGGCAATGCTACAATATTGTGTAATATTGTCACTTATTTGCCCTGTATTTGTTAAAATAAAAGAAATGATAAAAAATAAACATGATGAATAATGTGTACCTAATTTTTGTACAAACATTCTTTTGATAGTATACTGACCAACAGTAGAAACGCATATTTTTTTTAATGTCATGCCATCCTGTTCATATAAAATATCAAAGATAAATTATGGTTCACATCTTTATTCACCCTTTAGCCAAACAGAAAAATCATTTTTGTGCAGATTAATGGTTTTTGTCTTCGTGTTTACCAGTCAGAAAGTGTGGATGGTGAGACAGAGAACAACAATAGTCACTACCGTGCGTGTCTACCTCCAGCATTTATCAATACTTTACACCTCCTGAATGGATAAGATGTTGTTGTTGACTAAGATGTTAATCTGGACTTGTAGGATGACATGCCATTCTTCCTGCAGAGCTGTGACAAGTTGTTCATGTGTTGCTGGAGCAGGATCTCTCTCTCTCACCCGGTGATCCTGAACGTCCCATAGATGCTCTATTGGGTTTAGATCTGGTGAATATGCTGGCCAAGGAAAGACAGTGACATTGTTCTGGTACAGGTAGGCTACTCCTGACAGACATGAGCCACATGTGGTCTGGCATTGTCCTGCATGAAGGTGATGCCTGATTGCTGTATCCTGGGAATGACGTGTGGACCTAGAACCGTATCTCGGAGACGGATGGCCGTGAATGTGGACAAGTTATGACCATCATCCATTAGCAGTGGCCCCCCACATCATGACAACACCACCAAACGATCCACTTCTTGGATGTTTGTAGCAGAATAGCGGTCTCCGCGGGGATGGTACAAATGCCAACCACCACCAGCTGTGTATAAGATAAATCTGGACTTGTCACTAAATGTGATCTCCGTCCACTTTGTAATCAGCCATAACATCTGTAACATCCGTGCTGCACATGTCTGCAGAGTTCCAACCATAGCATCCCAACTGCCCGTTCACGTAAGTTCTTTCGGGAATCATGACATCATCAGTTGTTTCTCTAGGACATTAACTAGACCCGGTAAATTATCGCCTTGACCAGGTCTTTTCAATCATGCAAAAAAAAAAAATCTCAACAACATCATCGTTTACTCTGAAATGCACCAATGACTGTTATTTCTATGTTATGACTAAATGATGGTTATTCATAATTTAACACATTTTGGTTGTGGGTACTTAAAAAAGTCTATTCAGTGAATCACATGTTTGTTTGTTTCAGTAGATTAGGGCTAGTGAATAGAAATTACAGGGTTTTTAAAATGATGCGTTTCCACTGTTGGTCAGTATATTTAAAAAAAAATTTAATACATGTATGGTGTTAACACTCAGATTTTCTGGAAACATCCAGTTCTTTAGACCAGCCATTTAATATTTCATATTTTACCATCTATTGACCATATTCCTGTGAAACCAGTACACATATTCATAACCATGCTCCACATACTCTGGTGGTATATGACCCTGGTTTAAAGTCATCATTAGATCAACTTAAAATTACCTGTCACCACAACCATATGTTCCACATGTTCTTTAGACAATATGACATATATTGACATTTTGCAATACAAATAAACTTCATTATAGTTTCTCCCTCCCCGGCCCTCAGAGTAGGGTAGATAGTACACCCTGCCCTCCCACACAGCTCTTCCTCCTCCCATCTGCCCCTCGCTCTCCCTGACTGGATGACTGGCTGGCAAGTGACAGGACTGACAGACGAGGCCTGTTCCTGGGTTAGTATCATGTCGGTGGGGAGCGAAGCCTCCCAGCGGTGTCAGCCATCATGGTTCCAGCTCTAGGTCTAATGAGGGAGACTGCCGCCTCGGCATTCTCTCTCCGGTGTCAGGAATCGCCCGACAAATCAACAGTGTATCACGGGCCCAGCAGAAATGATATGTTGACAAATGCAGATATTTCACTTTTAATTGACACTAAGAGACAGAGATGATCCGGCTGCCAGGGCTTCTGAGGAGACAAGGACAAGACAAGATGGGAGAGAGATGTGGAGAGGGAGAGAGGGAGCAGAGAGGGGGTAGGAGGGGTAAAACACTGTTTGAGAAAAGAAGATAATGCAATAGGCCTTGGAAGATGTTTAATATTTGCGTAGTGTGTCAATTTTGTCTGTGTTGAGGGTAAGAAGAAGGGGGGTGGAGATTAGAGGTGTGTGTGTCTGAGACTTGTCAGCACTGACAGCCTCCGTATTATACAGCAGCCATACAGCCGACTGACTCCTCTAAACCCTGACAACACTGCCTATTCATTTAGCCAGGTGGGCTTTCTCTGTAAAGTCCCCTATCTCTGCTCTGCCTGACAAAGCCTGGATTAGGGGCTACTTGATATTCTACTATGAGTTTCGCTCTTAATGTCTGCATATTAATTCAATTTTGGGGCTGTAAAGGCCTTTGTTTAAGAGTCACATCACAACCATTTTTATATCGATTATGATGAAGAAGTTTTCATTATAAGGTAAGATAAGATAAGATAAGAAGATACTTAGATACACTGCCTTTATCTTGTGATAAGGCCATGTATCCTGGAATATACTTATGTTAAGCACAATGTACTATTACACTATAGCATGGTGTGCTTCAAATAAGTAATCCTGAATAAGATAAATGCAATTACAGTGTTGGGGAGTAACGGGATATATTTAGAATACAAAATATGAGTAATTGTATTCCAGTACAGTTAAAATTCAAATCAATGGTAATTAGTTACATTCTTGAAATGAATGGATTACTTTAAATTATTGATATATTAGTTTTTCAACTATTTACTCGCTCCTAAATTAAATTAAGTCAATTCAAAGCATTTCCCATAAGCCTTTGACTTATTAAAGCTCAACAACAGGACACCTGTTCACACCATGTGACGAGATAAATGATGGGGTTAGCTCACAGCGAGGAAAAGAATGTGGAAATCCAAACACTTTCACTTCTAACGAAGGAAAAGATTTCACTGTCCAGTGTAACCTCTGCTTGCTAAAAACCAAGTTGCTTTCAGTGTCCAAAGACTCCACTTCTAACTTAAAGAAGCACCTTGAAGTAATCTGGCTAATGCTGTCTGCTGATTTACTGGCTAGCTTTGCTATTCTAACTACAAGCCTACCTACTTATACCAGTTGGTATCTGGAACATAGCATTTTTGAACTGTGACATATTATCTTGTAGTTTCTATACAACTAACAATAGCTTTTTTTTGACAGGTATTCATGTGCTGTGCTGCTCCGAAAACTGTTTAAATGTTGTAAACACTGCTTTAGTTGTATGTATGACTATTGAAATGTGGTCAGTAATGTAATGATGCTGGTTGGCCAACAAAACGGTTTCAGATAGTTGTTGAGGCAGGACTTGAACTGAATGATGAACAGGACACATGTTCTGTCTGATATAGGCTGACTTGATGGTGGATTTCGCAAGAGTGATTTTACAATATTTAAGTGAAATGTTTACATGTTTGAACTCACACAACAGCTTTGCTCCTCTACAGAAGTGTTCATATACATTCACGGTGACTCAAATGTGTTTAGTCAGTTGATACCATAGAAGAATACAAGAAGATGGTCTATTCCAGTAAACAGTAGGTCCACTGTGTGAGTGTCATATTCCTACTGTTACATAAAATGTAAGACATTACTCAATATGAGTAATCCAAAAGGATTACTCACATCACAAATTATATTTCAGGACATGTATTCTGTAATCTGTAGTGAAATACATTCTAAAACTGTGTACTTATTATAAGTTAGATATTAATTAATTAATAATAGACATTAATGAAACTATAAGATAGATAGATAGATATATGTCAAGATAATAAATGAAAGAATGTTTTAAAATGTCTTCTAATAAACAACAAACAGCTCACCTCTTAACTAAAGGATATCAGATGGGTGATTGCAGCAAATGATATAAAAATGTTATTACTGCGACAAGAGATGAAAAGGATAAAATGGTTTAAGAAATTCTGACTTCGACAGAGTAGTTTTACTCTTTTCAGTGTTGATGAAACAGCTCTGAAATCGAAGCAGGAATTTTAATTTCTGGTTTAAGTTCTAGTTTCAAGCATTAATTAAGAACTAGAAAAAAATATCTAACCCAATAATAGAATAAATAAAATAAAATAAAATAAAAATTATTTTCAGAATTGAAAAAAAATTGAACTCAAAAACAAATTTCAAAGGGACTTCCTCTAACTGATTTTAACATCATCATGTTTTATATAGGCTTTTGTCACGTCCGTCCTCCTCTGATTATCCCCTTTGTTGGAGTTCCCTATCATGACCACCAGAGGGCAGGCACAAGCTGCACCTTCGCCTGAGCACAGAGGAGCAGATGGCGAACATCCAAGTTTCAACATGTTTATTTCACATCCTTGGGCTTTGCTCATCAGATCAGTTTAAATAACTAACCATCCCAGCTTCCACATCTCTCTCATGAATAAAGCTGTGGCCCTTAGTGGTGCCTGCAGTGTCTCATGGCAACGCTAGACTGCTCTCTGTAGCTTAATACTCGGTCGCTCACAGACACACACACAGAGCACGGGTAATAGATGCGGGTCACAACAGAAACATCATTAGATATCCAGCTGTCAGCCTATCTTTTCAATTCTAAATTAGACGATAGGGTGAGAGTGATACAGCATAGCTGAATAATGACTCAATTGCATATTGTCTGATCTTTTAAAAACCCTGGTGTCTCCTCACCTTTAGGTGTCTGCTGGAAGTGAAGGCAGAAAGACTTAAATTACCCCAGGTATCAAGTGGAGTCTGGGCTGAATCGCTTGAATTGAGGAGGGCCGACAAGGGCCCACTTTCTCACGGAAGTAAGAGTTTAAGAGAGGAGTAAGTTTCACATGAAGGCAGTAGAGACTATTTACTCTGCTGATGAATTTGTGGTTAATGGTGAGTGTTGCTGTGTATGGCTATGTTGGGGGAATGTTAATGTGTACCCTTGGGTAGGGCTGGTAGAGGGAGACATCCCTCATTAAAGTAATTAGACCTGCAGGAGAGGATCCCCCGGCCCAGGAATAGACACACACACACAAGCTAATCCAATTCTAATTTTAAAAACGTAGCCTTGCTCCAGACCCTTTCAGATTAATCCTTCGATAGGCCTAAAAACAACGTAGCCAGATTCTTCTGAAAAGAATAACGGGTATTAAAATTTTTAATGAATACTGTATGTTAGTTTAATAGTTAGTGTGATAATCTTATCTGGGTGTGATTGTCTATATATATATTCAAATGTTTTTATTGGGTTTTCAAACATACAAACAATGCTTACCAACAACAATTGCATCCAGATGTTTAAGGAGCCTTTGATAACAAGGTTTCCTGCAGCCTTCAAATTGATAGGTAAAGGAGCACACAGTAAGGATCCTAAATTAGCAGAGCCACTAAAGCTCTTTTCCATTTTTGCCCACTCAAGGTCGCTCTGATCTCCAGGTTCTGAAACCCAGTAAGATATTTTTGGTGTATTTGCTGCCCAGTAGTAGAGAATAATATTCAGGAGACCAAAACCCCCTCCTCCTTACGACATTGAAGAAAAATACTCTTTATTCTTTATTAAAAAAAGCTTTTGATAAAAAGATGGGAATTGTCTGAAATAAGAATGTAAATCTAGGCAGAATTGACATTTTTACAGACTTTATTCGCCCTGGTAAGGATATGGGGAGGGCACACCAGCGCTGCAGGTCTAATTTAGCTCTATCTAAAGCAGGCTTTAAGTTATGTTTAAAGAGGTCTCCATATTTCCTAGTCACTGTTACTCCAAGATAGCTGAAGTTATCACAGCTCACTCTAAATGGATATGGTTCAAATGACATTGGCATTGCTTGTTCATTAACGGGGAAGAGTAGGCTTTAAGCTAAGTTTATCTTCTACCCAGATACTTCTTCAAATTTTGATATAATATTCATGACAGTTGGAATAGACACATCTTGGCTGGATAAATACAACACAGCATCATCCGAGTAAAGTACCGGTTTGGGTACCCGATTTCCTCTTGTAATACCATGTATATGTTCAGCAATTCTTATCATGACCGTGGGGGGTTCAATGGCAATATCAAACAGGAGTTGGGAGAGTGAGCACCCTTGTCTAGTTCCCCTATTTAAGCAGAAGTACACGGGACAACACGCGATTGGTGCGAACAGCTGTGTGGGGGGATGCATATAATAATCTTACCCATGAGGCGCCAAAACCAAATTTTTCTAACACTTTAAACAGATATTCATATTCTACCCTATTATATTCTATCCTATCATATCATCTAAAGAGATCAGGACTTCAGCCGTATTTGTTGCTTTTGGAGAGTAAATAATATTGTACATACGCTGCAGGTTACCATACAGTTGTCTTCCAGTGATAAATCCAGACTGATCTGGGTGTACTATCTTTTGGATGACTGTCTGGTTGCTAATATTTTTGTTAAAATCTTGTAGTCGACCCCCTGAGAACTTATTGGTCTATAACTTTCACATTTTAACGGGCCATTAAATACTTCACAGAGCAGTGGAGAAAGCTTGGTTGAACATTTCTTATGAAATTCGATGGGAAACCCATCTGGGCCCGGAGCCTTACCACTTTTTATTTTACTGATTGCCTTCTGTATTTCCCCCACTGACCAAGCCTTATCTAAGGCCCCCCTATCTTCAGCATCTAGGGCAGGTAATTCAATATCAATAAATTCTGCTATTTCTACTTTCCTTACGGCCTCTGATGTGTATAAGTGCTCACAGAATTTCTTAAACTGATCATTGATCTCCTGGTGAACAATATTTGTGTTGCCCTCCGTAGTCTCCACCTTTGAGATATAAGCTTCTGCTTCTGCCTGTCTTAGTTGGTGGGACAGTAACCTGTGTGCGCGTTCTCCGAATTTATAACAATTATAGCAAGACTTTAAATGGAGTTCCTCTGCCCTATCTGTAGACAAAATATCAAATTCAGTTTGCCATCTCACCCTTTCTCTATACATATCTGCTGAGGGCGTTGCCGCATGTTTAAAAAAAAATCTATTTTGCTAAATAAGGGAGTCAGTTCATCTAGGCGCTGCGCCTTCATTCTGTTCATGCCTGCAGTAAAAGAAATTATTTGCCCTCTGAGATAGGCCTTCATGGCTTCCCACAAATTACCCCTACTGGTATCTGGTGAATCATTAGTTTCCAAGAAGTAATCTATTTGGTTAGATAAAAATGAAACAAACTCCTCATTCGATAGTATGAGGGGGTTCATCCTCCACATATGCCTAGAAGACTCATTATCTGGGAAGCAAAGTGATATTACCACTGCACTATGGTCTGAAATGACAATTTCTCCAAAATCATAGGAATTAACTATGGGATTAACCTCTTATCCAATAGGAAGAAATCTATGCTCAAGTAAGATTGGTGTGCAGGTGAGTAAAATGTTTATTGTCTGGAATTTTGTGGGTTTTGTGGTCTCCAGGGATCAACTATTCCATGAACCTGAATAAAGGAGTTAACGTATTGTGCCGAATTACTCATACCTCTACTGGTAGGACTTGAGTGGTCCAGAGTGGGGTGTAACACGCAGTTAAAATCTCCGCCCAGAATGAATCGATGATTGTCCAGCTGTGGGAACATAGAGAAAAACTCCTTAAAGAATTCCACATTGTCCCTATTCGGGGGCATAGACGTTAGCTAAGATAATAGGTATATTACAATTACAATTTCCCCTGAACGATAACAAATCTGCCATTTTCATCAGATATCACCTTGGAACTGGTAAATTGTACACTCCTGTGTATAAGTATAGCAGTGCCTCTACTTTTTACATTGAAGCTAGAGTGAAAATTTTGTAGAAATCCATCCCTTCTGAGCCTGGTGTGGTCACAATTCTTCAAGTGCGTCTCTTGTAGCTATGCCACTTCAGTTTTGAGTTTCTTAAGATGCAGGAAGATCTTATTGCATTTTACAGGGTGGTTAGCTCCCCGAACATTCCAGCTAGTACAGACTGTTCTTGGTCTGTTATTTATTCCTGACATCTGTAGCAGTGAAACATTATTATATTCAGCTCTGTAACACCTGACTTTGGAGTTGAGGCTATGGCAGAATCACTTACAGTTTTAACAGAAAAGGATACATATCATCAAAAAACAAATGCCTGTACATAAAATGCATTAACCCAAGACCAGTCACCCCACCCAACTTGCATGCCTCTCCCCAACTGAGAAGCTGCCTGGCTATCTAACATCACTGTAGCAACTAGCATAGAATAACACCTTTGTGAGAAACTGTATATGAACTGTACAGTGTACCAGCAATAGCAGTAAAGAAAATAGCACCAAATCAATTTTATCAATGTAAATAAGAGTGGTGAGTAAAATAAGGGAACAAATATGGTGCCATACTCAGTATGGTACATCGAATATGTTAATAACAGAACAATAACATTAATAATAAAATAAAGACAAAAAAGAAGAAAAGCGTGGTCCTTACCCATGTGTCCATATAAATGCAACAGTCTATCTGTGATTCATATATTGATTCCATATATTCCCCCCCATGACTTAACAACAGGCTAAGGGAGAGAGGGGGGTGTTGCACACTGTGCCATATGGAGACTGGAAGGCAAGGGTCACAGAAAAAAAGAAAAACTGTCTGTCCTTACAGCCACTGTTTAAATCCACTTACTTCACTATGTTGGCCATTACATATTCCTTTGCTGCCTCGGGGTCAACCATTTTCAGGTGCCATTCACGGTTATCCGAAGCTCTGCCGCGTACCACAGGACGTACTGCACACCTTCACAGCCGCATAGGATTCCCCTCACCTCGCTGAAAGCCGCTCGTTGCTCCATCACTGCCTGCGTATAGAATGCAGATCTTGTCCCCCTCGGCCATAGTCGCTTGCTTAAGAGCTTGTGCTTTTTCCAAAATTTTCTCACATTCCTGGATGTAATGGCATCGGATTATCCAGGCTGTTGGGGGCAGGCCAGCCTTCCGTCTTCTTTGTAGAGACCAATGGGCCCGTTCAAGTCCTGGAGACATATCCTTACCGAGAGCCGTTTTCAACAGCTGAGCCATAAACTCCATTGCCGTCTTCACGCTCCTCTTTAATTTTTATTAAAATTTTTTATTTAACCTTTATTTAACCAGGAAAAAGTCTCATTGAGATTTAAAATCTCTTTTACAAGAGCATCCTGGCCAAGACAGGCAGTAGCACAAACAGGTAGTACAACAAACATCCATTCAAATACAATATCATTTCCTTACAAAAATTTACAAAACATCAAAATGTTAATCAGCATTTGTCACCAGTCAACAACATCAAGGATCAGTCAGAGGCTACATAAGTCATATAAAACATTTACAGCTAGATAATTCTGCATCTAAATCATTTAAGGTAGCTTTAAATGCACTTAGAGAGACCAGCTCTCTGAGATTCAGGTAATGCTCCACCTGATTCCAAGCAGCAGAAGCAGCAAACCTAAATGCTGTTTTACCGAGTTCAGTACGGACTTTAGGGACAGTAAAAATAAGCCCTGGGAGCGAAGACAATAACTTACCATGCTTTTATTATTGATGTAATGCTGGAGATAAGAAGGAAGAAGACCAAGAATAGCCTTGTAAACAAGAATATGCCAGTGGTTAAGTCTGCAGGTGGACAATGCAGACCATCCAACGCTAGCATACAGCAAGCAATGGTGAGTAAGGGCTTTAAAATTTGTGATAAACCTCAATGCACCATGGTAGACAGTGTCCAGTGTGTGTAAACATTACGAGGATGCATGCATGTATAAGACATCACCATAGTCCAGCACAGACATAAAGGTGATAACCACAAGCCTCTTTCTGGCCTCGAAGGAAAGACATGAATTAATTCTAAAATAAAATCCCAATTTCAATTTCAGCTTCTTCACCACTGCTGAATGTGAGGGACAAACGAGAGAGTATCATCAATTGTGATACCTAGGTATTTGTATTGAGATACATGTTCTATCTCAGAGCCCTGGAAGGTGGTGATAGCTGGGAGGTCATGAGGCTGTTAGGGTTCAGCAGTAGCAGGACCCAGATGCAGACGACGCAAGGGCGGAGTGCAGTTAAAGGATTTATTTAACACAAAATACAAAAGTCCAAACATAACCTCACTGTCCAAATTCCATAATCCAATCTAACAAAGGCAAAAAGCAGGAACACAGGAAAAAACCAGAATCCAAACAGAAAGCAAACTTACAGAAGAGCACGGGGGAAGAAACACTGGGAGCACTGGGATGGGAAACGAAACATGACGAAGCCTTAATGAAGAATTGATCCGACATTGATGAAGCATAGTGACGAACTGACACGGAGAACAGAACCAAACAGACTTAAATACACAGAGTACGAGAGGAGATGGGGAACAGGTGGCACAGGGAGGAGGAGACAATCAACATAGGTGGAGACGATCGGACAATCACACACTGGAGGGAAAAAGCAGAGGAAAACATGGAGGATAGACCAATCATAAACTAAGAAGACAGAGCAAACAAACACAGGGAAAAAGAGCAAACTAGATTTAAAGACATTGAAGACTGAAACATAGACAGAGGAACCAAAGGGGATAAAACAGATCACAAGACAATAGGACAGGAAGTGAGAAACTTAACACAGAACATGGAACACAGACTATCAAAATAAAACAGGAAACAGACACCAAAATACATGATCATGACAGAGGCCCTGCCTTTGCCTTAGAAAACAGCCTGGTTTTGTGTGGACACAGCACAATAAATCACGGTATCATCCGCATAAAAGTGGAACCTTACATTGGGAACATTTTGATCAAGATTGTTAATATAAATGATGAAAAGTAGAGGTCCCAAGACAGATCCATGAGGTACTCCCTTGGAAATACTAAGAGAGCTAGAGGTGATACCTTCTGCATGCACACACAGAGTTCTACTTGACAGGTAATTTTCAAACCATTCCACAGAATATTCTGACAGTCCAATCTTGGTAAGTCTTTGCTTCATAATGTCATGATCCACAGTATCAAAAGCGTTTGATAAGTCAATAAAAAGAGCTGCACAGTGTTTCTTGTTGTCTAAAAATTCTATAAAATCAGCTGTAGTGGTACTATGTTGTTTTCTAAAACCTGATTGAAAGTCGGATAAAACATTATTAGTGGATAAAAACTCTTTTAATTTTTGACTCACAAGGGACTCTAAAATTTTAACCAGGACAGACAGCTTGGAGATGGGCCTGTAATTATTTAAAACCATCGAGTCACCCCCATTAAGTAAGGGAAGAACAAAAGCAGATTTCCATATATAAGGAATTTCATTGGTGTCCAAGGAGAGATTAAAAAGATATGTTAAAAAAGGGGCAATAAAATCAGCTGCTAGCTTTAAAAAATAAGGCTCTAAAAGATCAGGACCAGCTGATGTTTTGGGATCTAAAGGTTTGAAGGCCTTATGGACTTCAGAAACTGTTACAGGATTAAAGCTAACACAGAGAAAACTGTGGAAGAATCCTCATGAATAACATTAACAGAATCAAACAAGCTGCCCGATGCAATAAAATGTTCATTAAAGCAATCAAGCATTTCAGCTTTATCAGAAATGCTTTGTGAGTCCTTCACAATGCATGGAGGAAGCTCTGTGCTATTTGTATGCCCAGCTAAGGATTTAATAGTCTTCCAAAACTCCATGGGATTGTTAAGGTTATTGGATGTTTCTGTGAGGAAGTGTTTGGCTTTAGTTTTTCTTATTTCAACTGTACATGCATTCCGCAGTTTCCTGAAAAGCGGCCAATCTGAACTGAGTTTGGTTCTGGCTTTAGCCCATGCCACATAGCGCTCATGAAATGAGTTTGAGAGATCCTTCTGTAAACCATGCATTGTTTCGGCCTTTGATTCTATACTTTTTCAGTGGATCATGCCTGTCAATTATATTAGTAAAACCATCATAAAAGTATTTCCAAGCATTTTCATCAACATTACATCAACAAAAAGATACATCTTTTCCCAATCAAAGTTATATAAATCATGGAAAAAACCTTGATCTGAGAAGTTTCATGTCACGTTTGACAATTATACGAGGCTTGGTTTTGGTAATTTTTGTATTTCTTACTGTTGCAACGACACAGTGGTCACTAATGTCATTTGCAAACACAGAGGCAGTTGTGTATTTATGAGGTACGTTTGTTAAGATTAAGTCAATTTAAGATGATTTATCGGGACATTTGAGCTTAGGTCTGGTGGGACCATCAACTAACTGGAAGAGATTCAGCAAGTTGCATTGAGCTTTAAAATCATCAGAAACAGGTTCGAGCCAGTTCCTATTTAAATCTCCCATAATGACTAATTCCTTGGTATTTAGACCAGACATAAGCTGCATCAAGCACTGTCACTGAAGGTGTTCGGTAACAACCAACAACAGTGATATGTAGATTGTTTGAAACCTCCAGATTAACGGCAAGGAATTCAAATTGCTTACTCACTGATTTAGAGAGAAGTACTTTCGCTTGATACCTATTTTTAGTGTAAATTGTAACTCCCCCGCCTCTCTTGGGCCAATCAGTCCTATATATATATTATAACCATCAATATTAATATCCTTGTTTGTTAACGATTTATTATGCCAAGTCTCAGACAGAAGAATTACATCAGCATCAGTTGAAATTTCCCAAATACGAATCATATCCGGATAGACTTCGAAAATTAATTGGATGAGACCAAGACCAGTCCTTGATTTAAAATCAGCAGGAGTATTAAAAATTAAAGTAGAGTCTGGGCCTGGATTAGGTTGCACATTCCCAGAAAGCAACAACAACAAGACAATTAGACATCTCTTCCTAAATGGATTATTGAGTAAATCTATCTTAATGTGTAGATCTAATATGAAATTAGGGAGATCCCTAATAGAAACTGTGAAATTGTTCCTTAAGGCCATGATACTGATCAGGCTTGTCAAGTCCACAGAGTCAAACGAAAAGAACAACGGGAGGGGTGAAGAGTTTTCACCCTGCACACAGTTGGAGGTGCACATACCTCGGCAAATTGAGGCTGGATTTAAAAGCATTTCACAGGAATTGCAAATCCCATGAAAGAGAGAAATGACAATGTATTTCATTTCCATTGACGATTGTTCAGAAGAAAACAAGCTACTAGACGTGGTAGAAATCCAGCAAGTTGATGGAATCCTAGTCAATGCCGTGACTGTGACCGAGTTTTCCACCTCTCTGAGTTGGATGATGTTGTTTCGAGAAGTCACATGTAAACAGGAAGTCCAGCTCAGTGTAACAGTGCTGTGGCTAAAACAGTCTAAGAGTCAGATCCATCCTGGGTCTAAGTCATAGAGAGATGAATTAAAAACTTTAGTATGAGAGCCGAGGAGGTACTACTTTCCTTTGTCATGACAATTTGGGCCTGACAATTTGAGCGGCGATTCTGGAATCCAAATCCGGGAAGTAGGAATGTTTCATGGACAAGACAGCTTGTTAGTTCCACTGACTGCTGTAAAAATAAAGCGTGTATATAATATATACTATAGCATGTTTGCTTTGATTCCGGCGACTCCCGACTGGAATCAATGAGTCCCTATAGGCTATATTTTATTAGCTATTTTGTTACCGTCATTTTAGTTTGATCTTACATTCTGTTTTTTTTTCTCGTTTTGATAATAATTCACTCTATATGATATGCACAATTTAAGTACAGCCAGTATTTAAAAAAATACGACACTCATATTCAGAAAGACGCTTTACAGATAATGTGTTTATTATAAAATACGAAGGCAGTGTCGACTGTTTGTAGGCCTATAGGATTCCAAGTCTAATGCACATAAACTGGTGCGGTGTGCGCAGCACCTCACTGATCCATTAAATTGATCCATAAACATCCTCTCCTCTCCCGGCGTGATATTGGGGAATCGCTGCTGGTGGAATGTGGGGGGAAGGTGTGATTTACTTGCCACTATTGTGCTCTGCCTCGCCCCAAATCAGAAGCCATTCACACATACAGTGCTAAACAATGTTCCTTGAAACACAAATCAATCAAATCATGAAATTATTATTATTATTATTAAACAGAAGTATAAGGAAAACAGTCCTATCACGCTAAACAGTTTGCGAGTGCCTCAAACTTAAGTTAACAATGCTCTACAAAACAAAGGAGGATGATTGGACGACCTGGCACAGAGAGCAGGAGCAGGAGAGCAGCTGGAGCCAATCGATGTAGGAATGCCATGACGTCATCGATAAAGCCGAGGGCAGTGACCCGGGAATCCCTCCGGATAAGCGCTCCTAGAGTGGCTGTACGACAACAATATATCAACTTAATCATAAATTTAACGGACACCTCCAGTGGTAGTTTTACAAATTTAAAGAAAATGTTCTCACTGCTCCTGAACTTAATTTCTAATGAGTCATGTTAGTTGTAATGTATACATGCTGATAGATGCAATGTCTTGTGACAACTCTCTCTCTCTCCTGTAAAAGTCAATCTAGCTCGCCCAGCATAAAATCTCTATTTTTTATTTTAATTAAAATGAACATAAAGAACGTTTTCGATGGCATTTAATTACCAAGAAACTCTTGGAAATAATGTGAAACTACGTTACACAGCCAAAACACCAGAGTGAAGGTCTGGAGCTATGCCAAACATCCTTCTGATATATTATATTCATATTAGAAGATTAACCAACATCATGGCCAAGTGTAGAGCATGGTGATATTTACTGCTACTTGATTGAAAGTCCTGGTAATAAAGTTTTGTTTCTCATATTAGCTACTCTTCTGTTCATACTCTTGGTCCTAGACTGCATTACTGTTAGTATAGTTTCCACCAAGCACAGGCTGGACCACATTGGAAATAAATATGTTACACTTTATGTGTTATCCTCAGTATTCATCTGTATTTTTATGTACTATATGAATTTTACCAAATAAATTCAATCAATCAAACAGACATGTCTGACCAACTCAACGGATATTCAAAGGAAGAAACGAAACCATTCGATTTGTCGAATACAGGTAGAACTAAACCGACGAACAACAGAAAGAACTGGTGGCTTTTTATCCTCAAAACTCGGTTACTTTATCTTTTTCTGGGCTACTTCCGTCTTCTCTCTCTGTCGGGTCACATGCTACTCTCTGTGTGTCTGCGTGGCTCAGGTGCGTGGCTCAGGTAATCAACCTGTTGGCAGGGAGTTAACTTTAGTATCCGTGCAAAATTATGTGGGTTACACCCGTGAATAATTTAAGTAATTGAACCCTCTGACAGGTAGAGGTCCTTGACTCTTCTGACTACACCCTCTGGTGGATAGAGGCCCTTGGCTCTTCTGACTGAAACCTCTGACAGGTAGAGGTCCTTGACTCTTCTAATTACACCCTCTGGAGGATAGAGGCCCTTGGCTCTTCTGACTACACCCTCTGGAGGGTAGAGGCCCCTGGCTCTTCTGACTGGACCCTTGACTCTTCTGACTGAACCCTCTGACAGGTAGAGGCCCTTGACTCTTCTGACTACACCCTCTGGTGGATAGAGGCCCTTGGCTCTTCTGAATACACCCTCTGGAGGGTAGAGGCCCTTGGCTCTTCTGACTACACCCTCTGGAGGGTAGAGGCCCTCGGCTCTTCTGAGTGGACCCTCTGGAGGGTAGAAGCCCTTGACTCTTCATTGTCAACAGTGTGTGTGTGTGTGTGTGGGGGGGGGGGGGGGGGGGGGGGGGGGGGTTGATGGGTGAGAGGTGTGATGAGGGGGAGGCCATCATCACTGATAACATTTTTCCTGTCATTTGTATCACTCTCACAATCACTGCAGACAGCATCATTGTCATTTTTAGGGATAACTGCAATGTTGCATTGCTTATCTGGGCCTTCAGCTAGATCCAACAAATCCAGAACTTGACTCAAATTGAACCTAAAAGAAGGAGTAGAAAGTTAGGTAGAACAAGAATTATGTATAAGTATGTGTATACCTGGATGCACTGTGTTATCCCACAGGTCACTATTGTTGCCGTCAAAATGTTAACTCAATCTATGACCACACTGAACAAACATGAGTAATTGCTAATGCACATATCATCACTAAACACATTAAAGATGATGTGTACCAAAAATCTTTGTCCTATCTTTATGTGAACATACTTTACTAACCTTTTGTTTGAGAGCTTTGATGCAGCCATCCTCTTCTCATGGTGCAACCAGGAAGTAAACAGCTCTGGTCATGTGACAATTTACACTAAACGTGGCACTGCACATATTTCATTGAGACACTTTATTATTTCAGTATGTACTGGAAATACATTGACACATCATTCATGGGATGAACAAACTTTTCACTCGAGGAAAAAAAGGTCCATGCTAATTGGTTACCGGTGCCGATGTGTGAGCTTTTATAAGATTTGTAGGCAAGTTTATACATTACTTTTGTATATTTCTGTAATACAGATCTCTGAAAAACGTCAGGTACCTGAATAACATTTATAAAGGCATTTTCCACCATCACAGGTTTTTTATTCACAGTGCATCGATTTCTGCGGTCTGGGGAACGATTTCTCCGTGGAAAAGTAAAAAACAAAGATACTTGTTTGAGGTTGTGTGAACAACAACTCAAACTCATGCATGTGTGAGTTTAACGGCGGTTGGCAAACAGCTTGTGAGTGTATTACCGTAAGGAAGAACTGTCTGCTGGGGCAGTGGGCAATTACATTTACACCCGTTCAGTCAGGATTTAAGATCAGCAGGGGCAACCATTACTCTACTGCAGCAGCAAGGCGTGCAAATGAATGTAGTGACATCTGTAGCATTATAAAGCATTTTGACTGTCGGCTTTCTCCTCAATTTCGGCAAATAGCTCTATTTTCAGTGTGTTAATTGCTGGGATGATAGCAGTGTCTCCGGTCTCTGCGCGTCTTCGCGGCTAGCAAGTGAGCTAACATCGGCATCGTGGTTCTTCTTTTTTCCCATTTCTCTTCACTGCCGTAGACTTATCCGACATGTGTATCTCACAATAAACGTCTAATCTGTGTATAGGCTTGGTGGAGAAGTAAGTTAAGTTGGTTAATAAAATAGTTGAAATGAGGAGCTCAGTTAGTACATGTCCTCACATGCTCTCGCCCACTTCCTCTCTCTCCTGGGTGTGATTGTCTATACAAGGTGCTCTCATTTAGATGCACATTAGTCCCCATCAAGGAAATCAAGCCTGGCTTAGTTCAACATTAGACCCACACTCTATGAGGCACCTCTTTATATGAACTATATATGTGCCCTGATGTAGCCATGGCTATCGATCAATTTCTGTCATGGTCTAGCTGAGTCAGTTCCTGTATCATGTTTTGCTTGTCACTTCCATTTAGTTGTTTTTTCCCTAATTTTTTGTCCCAATTAGTTTTACCAAGAAATAATCACTGAAATTGAGCAGAAAATGGCTTACTACCAGTGAAATTATCTGTCCATGTAGCAAGATAATTTTACTCGTCAACGAATCTTAAAATAAGTTGGTTTAGTATAGAAATGAGCAGGCTAGATAAAAAGACTAGTAAATGACTTTTACAACAAGATAATTAATCTCATGTTTCCAGATGTATGTGAGATTAAAAATTTTGGCAAATATACAGAACAATTTGTAGTGTACCTGTGTTTCTTCTCTTGTCCTGCATGTCTGTGTTTCTCATTCATTGTACTTTTTCTTTTGTTTTGTGTGTGCATTTGAGTCCTCAACTTCTAACGACAGTATTACTTCTGACAGCCACGAGTGCTGAAAGATATTTGTTAAACCTCACAGTAAAGCGATATAGCATAGTAGAGACTGTTGGGTCTGGCCATCCTGAGAATTGAAAATAAATGTGCTCACAGTCTGGACTGAAAGAGAGTGGTATGTACTAAAGATGTGCACATGTATACTCTCCTGCAAACCTGTAAGAAGACAGATACTGTAGTTATATTGCTGAGATGAATGTGTATCCTGATGTATACTTTGTTATTCTGTTCTGAGTAGCAGATTTAAATAAAATTGAGATACATGTTTGCATCACGGATTTCTCCAGTCTCTGTATTGCTTTTGTGAATACAGTCTTGTTCGGTTAGCATTGAGAGGTGGGTAATATTTTGAGGTTTTCATTAATTCTCAATAAATAAGCCATAATAAATGTGTAAAAAACAATCCACTAATATTTAAAAACACAGACCCAGGTGCTCCCACAACTATTTTATCTTTATTTTAATTCCATTATATAGATATTATACTTATATTATTTTAATCAAATAGCTGTAGACCTTTGTCTGACATATCGACTGTCACTGAATTCAAATCAGTATTCCCGCAGCACTGTATACGTCTGGGAGCGGTATTATGGGGGATTATTTTCGGGCTGTGATGAATTATGTTAAAGTAATGATATTTTAATAATTTTATAATGTTACAATAATAATTAATTATTTAAAAATTAAAAATTATTAAAATAATGGCTTTTAATATCTTAAAGTGTTATATTAAATTAATACAAATATATGAAGACCTTAAAAATGAATGTTAATACTAAATTATCACTCCTAATATATTTCCTATTTTCAAACAATTTGTTTTAACACTCTCTCTCTGTTTGTAGTTTACACTTTTGTTTTTTTTTACTGTGGCAGTATCATAATGCTTCACTTCCCCAAGTCAAGTACATTTTTATACAGTGCCAAATCACAACAAAAGTTATCCATGATTCAAAAGAGCAGGTGAGACTCAACAATTACCCCATGTGTAAAATAAAATTATTTTATTTTATTTTATGAAAAAAATGGGTTGTCTAAGTAGATGAAAATATGTTTGCATGTCCTCATTAATCAGAATTACATTTACATTTAATATCAAACAAATTTAAGCATTTTAAGCAAACATTTTGCTGTTAATATAATCATGTTTGTCAATTTTAACTAGTAACTATATTTGTTTGGAAAAATACATGAATTATCTATATATTTACACACGTCCGCCACTTTGTTTTCAACCCTTGTATCAATAATTGAGAAAGAATTGTTTTGGAAAAATATTATTATTATGATGTCCCAAATGTCATGTAGTGCTAACACCTCAGCCAATATAGTCATGGATACTCTTAGCCAAAAATATTTTTTACCATGATGGGGTGAAATCGTTGTGACAGGCAAAGAGAATACAGGGAAAGAAGGGAAGAGGGAGAAATGTCTAAAGGGTGAGTGTAAGAGGTTGAGGACGACACTGCGGTAAGAAAAAGAAAAGCATCGGTGATCTGAAAGACTAATGTGACAAAAACACAAGATGTGGACGAATGCTAAAAAAGACAGAAGGAAAAGTAAGCTTTTAAGGAAACCCAGCACCTCCCCACAAAGTAAAGAGGTGAAGAAGATGCAGCTGCTGTGTCACAGTGGGAGACACAGATCCATTGGGAGGACCCGGAAGTGCTGGGGCAATCTGGGCAAACAGGTTCTTCTGGTCTAATTGTGACGATGGTGATAGCTCTTATAATACACCTGAGCTCATCATGCCCTGTAGACCTGTGACATCACAACAATAAGATATTCACAAAGAAGGCTGGGCTCTCTGAATAAAGGATGTATGAATCAAGACCTTCAGTCATGTTTTTTACTGTTTAATGTTATACTGAATACTAGTTTTAACCAAAATGAGAACGAGAATCCAGTTTTCTTCACAGTATCCTATACTGTATTTTTCTCCCTTTGACCATATGGACAGATCCATTCCACTGATGTCTGTGATGACTTTATGCTGTCTGTTTTTGATTTAATGTTGAATACTTCTTAAAAGTACAACCCCATTTCCAAAAATGTTTGGACGAAAAAGTTGTCATGCCCATTTTGAATTTGATAATAGGAACACGTTTCAAAAAAGTTGGGACAGTGAAGAAGAAGAAGCTTTATTTGATACATACAATTATTCTCGGTACAATATAGCGAAATTGGTTCTCCGCATTTGACCCATCCCTGAGGAGCAGTGGGCAGCCAGTATGGCACCCAGGGAACAGATTGGGGTTCAGTATCTTGCTCAAGGATACTTCGACATGTAGCCTGGGGGAACTGGGGATCGAACCAGTCTGATAAGTGCACACCTGGTGGAATGTCTCACAATTAATGAGGTTAACTGGCAACAGGTTAGTAACATGATTGGGTATAAAACGAGCATCCAGAGAGGCTAAGTCTTTCTGAAGTAAAGATGGAGGGAGGTTCACCACTCTGTGAAAGACTGCAGTGGAAAATACTAAAACTATTTAAGAATAATGTTTCTCAACGTAAAATTACAAAGAATTTATGGATTTCATCATCTACAGTAACAATATAATTAAAAGATTCAGAGAATCTGGAGAAATCTCTGTACCAAGGGACAAGGCTGAAAACCAATATTGGATGGCCGTGATCTTCAGGCCCTCAGACGGCACTGCATTAAAAACAGACAGGATTCTGTAGTGGACATCACTGCATTAAAAACAGACAGGATTCTGTAGTGGACATCGCTGTATTAAAAACAGACAGGATTCTGTAGTGGACATCACTACATTAAAAACAGACAGGATTCTGTAGTGGACATCACTGTATTAAAAACAGACAGGATACTGTAGTGGACATCGCTGCATTAAAAACAGACAGGATTCTGTAGTGGACATCACTGTATTAAAAACAGACAGGATACTGTAGTGGACATCGCTGCATTAAAAACAGACAGGATACTGTAGTGGACATCGCTGTATTAAAAACAGACAGGATTCTGAAGTGGACATCACTACATTAAAAACAGACAGGATTCTGTAGTGGACATCGCTGTATTAAAAACAGACAGGATTCTGTAGTGGACATCGCTGCATTAAAAACAGACAGGATTATTTAGTGGACATCACTGCATTAAAAACAGACAGGATTCTGTAGTGACATCACTGTATTAAAAACTGCATTAAAAACAGATGTTGTGGCATGAAAAACGCACAGGAGTCTCTGGAACTTTAAAGTCATGTGGGTTCCCAATTTATTCACAGACCATGCAAGATACACAGCAATAAACTGGAACCCCGATCCCAGGTCCCAACAGTTTATATACCCTTCCAATGTCAGTGTGTGCATATGTCTTCCATATCTGCGTACGTGCCCCATACTTATGTCAAGTTACCCTTCCATGAACCATCATGGTTCATGGAAGGTGTGCTCTTCCTGCTCCGGGCTTCCACGTATGCACGTGGAAGGGCAGGGAGGTCCCAGAACAGAACCATACCGCCAAATATAAGTTAATGGTAAAAACTTTATAATAGCCGAAGTGGTCCTGATCGAACTGTCGTAAACTTGCAATTATAAATCTAATGTTAATAAATCTTATTTTTAACTAAAGTGGTCCTGACTGAAATGGTATGACCCAAAAGGCACTCATCTCAGAGAATCACCCAATAAAATAACTAAATAATAAGAAAATCAGTGGGCATTGACCATGATCCCAGCAGTAGATTGGTCCAAGGCAACCTGGGGGATGAGAAAGCACAAAGACTCCAGGGCAGAAGTCAAGTTAGTAACACAAAGTAATGAGACATGAGTGTGTTAAGAAGAAGAGGGAGAGGAGGAGAGAGGAGCTCAGTGTATCACGGGAAGTCCCGCAGCAGTCTAGGCCTATAGCAGCATAGCTAAAGACTAGCTTAAGCCAGCCTTAATTCTTAGCTTTATCAAAAAGGAAAGTTTTAAGATAACAGAGACAAGATAAGACATTCTTTTATTAGTCCCACAATGGGGAAATTTTCAGTGTTACAGTAGCACAGTGGAGAAAAATATAAAATACAAACACTATAAACAAAATATTTTGTGTGGTCTACTTGGAGCAGTGCTGGTTGTATAGTCTAACAGCTGCAGGAAGGAAATACCTGCGATAATACTCCATCACACACTTAGGGTGAAGCAGCCTGTCACTGAAGGAGCTCTCCAGTGTGTCCTGCATGGGGTGGGAGTCATTGTCCATCACGAATGACAGTTTTGCTATCATCCTCCTTTCTCCCACCACATCCCAGGACAGAGTTGGCCTTCTTTAACAGTTTGTTGAGTCTTTTCCTGTTCGCCACCGAGATGCCACTGCCCCAGCAGACCAGTAAGCCTACTCTTAAATGTAGAGAGGGTGTCTGCCTCCTGAACCAAGACTGGAAGATGGTTCGACAGGACAGTAACGGTAAATGGTAAATGGACTGTACAAATATAAAACCTTTCTAGTCTGACTGACCAATCAAAGCTTTACAACACAAGCCAGCCTTCACCCATTTACACCAACGTTCATACCATGCAAGGCTCCACCTGCTCATTAGGAGCAGTGACCATTCACATAAACACTCACACACCAATGGAACAGCCACTGGGAGCAATCTGAGGTTCAGTATCTTGCCTAAGGACACTTCAACAGTTTTGCTATCATCCTCCTTTCTCCCACCACATCCCAGGACAGAGTTGGCCTTCTTTAACAGTTGGTTGAGTCTTTTCCTGTTCGCCACCGAGATGCCACTGCCCCAGCAGACCAGTAAGCCTACTCTTAAATGTAGAGAGGGTGTCTGCCTCCTGAACCAAGACTGGAAGATGGTTCGACAGGACCATCTTCCAGTCTTGTCGTGGATGACCACTCTACCACTGAGCCTGTGAAGAGCTTGATAACTGAAGAGTAGATTTGTATTTTATAATCTCAGTCTGGTCCATGAAAACCTGTAGCACATGTCATGTAAATTACATTTGCACCAATTTCTTGCCTGCATAGAATGGGCACAGGCAACACTACCTTATTTAATTATCTTCATACAATGATGTATGTCTTTGTTATCACGTTCTTCAGCTTAAGTTATAAAATGAGCAATTAGTTTTCAAAGCTAGTTACCTCATTATTGATAAAAGACAATCCGTCAACTATATTAAAATCTATACAGTTAGCTGTAAATGAGTCATTACAGCTGAAGTTTCCGTTGAGTCTACTTGACAGTATACACACCCAGAGGGGTCATCTCTTTCGGGTGAGTTGCTATTATCTAGTCAGTGTTCACAGCATATTATAGAAGAGATGAGGTGAATATGAACGCCTGCTGCTGTTTGTCTCTATCTGAAGCAGAAGGAGTCTTAGAGGAGGAGAACAACATAGCTAATTAAGCAAGAGGAGCTGACAGAGCTCAGCCAAGTGGCTCAGTGCCAGTCAGGGACGGGGAGGCATTGGCGAGGGTATGACATCAGGGTTACACACCTATTGGTTTGCAAGTGCTGGGCTTTTATTAAATATTGCATATTGTGCAACTAATCATCAACTGCACTGCCGTTTACACGGTTACATGTACTGTATAAAAGTGCTTCATTATCTTCAGTGCTCTTAAACCAGTTGTTTTAGTATGGTTAAAGGAGATCCCTGAATTTGGCATGGAAATGGCCAGACACAAAATATCAGCAGCTGCAACACAGAGAGTCTGAGGAAAAACACATGAAGCTATAGGAATAAATGGAGAGAATGATAAAGCATGTTTTTGAAGTCACACTAATGTAAAATGTTGTTTACTCGTGTCGTCTGAGAGATTTATGGTGCTGATGTGTTTGGTGTTGTTTGTTTTTGTTAATCATTAAATTAAGATAATCATTGAAGGTTACTAAGTAACAAAATATGGGTTTCATGCAACACAAACTACAGTGCAGTACATTCACAAGATCATCACAACACAAAACACACTGCAGTTCACTAGGGTACAGCATTGCTTTTACCATACAGTACATGATGTCTTCCAATAATAGCAGAGACTTATTTTGTAAATTGTTGGGCTGCATTTTTGGGCGTCCCAGGTAGTTGACACCCTCTTAGACAAACCTGTGAGTATGTCCTAGGCTTCTCAATTTGAAGGCAAGAAGTCTGCACCTCAGGTATAACCAAATTCTGAAATGGTTTGTAGAAATGGTTGGTATTTGCTAACCTTGGTCATAAAGGTTCCCTCTAGACTAAAGTGTTTAGTTCAGCGCTAAAACTAAAAACAATGATTTGGATTCTTCATCAACCATTATGTTAAATGTGCAGGCAAAAAGACTTGAAAAATAAGACTTATGTTGGGTTTAGACTAGAGAAGATTTGGACTGATTTAGGGGCCGTTTACACGACAACCATTTCACCCCAAAACAGAAACCTTTTGTTGCATTTTGGCCATCCCTTTACATGAGAACAGCGTTTTCAGGGACTGAAAATGCAAACTTTTGAAAATGGGCTCCTTTGTGAAAATGCCACTGTACCATTGTTGTGTAAACAGGTAAACCCAAACTCCTCTGAAAAAGATGGCGACACTGCCCCACTTCACACATGCCTATTACGGTTCCTGCCAGCCTTATTCACATACACAGACAGCAAACAGCCTACTATGGCCAGAACAACAACAAAAATACAACATCGGACTGTCTGGTTTTGTTGATGCTGCAGACTCTGTTGAATTTATTAACACTCCTCCAATGTAGATTTGCTGAACCCAGATCTTGTTCTGTGGTGTTGATTTTGAAAGGTTGCACCACCAACTACTGCCTTGGCAGACTACAGTATTTTTGCTGTGTGAATGCAGAACTTTTTGAAATGAAAGAAAAAAACCGTCAGTTTTCAGCAAAAATGTTGTCGTGTAAACAGAGCCTTATTCACAATTTGCCCCTCCACCAGTCAGAGACAAAATCTGGTCTAGGAATTTGTTTGGTACTGATGTCCAGCCTTGATGTTCCAGTAATTGAGTCATTTACAGATCCAGTCCTGAACCTCTGATCTGCTTGCAAATTTATCTGACCCACCTTGGTAATACCAAACATGTTTTATATTTAAAATCTGTATGATGTCATCAGTACTTTCTGAAGAGGAAACACAGTAGTCAAAGACAGAGACATAGCGGAGCGGCTGATGGTGCTGCCAGGCAACGGTAAACATTAGGCCAGGAACTGAACCTCTCCTTCAGTCCTCTCTGAAGAATAGTAGTCCTCACATCCTGATCAGTTTTTCTTCCAGACTTTAGTTTCTGCTATTTTTTATTTTTTTGTCCAGTCTGTTTTAGAAGACTGGCAATCATCATCTTGTCCTACCCCCATCTTTGTCCTGTTCTTTTTAGGGCCCGAGCAAGAAGCATGCGAGGACCCTATTGTTCTGCAAGGAATTATAATTTCTGAAATGAATTGCCTTTTTGGGGGCTTTCCCATGCTCAAAATCTCATGAACATTGGCAGAAAACTTAGTTAGGTGTGAAATTTATGTGTGATGTGATTGGAAATGGGAGTGGCAAAATGGCTCACTAGCACAACCTAAAGTGTAGCCCCTGCCTCCAGTTTAATGTACTGTACATGTATGAAACTCGGTACACATATGTAACTGACTGAGGCCAACAAAAAAGTCTCTTGGAGCAATGCCTTAAAAAAACAAACAGGAAGTCGGCCATTTAGATTTTTGTGGTCATGTTTTGAAAATCACACACTTTGTATTTTAACGAACTCCTCCTAGAGATTTTACCGAATCAACTTCAAATTTGGTCAGTACTATCTAAACCCCATGAGGATGAAAAGTTGTTAAAAGCCTGCATTTTCGTTCAACGGTGTGGGCGTGGCCAGGCGTCAAATTGCGTCATGCGTCAATTTTGATGTTTCGCCATGAAACTGAAAATTGTCATAACTTCATTGTCTAAGGTCCAATGAGTACAAAACTTCACATGCTGGTTAAGAGTCCTGCACTAAAGACATCCACATGACAAAATTTAGCTATGGTCATAGCGCCACCTAATGGCAACAGGAAATGACATATTTTACGTTTTGATACACTACTACTAGGCCGTTGAGCATATTGCCTTCAAATTCAGTGAGAACAGCAATAACAAGTTGGAGATGCATGATTGGGAAGCTGGTGCGTTTTCATGCAAAGATGAAAGTTGAGGCATGGCTGTGTGGCGAATGTTGATGTTTCGCCCTGAAGCAGGAAGTTGTTATAACTCTGCTATCCATGGTCAAATCTGCCTCAAACTTTACACGTTTGGTAAGAGTCCCGCCCTGAACACATCTATATAGTTAAATTTGATAATAGCCACAGCGCAACCTAATGGCAACAGGAAGTTATATACTTCAGAATTTAATGTGCTGCTTTTAGGCCGTTCATCAGAATTACCTCAAATTTGCTCAGTAAAGCCATAATGCCTTGATGACGCATTATTGTAAATATTGTGAGATTGTGTCCCATGGCAGTGCCATGACGTTTGATGTTCGCCATCAAACAGGAAGTTGGTGTTGAGAGGCCAGGGAAGCTCAGATACTCACTAAAACTGACACACTTGTCAAAGGTGGTACTATTTATGATCTCATATGGTTTACAGGATTGGTTGTGGCAAATTGGCTGTACAGCACCCCCTGGAAAAATTCAAATAAGCATCCCTGAGTCTGTGTTTAACCTACATGTATGAAATTTGGTAGACATGTGTATCATTTCAAGTTCTACGAAAAAGCCTCTTGAACCCATGATGTAAACTAAACAGGAAGTCTGCCATTTTGGACTTGGTGTGAATTTGTATGCGATATGCAGGTGTTATACTTTAAGGAACTCCTCCTAGGCTTTTTTATTTTACTGACCAAACTTCGATTTGAAGTTTGGTCAGTAAAATCACAACACATTAGTGATGAAAAATTGTCAAAAGCTTTTGGATTACTTCAAAGGTGTGGCCATGGCGGCGTGGCAAATTTCTACATTCGCAATGAAAGAAGAAGTTTAATAACTCCACAGTCAGTCCGGCCCAAACGTGACATGTTGGATTAAAGTCCCACCCTGAAGACATCTACACAACAATACTGAGTAACAGTGATAGCGCCACCTGCTGGCAAATGCAAAAATGTCTTATGTGACAATTTTAGTTTGATTTTGATTACATTTTCATGGTGTGGTCTTCACATGATATAATCAAAGACGAGTTAAAATTATTAGGTGTTGTCTAGCGCCACATAGTGGACAAATGAGGTAAATCACAATCCCTCCATCAGTGACGATAATGCATGCAAATGCAGAGCCTTGCATTTATGCAGGTATGCAGTAGTGAGGCTGATGATGGCACGGATTCTGGATACGGCTATTGAGTTAGCAGGCAGCACAGCCTACCGCCATGACAGAAACAGTAACTCCGGTAAGATCAAAGGAGGGGGGCTATGCATTTATGTGAACAACAACTGGTGTACCAACGCTACGATCAGTTATAGTCACTGCTCTCCAGACCTGGAGTATATGGCTGTCAAATGCAGACCCACGTATCTTCCACGGGAATTTACTTTTGTCATGATTACTGCTGTGTACATACCACCGGATGCTAATGCTAACTCAGCCCTTAGCCACTTGTACAATGCCATCAGCCTTCAACAGAACACCTATCCAGAGGCAGTACACATTATAGCAGGCGACTTTAACCACACTGATTTGAAGGCAGTGCTCCCTAAGTTCCACCAACACATGCCTATTCCAATATCAAGCATGGTTACAGGGCCACAAAGCTAACCCACCTTGGCTCACATGTCCCTGCTCCTGATACCAGCATACACCCCTCTCAAGAAAAAAGCTCCCCCCATAACAAAGACTGTTAAAACTTGGCCTGATGATGCCTCTCAGCAGCTGCAGGACTGTTTTGGAAACACCAACTTGGATATTTTCAAACACCAGGACCTGGAGGAGTACACCTCAACTGTACTGTGCTACATCAAGCACTGTGTTGACACTGTTACAGTGGACAGGAGCATCCGGGTGTATCCCAACCAGAAGCCCTGGATGTCAAAAGAAGTCAAAGTACTGTTGAAGGAGAGAAACAGCGCCTTCAGGTCTGGGGATGAGGCACAGTACAGGGCTACCAGAGCCAACCTGAAGAGAAGCATCAGGGAGGCCAAGATAGCATACAAGAGGAAGATTGGGGACCACTTCAGCAGCAACAACATACGGCAGGTGTGGCAAGGGGTTCAACACATCACCAACTACAGGTCCAGCAACTTAACTGCAGCCGACGGGGATGCCTCACTGGCGGAGGAGCTAAATTACTTCTTCGCCCGTTTTGAGGTTGAGACACCGGTGGTGACCACACTACATCCACCAGCCCCCAGGAGCCACGTCCTCACAGTGCAGGCACAGGAGGTAAGGCGCATTCCAGACGGTGTAACTGGGAGGGTGCTGAGGGACTGTGCAGACCAACTGACTGGTGTCTTCACCAACATATTTAACCAGTCCCTATCCCAGTGCTTGATTCCACCCTGCCTGAAGTCCTGGTTCGGAGTCACATCACAACAAGTCTGCCACCCACATTTGATCCCCACCAGTTTGCATTCAGAGCAAACAGGTCTACTGAAGACACCATTGCCGCAGCTCTCCACACCACACTTACACAGGTGGAACAGCGAGGGAGCTACGCTAGGCTGCTCTTCGTGGACTTCAGGTCTGCTTTTAACACGATTATAACAAGCAGACTGGTTACCGAACTGTTGGACTTGGGGCTTTTACAACACATCTGCCACTGGATCAAAGACTTTCTGACAGCCCGCTCCCAGAGGGTTAGATTAGGACCCCATCTCTCCTCAGCAATCAGCATGAGCACTGGCTCCCCACAGGGCTGTGTGTTGAGCCTCCTACTCTACACCATCTATACCCATGACTGCACCCCCACCCACCCGAGCAATGCCATCATTAAGTTTGCAGATGATACAACCGTGGTGGGGCTCATCTCAGGAGGAGATGAGACTGCATACAGGAAGGAGGTGCAAAGACTGTCGGCATGGTGCACCACAAACAATCTCATCCTCAACACTACCAAGACAAAAGAGCTGATAGTCGACTTCAGGAAGAACAAAGCGGACATGCAGCCTATTACCATCAATGGGGACAGTGGAGAGGGTATCGGACTTTAGGTTCCTGGGCACTCACAATGGGAGGACCTATCTTGGACAAAAAAAACACCACTGCACTGCTGAAAAAGGCACAACAGAGACTGTATTTCCTGAGGATACTAAGGAAACACAACTTAAGGGAGAAACTGTTAGTGTCCTTTTACCATTGCTCCATTGAGTCAGTGCTGAGCTACGGCATTCTCGCTGAGGTTTGCCAGCTCCGGCAGAAAGAAAGGCGCTCCAGAAGGTCATCAGCACTGCCCAAAAACTCATTGGCTGTCCTCTTCCATCTCTTGAGGACATTGGACGCTGCTGCGTGTTTTGCCGCGTGTTGCCACGCTCAAACAAGTTACCCAGTCTTTTAGGATCATAAAAGCAATGAACAACAGTCTCTGTTTGTCCACAAAATGGACATTCATTTAAAACTGTTGGGTTGATCATTGAAATGAAAGCATTCACTGCAATGGCACCATGTAGGATCCTCCACTGCAGATCACCATTTCTTTTCTTTAGAGGTGGTTTATATAAAACCCTCCAGACTGGTTTCACATTACTGTCTTTGTCTAGTTTTTGTCTCGACATCGTGTCAACTCTCCCACTTAATTTACCTTTGTTTAGTGCTTTTACACATTGCTTGTACATAATTTTTCCTTTATTTTTATTTATTTATTTATTTGACCTTTATTTTACCAGGAAGATCAATTGAGAGTAGCTTCTCATTTACAATGATGACCTGGCAAGAGGCCCCAGCAGAAGTAAAAACAAAACAAAAACAAAACAAAAAAAAACAGTACGCATGAATCCAAGACACACATCCAATGAGGTAGAGACAATGAAGTTAAAAACAGCCTAAATAACTACTAGCAATATATAGAGAGAGGAGAAGGGGAATTAACATGTACAACAGTCAGCTAGGGACTGTTGCAGTTTCTGCTTAAACATATGGAAGGATGGAAGAGCTGAAAGTTTAAGGGAGTCTTGGAGAGAGTTCCAGACATTTGCTGCTGCAAAACAAAAGGAATTCTGGCCAAAGACAGTGAGGGCCTTGGGAATAGATAGAGTAATGAGATCACTGGACCTCAGGTGGTAGTTGTTATGGGAAAGGTGCAGGAGGCTGGAAAGGTATTGAGGTGTCTTCCCTAGTAGAGTCTTGTAGATAAGTAGAAGCCAATGATGAAGTCGCCTGGTGTGGAGGGAGGGCCAGCCTATCAGTTTATACAGTTCACAATGGTGGGTGGAGAAAGGTGCGCCAGTGGCAAAACGGATGGCTGAGTGGTGGAGAACATCAAGCCTGTTGAGGGCACACTTGGAAGCCATTTTATAGATGACATCACCATAATCAAACATAGGGAGTATGGTCATCTTCACCAGAGTATGTTTGGCAGAGTGCGTGAAAGAAACCTTGTTACGGTAAAGGAACCCCAGTCTGGCCTTAACTTTGGCCTGCAGGTTATTGATGTGAGAAGTGAAAGAAAGTGAGGAGTCCATCCATAGACCAAGGTATTTGTAGGAGCTGACAAACTCCGGTTCTGAGCCGTCAGAACGGGTGATCTTGTGGGGGCAGGTGACACTGTTTTTCCGATCGAATAACAAACATTTAGTCTTCTTGGAGTTGAGGCGCAGATGAAGGTCGTGAAAAGACTTCTCGATAGAAGTGAGGCTGAGTTGGAGGGTGGATGTGGCTGAGTGGAGTGAAGGGCCAGATGAGTAAATGATGGTATCATCAGCATAGAGGTGTATCCGGGAGGTGCCGATAGCCTTGGCCACATCATTTATGTAGATGGTGAACAAGGTTGGGCCCAAGATGGAACCTTGAGGCACACCCTTAGAGATGTTAAGAGGATCTGACACAAAGTTTGTGTAAATGTCCACATCTTTATTGCCTGTCTCATTTAATAAGGGTCCTGAGATTCCGTCCAAGTTTGGAGTAAATCCCAATTCTGGAAAGGGGTCAGTCTCTTGTGGAGTTTCTACTCCTTCACTGCAGTCCTGTAACATTTGAGTCTCTTCTTTTGTCAGCCTCTCAGTCCACTTATTTAGTATGACCCACGTCTGTCAAATAGACCTCCACCTGAGAAGAGAGGCCACTGCTGATGTGTTGCTCAGCCCAGGACCAGCTACATCCACTATTCTCCTCAGAGTGATGGCTCCAGTGATGCAGACCGTGTTGGAGACACCTGGTGTTGTTCTGTCTTGGACATCTAGTCTGGCTCAATTAATAAGAGGCTCTTCCAGCAACTAGTAGACTAGAGTGGGCTCTAGTCTCTTCCATTTAAAAAAGGTCCATGTTCTAAAAGTGCTTGATAAAAAGGAGATAATCCACACGGTTTTAAAAACTTAAAATCCATTAAAAACAGCAGTGTCCAATCCCAGACCAGCTATCCTTTTTAATATGCAGCTTGTCACCTCTCTCCACTCAACATCTTTAGAGCCTGTAAGGTATCTCTGTACAAACTGTAAAAGCAGCTATTCTGCTTTCTAGATGAATGAGAATGAATGAATGAATTTTCCCTGACAAAATCCACTAAAATGGATTGTAGCTCCTGTGTTAAACCTGTAGGGGGCTCCATGCAGGCCAGCCGATGCCATAAAGCAGATGCTACTAGGTTGTTGATAATCAGTGCTCTTCCTCTAAAAGACATTTGTGGTTTTAGCCATTTCCATTTATTTAAAACACCATTTATCTTTTCCACCACCCCCTCCCAATTTTTCTGCACTGTGGTTTCATTACCAACATACACTCCAAGATATTTAAAACCATCTCTCTTCCATGTTAAACCCCCTGGTAGGCTGGGTAGACCCTCCCTCCAACTCTCAACAGCCAGTGCTTCACTTTTTGTCCAGTTTACTTTTGCAGCTTATATGATTCCAAACTCTTCAACAATTTTCTCCAGTTTCTTAATCTCTTGTTGATTATTGACAAGGACAATTACATCATCAGCATATGCAGATAAAATGTGGGTCTTATCAGAATCTTTCAAATTAAAACCTTTGATGTTTTCCTTTATTTTACTCAACTACTTTAAAGGGGGCACTTAGACCACCATTAATCTTTAAAACACTCTCAATGTCCTGGTACAAAACCTTGATCATAGCTATGAGACTGGGGCAGAGGTCGAAATGCTCTAGAGTCTGCCAGAGGTATTGGTGCTCAACCCGGTCAAAAGTTTTTTCTTGGTCAAGAGAAATTAGACCAATTTTAACGCCCAAAGAATTAGAGATCTCCAAAATATCTCTAATTAAGGACGCATTGTCCAGGATGGACCTACCAGGCACACAGTAAGTCTGGTCTTGGTCCATCACTTCTCTCAGTCTGTTGCTCAATGCTTTGGACAGGATTTTGTAGTCTGTGCAGAGAAGAGATACAGGATGCCAGTTTTTAATTTCTTTAAGATCTCCTTTTTTTGGTAAAAAAGAGTTATTACTGCTCTCCTGCAGCTTAGTGGCAGCAACATATCTTTAAAACTTTCTTTAAT
The DNA here is from genome assembly GCA_037577475.1 of Chaunax sp. Z400. Lineage (NCBI taxonomy): Eukaryota > Metazoa > Chordata > Actinopteri > Lophiiformes > Chaunacidae > Chaunax > Chaunax sp. Z400. The sequence continues at coordinate 33,301,797 of CM075187.1, read as the reverse complement.
AACTCCAAGAAGATCTTCCCCAACCTCTTTCCAGAATTCATTATAGAACTCGACTGGGATCCTGTCAATGCCAGGGGCCTTTCCTCCCTCCATTCCCTGCATGGCTGTATAAAGTTCGTTTAGCCCCAAGGTTCCTCCAGCCCAGCGTTAATATCCTCGGGAACTTTTGGCAATTCTTCACAAAAGGATGTAAAGAGTTTTTCATTGTCCTTGAACTCGCTACTGTACAAGTCCGAGTAAAAACCCACAGCTCATCTCCGTATCTCGCTAGAGTCTCTGAGATCCTGCTCAGTAGCAGAACGAAGAGCATGAAAAGTCCTGTTCTGTCCATTCTTCTTTTCAAGACTAAAAAAGAACTTGGATGGCCCATTCATCAATGTTGCGCTTTGGAACCATGACCGGACTAGCGCCCCTTGAGCCTTAGTGCCAAGTAGGTCTGTAAGAGCAGATTTTTTAGATTTGAGACCTTCAATATGATCTCGATTTCAAGTGGATTCTGCTAAACCCTGTAGCTCCACGATTTCTGTCTCTAGATACTTCATAGATCTGGTAATGTCCTGAGTGACATTGAGAGTGTATTGCTGACAGAGCTACTTGATCTCAGCTTTTCCACAATCCCACCACTGTCTTAGAGACTTAAAATCTTGTTTTCTGTTTTTAAAAACTTTCCAAAAAACCTAAAACATCTTTAAAATTCGAATCACATAAAAGGGATGTGTTAAAATGCCAGTATGCACTCTTAGGTTTTATATTTGTGATTAAGATATCACAAATCACCAAAGAGTGATCAGTAAAACCAATAGCCATAAATCTGCTCTTTTCAAAGAGTTAAAATGATGTTTAAAACAATAAAACCAGTCTAACCTGGCCAGAGATAGTAAGTTCTCCCTGATATGAACCCAAGTATATTCTCTTTTGTCACCATTCATTCTTCTCCACACTTTCAGTAAGTCATGTGTTTCTGGCAGCATCTTCAGTGCGCTCTGTGATGCACTGTGAGGTTCTAGGTGATTTCTGTCTATAACATCATTTTTAGTACAATTAATATCTCCTACTAAAAATAAAAAGTCTTCAACATCAACTTTACTTAAAGTGCTGTTTAAAATGTGTAAAAACTGCACTCTATCGGCTCCTGTGGTAGGAGTATACACATTCATAAAAACAACATTAAAATTGTCAAATTTTGCTCGCAACACCTTTAACCTGCCCTCCACTATCTGCTCTACCTCCAAAGAATTGGGTGCAAAGTTCTTTGAGAAGAGGATGCCCATCCCCCCACTGATGGTACTGTGACTCAGCACCACTTCTCCCTCCCATTCTCTCATCCAGTCAGACTCATTTAGACCATCACTGTGTCTCCTGTACAAACATCACATCGATGTGCTTTAATTTGACCAGCTCGTATAACTGAGACCTTTTGGCTGCATCTCTTGCTCCATTTATGTTCAGCGTACTGATATTCAAATGGCAACAACACTGGTCTACGTTCAGGGTGTAAAACCTTATTCAGCATCATCTTCATTATTTATCTCTTGTCTGATTTTTGAGACAATTTTTCTCAGTCTGTAGGTCTCCTGGTCAGTGAGACCACCTCTGCCTTTACAGTTCATATTTAGTTGAGCAGAATTGACCAACAGTTCTCTGTCCGGGAAGTAATCTTCTATTTTTACTCCCTTAACTTTCTTTGTTATCTCTAGGAAAATTTTTAGTTTTACGATTACCAGGTATTGGGGAGTCTTCAGACTCACTCCCACTGTCTGCAACAGGTTCTTCCTCCATGCTGGACTCAGACCCTGTGCCTCTCTGTTTCACTGTCCTCACTGGTCTCATCCCACTACCCACAATCCCTTTCTTTGCCTGTAAATTTCCACTTTTGTCAGTTTTTCCTTTTAAAATGTGGAACTTTCAAGACCTCATTTTTCTATATCAGCATCACTTATTTCACATATTGGTTCTGCAGCTCTTTCCTTTTCACAATTTACATGTTTAACAGTTTCCTGTCCGCTGTCTGTCTCACTTGTCCTTCCTCATTCACCTGACTGTCCTGCTGCATCTCACCTGTCTCCTCCTGCCCTCCCTCACTCACCTGACTGTCCTGCTGCATCTCACCTGTCTCCTCCTGCCCCCCCGACTCACCTGACTGTCCTGCTGCATCTCACCTGTCTCCTCCTGCCCCCCCCCCCATTCACCTGGCTGTCCTGCTGTATCTCACTTGATACCTCTTGTCTTCTTTCACTTGCCTGAATGTCTTGTGGATTGTCCCTTGTTTCCTGTCCCTTCACACTGTCCTGCCTGTTTTGTGTCTGTCATTCTGGTTCTCGGTCCTTTCAGCAGCTCTTTGGTCAGAAACATTCTGATCTTCTGGACAAGCTCTGATCAGATGTCCCTCTCTACCACAACCAAAACATTTTATGTTCTCAGATGTAACAAAGATAACATAGTTAAAGCCATCAACCCTCATTTTTAAGGCTAAGCTCAGCTGCTCGTTCCTGTTGTTAAGGATCATGTGGAGCTGCCTTCTGAGTGACACCACATGCTTTAAGAGAGGAGACTTGCAGCCTGAGGGAACTTTTTTAATCTGGGAAACTATTTTTCCATGTCTGGATCTTAATCTGTCCTCTCTCCCCTCCCTGATTTCTGTCTTACCTAAAGGAAGGCCTGGTATTGAGGCTTTGGGTGGTGATGTTATCGAGTGGATCCTTGAGCAAATTCCATTAAGCCTATTTAGATGCACTTGATGAGCTTATCATTAATGTATTGAGTTAAATTTATTAAGACGGTCACCTCCCATGTCAGCACTTCATCGCTGATAAACGGGGGAACATTTGACAGTGTTACTTTTTTCGCCAGTGTGGCGAGAGGCAGAACGGAGATGAACGTATCGTTCACTACGCTCCCGTTTTCCACTACCACGTTCTCCACACTATCAACAAAGATGACCACAGCACTGTTCATCTGCGCAGCGGACTTAATGTTGCTTTGGCCGACAACCTGGCCCACTGCCACGCTGCAGTCCTCCACTGAATACGGGATAGACGGCACACACGCTGGTCGACTGCAAAACCCGCACACACAACCCTGTGATACAATTACAAACACCTATATGTACACACCAACACTGTTGCACCCACAATTACACTCTATATACAATATTAACAATGATAGATCAAGACAGAAAGAAAGAAATCACTCATGCTCTCATGCGTCTGCTCAACACACTCACTCCTCCCACTCAGAGAGAGAGAGCGAGAGAGAGAGATGGGGAGAAAGAGAGATGGGGAGATAAATGGGGGGAGATAGATGGGAACAGAGAGACAAGGAGGATAGGTGGAGGGAGGGAGGGACAGGGACACAGACATGTTCAACCACAATAACAACAACAACAACAACAACAACAGCTATTATAATAGAGAGATTACAGTTTGTAGTATTTATAACTAGAAAGCACTCGGAGAGTGCAGACCTCCGCCAAGGCTGCTCAGTTTCTCCATGTTGGCATTTCACTCCAAAGCAAAAGTCCCATGATGTAACCCTCTGAATTCAGTCATTAGAAAGTTTGACAGGAAAAATTAAAACAAAATCTTTGCAAATTACTAAAATCTTTATTTATTGTGGCTGTTAGTTGTTCATATTGTCATCTCATATAAATAAACTGCAATGCCACAACAGGTAATTGACACTTCTAACACTAGTTGTTACAAAGCCACACACACAGGCAGGAGAAAAGGAAGTATATTAAGACGAGGTAATGTTACCTCTGATCAAGAAAGATGTGGCTTTGACCAAAACACACATGCACACACCAATGTGATCGTGCTGCAGTCGTCCACACACACAAAACTCCAAACCATACACACAGGCAGGAGAAAAGGAAGTATATTAAAACGGGGTAATGTGTTGAAATTCATAAGCTGTTATATGGACATGAATCAATTAGATACATTTGTCAGGACAGAGACATTACAAGTGTAAATGTGGCAGTTTAATCCTATAATAATAACATATAACATATAATAACAAATTCCTGGATCCAGACGGTGATCTGGATCACCACCAAAATCTAATAGATTCTTTCTTGGGCCACTTCCGACATCCCCTGAAAATTTCATCAAAATCCGTTGGTTAGTTTTTCTTTTATCCTGTTAACAAACAAACCAAAAAACTAACAAACCAACCAATGCCGGCAAAAATATAACCTCCTCCCTTGGCGGAGGTAATAACTACTACAATAACAACACTGATGATAGTAATAGTAAGAGTGATAATAATAATGGTAATGATGATGACGATGATGATGTCAGAGGGTTTCAACCATGGTCCCAGCAGTAGATCGGTCCAAGGTGACCTGAGGGATGAGGGAGCACAAGGATTCTGGGGGAAAAGTCAAGTTAGTAACATAAATTAATGAGACATGAGTGTGTAAACAAGAAGGGGGAGAAGAAGAGAGAGGAGCTCAGTGCATCATGGGAAGTCCCCCAGCAGTCTAGTCCTATAGCAGCATAGCTAAAGACTAGCCTAAGCCAGCCTTAATTATAAGCTTTATCAAAAAGGAAAGTTTTAATCCTACTCTTAAATGTAATAGTGATGTTTACATCATGCAGGAGGATGTAATGGAAAAGATTCCCATGTTTAGGGCTTTTAATGCAGCTTGGGTGTTAATGAGAATCATATTTATAAGTGGCAAATGGTAATTCCATTGTGACTTGAATGCAGCAAATGGGATAATGATAATTCTGATATGATTGACCACAGTATGAGACTGAACCAGTGCAGAGGTAAACATGAGCCATAATGCCTTCTTTCCATCGTCCAATTAAAGTGATTGTAAGTTACGATTCTTCACATTAGATTGTGTTAACCTGTGAAAGAATATTGCTGCTGTCGCTGCGTTCAGGTTTGACGTACAGTATACCGTGTAATGCAAGAGACTGGGCTTTCAAGTAATGTTGATCGGCTGCAGATGCTCATGGCTTACTAGGCTCACATTGACATGAGTTTATTGGACTTCTGGTTACAATAAAATTTTGAATCAGTCCAAGTTTTTGTCTGACATGCTGTAGCCCACCCCCTCATTGGACCTAGCAGCAGCTGTCAATCTTGTGGAATCATTACTTGACACACACATTACTTGGAGCAATACAGGAGTGAGGCTTTTTTTGAGTTTGTGTGGAAAGACATGGAGGAAGTGGCTGTAAAATGTCAGCTTGGAAAGGACTGAGAGGAGGCAGCCAAAGAGATTACATAATCAATACATTAAGTGGTGAGCTTGTAGAGTTGACAAAAATGACGGAAAGCTTTCAGCGACATGTATTCGATCCAGTGCTTGACTCACTGACTGGTGAACTGCAAAGCTTTTTCTCTAAACCACACTGTAAAATCATGAAGGGAATCCAAACACCCACAAAGAAGTACCTTTAACAGGAAGAGGCCCTTTTTACCTTTGCTGAGATGTCTGAGTCAAATGTTGATGACATGAGCTGTATCAGATAAGAGTTTTAGAGAGAAAAGAGAAAAGTGGAATACAGTGCTTCACTACTCATCTTGAGTTTGCAGTATTTCTGGAACCTTTCAAGGAAGTGTTTCTCGGTAGGATTGTCATTGTAATACCTGTCATCAGTGCTTCATGCAAGAGAAGCTTTTTAGCCCAAAGCCTTATTGAAAAACCTCTTCAGTACAGCAATAGGAGATGACTGCTTGAATCACCTTGGGGTCTTGAGCATTGAGTCTAGACTAAATGAAATTGTGAGGCATCTCAGCTCCAGCCATAAAAGAGTTGTTCTTTTTTGAGATGAACAAAATGTACATGGTATCTGAATTTTACATAAAGGCATAACAAATGGGATTTGTCCTTGTTTGTGAGCACAACATTCAAAAATGCCCTCGTGGCTAAGCAATCCGTCGCTTGACATCTACCCATTCAACAGAAAGCAGTCTGTGTTGTTATTCATTTAAATACTCTCCAGTGCTCACCAGGGCGTAAACCCCAACTCACTTATTGTGTACAGTATCAAGCCAAATCCATGTTCATGTTATCAATCTGTCACTGTGCTATTATTGGCTGGGGGACAGATTTTAAGCTACTCTTTATTGTCTTTGTGGGGAAATTCTTTCTCTGCATTTGACCCATTCTCCTCTGTAAATATTTTGATTCAACAACGTCATAGATGTAGTCTATCAACACACAGCACTAGAAAAACAGGTTAAAAAAACCTACAACAGCCATAATTCATGTTGGCTATGGACAGACACATCTGTGTTGCACAACTATCAGTTGATTTATACTTTGATAAAACTAATCAAAACTCATGATGGTCACAGGACATCCATTGCATATCTGTCCGTCCTGAGAGTCTCTTCCTGAGATTTCTTAGCATTATTTTTCCCAGATTTTCTTTTCGGTGGAGCTGCTTATCTTGATAGTTGAATGACAGTTCACTACACGTACACTATACAGATTGTAAAGCCAACTGAGACATTGTGTTGTGTGATTTTGGGCTATATAAATAAAATTTGACTTGACTTGATTTGAAATGAGAGTGAAGATGAATCCAGTTTTTAATCAGAACAATTTGAAAAAGTAGACTCTGAGCTCTCCTCTTGTCAGTAAAGGGCTCCTGATCAGAGCAGAATCCAGTTGTTCATTCTTCCTGAAGCCTCAGCTCCGCCACCGGCACTCTTCTCTAGAGCGTCTCAGTGGCTGAGCAGCGGCTGTACCCTTCTGCTCTGCTCAATCCTCCCCACCAAACAAAATTGACACAGAGCAAGACAAAATCAAAACAAAGACTGGGAGCTTGACTTGGACTTAAACACCAATGATCCATGAGAATACTTGATACCATCTCCAAATTTGAAAGATTAAAAAGTATGTAATTAAAAAAAGCAAAACATGCAACTTATTTTATTTATTTTATTATACAAAGTATCTGAAAAAAATAAAAATAAAAACTACAAGCAGCGTTGAACGGGCCCTTGCATCCCAGCACCCATCGGGGCATGTACCCGTTGGGCCGTGCGCCATCGTCAGCCTCACTACTGCACACCTGCATAAATGCAAGGCTCTGTATTTGCATGCATTATGGTCACTGATGGAGGGATTGTGATTTACTTCATTTTGTCCACTATGTGGCGCTAGACAACACCAAATAATTTTAACTCATCTTTGATTATATCATGTGAAGACCACACCATGAAAATGTAATCAAAATCAAACTAAAATTGTCACATAAGACATTTTTGCATTTGCCAGCAGGTGGCGCTATCACGTTACTCAATATTGTTGTATAGATGTCTTCAGGGTGGGACTTTAATCCAACATGTCACGTTTGGGCCAGATTGAACCATTGAGAGTGGAGTTATTAAACTTTTTCTTTCATGGCGAATGTAGAAATTCACCACGCTGCCATGGCCACACCTTTGAAGTAATCCAAAACCATTTGACTTCCTTTCATCACTAATGTGTTGTGATTTTTCTGACCAAATTTCAAATCCATCGAACAAAAAGCCTAAAAGTATAGTTCCTTAAAATATAATTCCTGTTGCCATTAGGTGGCGCTGTGGCTATTATCAAATTTAACGATTTAGATGTGTTCAGGGTGGGACTCTTATCAAACGTGTGAGGTTTGGGGCAGATTGGACCGTGGACAGCAGAGTTATAACAACTTCCTGCTTCACTGCGAAACGTCAACATTCGCTACACAGCCACGACTACATCTTTGTAAGAAAACGTACCCGCTTCACAATCCTGCATCTCCAACTTGTTATAGCTGTTCTCACTGAATTTGAAGGCAATATGCTCAGCAGCCTAGTAGTAGTGTATCAAAACATAAAATATGTCATTTCCTGTTGCCATTAGGTGGCGCTATGACTATAGCTATATTTTGTCATGTGGATGTCTTTAGTGTGGGACTCTTAACCAGCATGTGAAGTTGTGTACTGATTGGACCTTAGACAATGAAGTTATGACAGTTTTCAGTTTCATGGAGAAACATCAAAATTTGACGCAATTTGACGCCTGGCCACGCCCACACTGTTTACCAAAACTCTGGCTTTTAACAACTTTTCATCCTCATGGGGTTTAGGTAGTACTGACCAAATTTGAAGTTGATCGGGTAAAATCTCTATGAGGAGTTTGTTAAAATACAAAGTGTGTGATTTTCAAAACATGACCACAAAAATCAAAATGGCGACTTCCTGTTTTTTTTAAGGCATTGCTCCAAGAGACTTTTTTGTCTGCGTCGGTCAGTTACATATGTGTCCCGAGTTTCTAGATGTACGTTAAACTGGAGGCAGGGGGTTTCATGAGTGTTTGAGCATGGGAAAGCCCCCAAAAAGTCGATTCATTTCAGAAATTATAATTCCTTGCAGAACAATAGGGTCCTTGCACACTTCGTGCTCGGGCCCTAAAAATAAAAATAAACCTAACATCTGCTGAACCAACCAAACTGCAGATAGATTTGGGGCTTGAGTAAAATGTCTTGAGACTTGTGCTTTGCAGGGCAGTGATTTGAGATACTTTATGACTTTGTTCCACCTCTGATGGATGGATGGATGGATATTTTTAGTTAAATTGGCTAAAGTACATATTACTGCTTTAAAACAAGAGCAGCATCAGAATAATATAACAGCTAGATGTCTGTTTTGTCCAACTCCATTTTTCTCATTTCTGTCTGGAAGGGGAGAAACATCCACAACAACTCCTTATGTAGCTTTATGTACAACTTGTATGCACATACTGTATACATTACTTTGTGTGTGTGTGCGTGTGTGTGTTGTGTTTGCACATTTCTTCATCTGAATGATGGAGAGCTGATTAACAGAGTGGGGAGCAGGCGAAAAAAAAAGCACATCCTGAAAAACACATCACATGCAAATGCTTTTGTCACTCTGACAGAATGTCTCAATTAAGGCCTGAAAAGCCGAACAGAGCCGGTCTGAGCTGCCAGCTTCACTGACCCCCCCACCCCCCAACACACATTACGTCCACACACTTAAAGCACAGCAAAAGAACTGGAAAGAACAAAGACCAAAGAGGGAAAACTGAAGGGAATGGGAAAGAGGAAGCCTTCAGCAGCATGACAGCGGGGGAAATTCTTGAGAGGAGTCCATACAGTAAATTGAGTGGAGAACCACGGTGAAATGAAAAGACTGGCTGGAGCACACACACCCCTGATGCCAGCACTAGCCATAATGACAACAATAATGGAAAACAATAAACACTCAGATCAAACATCACATGGCAGACAGCTACTGTGGCACAACTTTACTGGAGCGTGGTTAGTTCTGCAAGAAACCCACCAGAGAAACTGAAAAACACACAGATAGTATATGTACAGTAGTATATATAGGCAAACTGTGGACACACCTATTCACATCAAACCCAACATGTAAAGAAGCACAAATAGAATTGGACTCACAGCTAATTGGACAAACAGCTTAACACTCTGCTCAGACACTTAAACACAGATATACCTTAAAATTAACATCCTGCTCACAAACACACACCTATATATACAAATGTACACAATTACACAAATACAGTATGAACACATCACAGTACACACAGAATAGGACAAACCAAACACACTCCTTTTAATAGTGCTCATAACTGCATGCATATGGGCAGACTCAGAGTCTCTCCAGTGTCTCTGTCGCAGGGAGCTGATGGCGAGGAGATGCTGATGATGGCTGATGTGGTGATGGCTGGCTGGGTAACCGTTTAATTAATCTCCTGACAGACAGTGGCATTAGAGAGAGGGAGACAGTGACTAGGAAAGGTAGCAGAAGAGAGAAAATGAAAAATAGAGATAGAAGCAACGACAGCCACAAAGAGGCTGTGTCTGTCTTTCTGTCAGCCCTCAGGACTCATCACAAGACACACTGCAGGGGTCTCCAAAAACCCATGACACACTGAAACTCAGAGGATCTGGCTCTGTGGAACAATCCCAACTCTGTTTATAGAATATGGAGGAACGGAGGGATGGGTGGAAGTGTGACGAGTGGGTGGAGGTTTTTCATTTTTATTTCCAGTTGCAATGTGTGATTCAAATCTAGGGCTGGTATCATGATTAATTGTTGTGTGTAGTTTAGAGATTGAATCATAAGAGGTTAAAACAGCATGCGACCTGTTTGCGATTGAAGTGTGCAGTGTGTGTGTGTGTGTGTGACTATTATGCTACATGTATGGGCTTGTACATGAGTGAGGCTTACCTATATGTGGTGGGTGTGTCTGTGGTCCCTTGGTATAGAGTGCCTGGTAACGGGGTAAATTGGGTGTAAAGAGTGGGGTATGTGTGTGTGGAGACTCTACAGCATCAGCTGCACCTGATCCAGCCGCCTGATTAAGCTGTGTAATTTCTTGCATGAAACAACAGCTGACCAGCTCCTTGGGGTGGAGGACACACTAACACACACACACACCTGTGCTGGTGCCCATGACAGCAGGCACCTTTCATTCCCAGGAGAACCTTCTCTCTATTACACACCTGGTATCTGCACCTCCCCTGTCTCAAAGGTGAAGTCTCACAACAGAAAAACAGTTGAGTAAACCAGCAGTGCGTTTCTTTATGACTGTCATTGTGGGAAAATGAAAGAAATATGATGTTTTTTTTTTGTTAACCAGTTTAACACTGTAGAATATAACCAGTATAAATATCTATCTATCTATCTATCCATCCATCCATCCATCCTACTCGTGTGTATTTCGGTGGTGAAGATCAGACAGTTTTGCGAAGGTTTTGTGTAGTTTGTTGCATTTTTTTGTCATGGTATCCCTGCCTTCATGGGAGCCTGTTGACACTAATATCCCATCTTCCTAGTCTGAGTGTTTACAGGTGCTGGAGTGAGGGCGTGGTCGCCTGGAGGTGCAGACTGGCAGTTCACACCTGCAGCATAAAACCCTGGTCTCTACTCCCACTCGTTGTCAGATCGTCCGCTAAACTCCAGTGGCATATCGGTCAGACTAATTCTTTTTTCTAGTTGAATTTTTCTAGTTTCCTCCGTGTGCTCATTTTTCCTGTTTATCACCTAGATCATCTGGACCTCCTGGAACTGCCAGCCTCACCTTCCTGCCCAGCCTTTCCACTCTGTGCTCTTGCTCTGGCACCTGCTCAGATCCTCCACTCTGCTCACCCTCCTGCTCTGCACTGAGCTGATCTGGACCAGCGCTCCACTTAGTCTCCTCTCAGACGCTGGCCACACACACACGCCCCGGACTCACATCCTCTGTGCAGAACCAACACCAACCAGCCTGCCTCTGAGATCTGTTGCCTAATCATATAATAAACTGTTAAACCTTTCCTGTGTTTATGCTTTGCTCTTGGGTCCTAGATCAAAAACGTAACATTTTTTGTGTGGTTTTCTTTCATGTTTCGTGGCGGGGATGGCGTCCTCTGTGGCACCGTCCTTGTCGCTGAGACATGGCGTGGGGCTGGTTCCACAGCCCAGCTCCTCAGTGGAGCAGGTGCTCCTGGCCGTGGGAGAGCAGGTGGGACACGGGAACATCTCCTATGCCTCACATATGAACAAGGCGTTAGTAGTATTTTTTTAAAGATCAGAACTTTGTGACCCAGCTCATTGAGAGTGGTTTACACCTGGAGGACAAGTTCATCCCGGATGAGGTGCTGGATAAAGAATTGAAGTGCTTCGGGAGGTTCGCGAGTGGGTTCCGGCATGTGGGTCTGGATTGTAAGAATGAAAAAACTGAAACATGTTCAGTCTCTGTGGAGACAGGCCTTCATGTTCCTGGACTCTCCCACCCACACATTCCGGGTTAAGCATGAAGACGTCCCCTACATGGTGTACGGCAGCTCTGGAAGCATGAGATGCTTCGAATGTGGAGCACAAAAGGGTCGGATGTCCACACCGACAGCAGTTACCCGCTGAGAGTGATAGCGGCGAGGGCAGCGGCTCAACCGCTTCGCCGATGTGGAGCTTGGTTGCAAAAGCCGAGTGCCCGGCATTTTCCGGCTTGGTGGCGGTCCGCTCCGCTGATGGGCCATCCATGTCTGGGGAACATCCTTCTGCTACAGGATGAGGGATGAGCAGAGACTGTCTGTTTCTTCTGTAGGTCAGCCTGTTTCTGCTGTAGGAAGAACTGTTAATTTTGTGGTGGTGTTTAATGTGAAACAGTATGCTTTTACATATTACACAGGAAGTGTTGGGCGGAAGTAAGATACGCATCTAAGAATGTGTAATGTGTTCAATAAAAAAGTCAGCTCAGAAGCTATGCTCTCTGTGGCAGTGAATCCCTACGCATAACACGACATGGTGTCAGAAATGCTGCTACAGTTAAGAGTAAGTGAAGATACGTGTGAGCACAAGTAAAACAGAGTTTTGAAAGTTTAACGTCGGATAGATGGACGTAAACGGCGCTAGCATGTCAGTCACGTAGCCTCCCCAGCTGGCAGCTAATGCAACTCCAAGCGCCACATTCACCATTCAACCTCCAGAGCAGGGGTCACCAACACAGTTCCCGCGGGCACCAGGTCGCCCCCAAGGACTTAATGAGTCACCCGCAGGCCTGCTCTAAAAATAGCACAACTTACTAGTGAGCCGCGTCTGAAATTTTATTTTATTCTGTTGCTATTCTTTTATAATCACACTTGCATTTATATAGATTTAAAAATGACAATAACTTAAAAATATGTTCATTATATGAAGTTTAGATAAGTTTAGGTGAACTCTGACCTACTCTAGTTCAAAGGTCTGTATTGTGCGCGTGACAAAACCAGTGCTCATGGAGAGTAAGCCAGCGGCGCAGCAAAGATGAGCTGAATGCAGGTTCTTACCCCAAAAACATGGCAGAAAAAAGGAAGAAGCAACTGAAGCCTCGTTTAGAGCTACACATTTTCTGATCAAGAAGAAGAAGGCATTTTCTGATGGAGAAGTTGTCAAAGAAGCAATGATGATAATCGCTAACACTGTACTTAAAGAAGAGAAAAATGGAACCGATCTAATCTCCACCCTCTCCGACGTCCAACTGGGGGCATCTACGATGGCTAGACGAGTGTCAGCTATGTCTGATAACTTGACCGATCAGCTGGACCGGGATCTGACGAGGTGCAGGTTGTTTAGCATCCAGTGCGACAAGTCCGTGGACAGCAGCAGCACAGCGCAGCTGATGGTTTTTATCCGGATGGTGTTTGAAGATTTCTCCACAAGAGAAGAACTCCTGACACTACTGCCCTTAAAGACAACTATGAGGGGAGTTGACATTTATAACACGCTGAAGGAGTTTTTCATTCTGAAAAAGGTACCATTGGAAAAGCTGGTAGCGGTGACAACAGACGGGGCCCCTGCTATGATCGGCCGACATACAGGTTTCATCGCTCACTGTAAAGGTGACCCAGACTTCCCAAAATTTCTGCATTACCATTGCATAATTCACCAGCAGGTGTTATGTGCAAAAGTGATCGGCTATGGGCACATGATGACTCTCGTTTTGAAAATCATAAACAACATCCGCTCCAAAGCAAAACAGCACAGGATTTTCAAGGTGCTATTGGAGGAGATGTCAGCTGAATATGGTGACCTGCTGCTACACACAGAAATCCGATGGCTCAGCAGAGGACGAGTTTTATTTCGTTTTTTGTCACTTTTGGGTGAAATCAAAGAGTTCATGCAGTCCAAAGGCGAAGACGTCTCACTGCTAGAAGACACCGAGTGGACACTTGACCTTGCATTTTTGACGGATATTACTGGGAAACTTAACCTCTTGAACTTGCGAGTTGCAAGGCAAAGGTTGTTGATATGATAAGTGCTTTAAATGCATTTAAAGCCAAGATGAACATTTTCTCTGTAGATTTACAGAGAAAAAGGGTGCTGCACTTCCCGTCTGTGCAGTTGGTGCTGAAAGACAATGCTTCTGCATCTGAGACATTTGACAAAGTAGCAGAAAAGTACTGTGAAGTCATAAACAGACTTGGGCAAGAGTTTGAGAATAGGTTTTGTGACCTTGATCAGCTTGAGCCATGTGTGTCATTCATTTCCAACCGTTTCATGAATGTGGACACAACATGCTTTGCTGAGAAACTAAGTGCAACATTCAACCTGGATGCTGGGCAGGTGGAGATGGAAATCATAACGCTGCAAAGTGACCTACACCTCAAAGCCTACCAGACTGCACCAAACCTTTGGTGCCTTGTTGACACAGAGAAGTACAGTGGTGTATGCACAGCAGCTATGAAGGTTGCCAGCCTGTTTGGTTCAACCTATCTCTGTGAATCAGCGTTTTCTGACATGAACTTCATCAAGAACAAACACAGAACACGCCTCACTGATGCACATCTGAAAGACTCACTCACAGTTGCAGTGTCAAGTTACACACCAGATTACAGTACACTGGTGAACAGCATGCAATGCCAGTCTTCCCACTAACAAAGAAACAAATACCAAATGTTGTCAGTGGCAGTGCCATGGCAAAGTTTAATTATAATAAAGAATTGTGTTCAATTTAAAAGGGTGTTCATGACATGTAACAGTTATAATTTTGTTAAAAATGCTGCAGATTTGGTCATTAGTTCAAAATGTGACAACATTTATTTAAAAATATGTAAGTTGATTTTTCTTTAACATTACATTATTGATAACTTTTTGAAACATGGTGCAATATAGTTCATGATTTGTTAAGGTTTGTCAGTGGCTAGTGAAAATGGGACATTTTTCCTATGAAATGTGGTGATGTAAGTGATCATCTGACAATTTAACAATTACTGAGATTAAAGAGATAAAGTGCTGAATATTGATCTGTTTCCCACCTTGATTTCATTGTTGATAATTATTGTGAGAAATGATTAATATGATCAGTGTCTTCTCATAGAGGAATATCATTAATCATTATTGATGATGTATAACTAATGGCATACTGAGCAAATTTGTTATTTCAGGTGAGTGTATCAAACTGGTAGCCCTTTGTATGACTCAGTACCCATGAAGTAGCTCTCAGTTTCAAAAAGGTTGGTGACCCCTGCTCCAGAGGCATCCGACTTCGCAAAACCACAATATTGGGAAAGATGGATACAGAGGTTTGAAAGATTTCGTTTGGCCAGTAATCTTCACTTAAGCTCAGAAGCTAACCAAGTGAACACATTAATCTACTGCATGGGAGATGATGCAGATGAGATATTGAGAGCTCAAGTCCTGTCGGAGGCAGGAAGACAACAGTACTCTACGGTAAAAGCCACCTTTGAGTCATACTTTGTCCCCAGGAAAAATGTAATATATGAGCGGGCAAGTTTCAACCAAAGAGTGCAACAAGCTAATGAGACTGTAGACTCCTTCATTACTGCACTGTATGCCCTTGCTGAAAACTGCAGCTATGGTGCTCTCCACGACAAGTTAATCAGAGACAGTCTAGTGGTTGGATTGAGAGACACCACTCTTTCTGAGAGGATGCAGTTAGATAAGGATTGAACTCTACAAAAAGCAGTCAATATGGCACGACAGTCTGAAGTGATAAAAAGGCAGCAAACAGACCTCAGAGGGGAAATCAAAAAAGACGTTGATGCAGTAACAGTGAAAAAAATGAATAAGCATAACTCACACAAGTCCCCATTTCAAGCAAAACACACATCAGCATAGACAAAAATGCGAGTGGACCATCAGGCATGCTACAGATGTGGAAAATCCCCAGGTCACAATAAATTGCAGTGTCCAGCCAAAGATGTGACGTGCCACACCTGCGGAAAAAGAGGCCATTACAGTAAAGTGTGTAAGTCAGCAAAATCAGTGCATGTAGTTGAAACAGACAAAACATGTAATGACTCACCTTTATTTTTAGAAACAGAAACAGACATATGGTATGCAGATCTAACTATCAGAAATCATAGGGTCAGGTTTAAGATAGACACAGGTGCTGATGTCACAGTAATTTCAGCAAAGACATATCACATGATAGCTAAGAAAGACGCATTTGGCTACTTCAGACATACCATTATTTGGCCCAGGTAGCACACCACTTACAGTCATAGGCATGTACTCTGAGAGACTTTGTAAAGGACAGCAGATGATTCTCGAGACAGTATATGTAATAAGAGACTTACATAGAGCTCTGCTAAGCAGACCAGCTAGTGTCAAGCTCAACCTAGTGTCCAGAGTTGATAGCATTGACAAGTCTGAGACGGAAGAGTCCTACCGCAAGCTGTGTCAAGGTTTGGGTATGTTACAGCAGCCTTACTCCATCAAGCTAAAGCCAAATGCTACCCCTTTTTCCCTTGCAATGCCAAGTTAGGTTCCCATCCCTCTGCTGGGAAAAGTGAAAGTTGAGCTTGGACGCATGGAGACTTGGCGTTATCTCCAGAGTTGAAGAGTCGACAGACTGGTGTTCCGGAATGGTCCCTGTACCAGCAAAAAATGGATCTGTACGTATTTGTGTCGACCTCACTCACCTTAACGAAGCAGTCTGCAGAGAGAAATACATCCTTCCTTCAGTTGAACAGACACTTGGTTCTCTCACAGGTGCTCAGGTCTTCCGCAAACTTGATGCAAACAGGGGGTTCTAGCAGGTACCTCTGTCCCCTGAGTCGGCAAAATATACAACCTTCATAGCCCCATTGCTACTATTTTCACAGGTTTGCCCTTCGGCATAGCGTCAGCCCCTGAACATTTTCAGCCCAGGATGTCCATGGTCCTCGACGGGCTGCAAGGAGTAGTGTGCCACATGGACGAAATTCTTATTTGGGGAAACGACCAACAGGAGCATGATACCAGACTTCACACTGTTCTACACAAGCTCCAAGAGGCCGGTGTCACACTGAACATGAAGAAGTGTGAGCTAAACAAGAGAGAAGTAAAATTTCATAGTCACATCCTATCCACAGAAGGAGTGAAACCAGACCCAGACAAGACCAAGGCCGTCAGTGCTATGACAGAGCCATCAAACACAGGCAAAGTGCGAAGTTTCTCTTGGAATGATTAATCAGCTTGGGAAATTTATTCCAGGCCTGGCAGAGACGGACAAGCCACTGCGGGACCTGCTCTCAAAGAAAAACCAGTGGATTTGGGGCAGCGCACAGCAAAAAGGTTTTGATCAGCTGAAAGAGGATCTTGCATCACCTCCAGTGCTGACCCTCTATGACCCCAATAAAGAGCTGTCAGCGGATGCATCTTCATATGGACTGGGAGCTGTCCTCATGCAGAAAGAGGGTGAACAGTGGACGCCTGTCGTACGCCTATACCCCAGCATCCATCACTACTCACACCAGATCTTCCCAATCGATCTGTTGTTGCCAGCAAGGAGAGGGAGAGGAGGTTGAAAGATACGTCAGCCTTCAACACAAGACATCACGTGAGAGATTTGAGTCAGCTCATACCAGGACAGCCAGTTTGGATCACAGACATGAAGACTCCAGGCTCAGTGGTGTCGACTCACTCTACACCTCATTCTTACCTTGTGGACAGCCCTATAGGCACCATCAGGAGTAACAGACGTCACCTCATTCCTTTTGCAGAGACTAAATCTCCTACGGAGACACCCTGCACACCAGCACAGCTGGATGAATCTGAGACTGTTAAAGGATCTCAGATGTCTCCAGAAAAGACTCCAAAGAGTACCTCACCTACCCCTATAAGGACCAGGTTTGGTAGATTTGTATGCAAGCCACAGAGACTGGACTTGTGATTAAACTATGTGTATGAAAAAAAAAAAGTCACAGAGTTCTATTTGAGTGACTAAGACCTGTTAAAGTTAAAGGTCCAGGAAATGTGTACAGCAGAGTTTCACATGTTCTTTTGTGTAAGGCTAAATTGTTCATACTGCTAACATTTTATCTAAAGAAGGGAGATGTGGGGGTGTTTAATGTGAAACAGTATGCTTTTACTGTGAAGCTATATTACACAGGAAGTGTTGGGCGGAAGTCAGATACGCAGCTAAGAATGTGTAACGTGTTCAATAAAAAAGTCAGCTAGGAAGCTATACTCTCTGTTGCAGTGAATCCCTACGCATAACACGACAAATGTAACTGATGGTCAGACTGTTACTGCTTCTGCAGGTCCGTCCAATAATGTAACCACAGAGAAGGCTTTGACTGCTTCTGCAGGTCAGTCTGTTAATGCAACTGTAGAAAAAGCTGTGACTGTTTCTACACCTCAGCCTGTTGCTGCAGGTCATCATGATATGGAGGAGAAAATGGATCAGGGACAGGCTGGTGTTTCTGGGCAGCAGGCTGAGCTGCTGCAGGCTGCTGTGGGAAACAGTCAGATGACTGACATGGACTATCTGTCAGACTCAGATAATGCTTCTCTTGCTGACAGTCTCTCCCAAAGTGCAGACTTGTATTCTCTAGAGGAGATTAATAACTTCCTGGATGACACTTTTGGTCAATTCACTGACATAAGAGCGTATTTTCCTGACGTTAGGAAGTTTATCCAGACAGTGACAGGGGGGCTTTGAAGAGCCCATGTGACCTCTATTTATCAGACAGACTAACAACTGGGCTTAAGGTTAACTGTGACTAAGATACCACTTGGGAAGGTTTATCAAGTTGAAATATCATCTAAAGATATAGACTTTTTCAAAATACCAAACTAGATTTTGCCACCTTGGGTGGTACCAATTAGTGAAAATTCTGGCCTGAGCCCATGTTCTACTTTAAGGCCCACAATCACCCCTCATGGTGGGATAATATGGGAAGATTATACATTTCCTGAATCATTACAGTCCTGTGAGTATTTCAGTTTTTGTTATTTGTGTCATTGAAGTTCCGACATGTCACAATGCTTAAATAAAGACTATAGTTTAGGCGAAAATTGTGGGAAAATGAATGTTGTTGACACTTTGAAGAGCCCATGTGACCTCTATATTTATTAGACAGACTCACCACTGGGCTTAAATGAAAGCCATGAATCCACCCTTTAAAATGCTACCAAACATGCCCTCATAAAACATGAGTAAAGGTCCTGAAAATGAGCCTAAATTAGGATATGCACCAGCGCCTAGAATCCAATTTATTGTAGGGGGTGGTTAACTTCATGTGCTGATAACTGTGACAAAGCTACCACTTAGCAAAGGTTATCATACCAAAATATCATCTATGGACATGTACCTTTTCAATAAATTTGATTAGAATTTGCCACCTTGAGTGGTACCGATAAGTGAAATTTTGGGCTTTGGCCCATGGACTACATGGCTCCCGGCGAGGAGGCACCGGGTCCGCACGCCGAACAGAGTGAGAAGGCAAACAGTCTCTGTGTGGTTGATGCTGGAGCTGACAGAGCCCCTGCAGCCAGCGACCCCCCTGCATGGTCAGGTGGTGAAGGTCCAGATAAGACCAATGATCAGCGACAGAGAAAAGTTAAGAGAGTTTTATAAAAAGAGTTGGTGAACAAACAGGATAATAAAACTAAACGAGAGAAGGTCTGAAACCATAGTTACTGAAAATCGTAATAAAGAAAACGAAAAAGCACAGGATAATCTGGCAATGTGTGAAGATCTTGTTGAGGATGAATATATGTCTGATGATGATTTGATGAAACTGTCTCAGAAGAGGAAAGATTTAGAACCTGTCCAGAATAGCGCAAAAGCTATTAAAGTCACCAAAGAGTCAAAAGGTGCAGAATATTTAACAGAGTCAGAGGGTGATCTCTCATTGACTCAAGGGGGAGCAGACACCAAGAAGTTTCTGCAGAAAACTAAGGGAGGCAGGCTGGTGAAAGTAGAGGCTTACTTTGCAGACCTGATATTATTTGTTGAGTCACCAAGACCTCTGACCAAAAAGTATGGAAATATCGTTGATGATGTTCTTACTGACCAAGAAATGTATCGTTTGAAGAAACTGCTGCTCAAAGTAAAAGCTCAAATACTAGAAGATGATGTTTAAATATAGAATGTCGTCCTTCCCTATTTTACTGTTTGTTTTCTCTCATGTTTCTTCCTCAAGCTTCACTCCCTCTATGTGTGAATTTAACATAGGCACTTTAAATTTAAATGGAGCCAGAGATGATGTAAAAGAGCTGCACTCTTTAAACTGATGGAGATGAGGAAAGTAGATGTCATGTTGATACAGGAAACACACAGTAATGTAGAAAATGTAATTGACTGAAGGAAGGAGTATAAGGGGGAAGTCATCCTCAGTCATAAGTCCAGTTGTAGTGGAGGAGTGGGGATTGTATTTTCCAGGAGTTTCCTGCCTTCCTCCTGTGAAGTAGAGGAAATTATTGAGGGCTCTTTATTGAAAATTAAAGCTAAGTATGAAAATGTAAGTTTTGTTTTTGTCAATGTTTATGTACCAACCAATGCTATAGACAGAATGGAGGTACTGAATGTTCTGTGTGACACCATCAGGGGTTGTAGCAGTGATGAGTATTTGTTCCTAGGAGGTGATTTTAACTGTACAGAGAACCCAAATCTAGACAGAAATTACCGGGAACCTCATCCTGCCTCATCCTGTAGGCTCAGACAGTTGACTGAAACACATGAGTTGTCTGATGTGTGGAGAACATTCCATCAACATCACAGACGGTACACCTGGAGTCATTGCAAGGACAATGTTTTATCTCTGGCCAGGCTGGACCGCCTGTATTCTTTTAAACATCACATGAGCATTTTTAACAGCTGTCACATTAACCCTGTTTGTTTTCTCAGACCATGGTCTGGTCTGATGCACTGTTTTTAAAATTTTAATACTGCCCTGCTTCATGACCAGGCTTTTAGAGAAGCTTTTGAATATTTTTGGTTTAGCAGTAAATTCCTTCATCTCTGTCATAAATGCTTCAGTGGAGGAAAAGTGCCCCTTCTGTGGTCAGACAGACTGTTTTCCACTGCTTTTCAGAGTGCACTCGTCTGACTGCTCTCTTTCAGCTGCTACATACAATTTTCAGCAGATTTGGAGAAGTTTTTATGAAGCATGTCTTTATTTGTGGTTTCAAATACACTTGTCAGCAGAAGGACAAATGTCAACTTTTGAACATTGTTTTGGGACAGGCAAAGATGGCAATCTATGTAAGCCGGAGGAGGAAGGTGGTGGAAGATCTAATATAGATGTGGTTCCTGTCTTTGTGAAAATGATTAAGTCCCGACTGCTAATAGATTTCAGTTTTTACAGAGCTGCTCATGACCTGGGAAGGTTTATGATGATATGGGGTCATGTGAAGAAATGCTGTAAAGTAAGAATGCTTTCAAAAATATAAAATTTAATTGTTTATTTTTATCGATTTACAACATGCAAAGTGAGCGAACAGAAGAAAAACCTAAATCAAATCAATATTTGGTGTGACCACCCTTTGCCTTCAAAACAGCATAAAAACATAAAAACAGCATTTCTTCACACCTGCCTAAGACTTTTGCACAGTACTGTATATATAAAATACAAAAACAAATATATATATATATGTTTATATTATTTTTATTTGTATGAAAAGTGCTATACACTATAGACTTTTCAGGGAGATTGAGACCGAAGATCGTCTGTCCTGAGCAGCACTAAGATATATATCCCCTCTTTGAATCCAGGTGGTGGCTGATGACCCTGGTGAAGATAATGAATGATGAAGTTGGTGAATCTTTGAAGACTGGGCGGTGATGGGGAGGTAGAGGGAGCACAAAACAACAGCATGACAGAACTAGAGGAATGGAGAGAGTGATATTCAAAAGGACATCAGCAACATGATAGGCTGACAATGAAGGTGTGTCGCTGTGATATTGGATAGATGTGACCAGCTGATGAGAACAGCCGA
Source organism: Chaunax sp. Z400 (assembly GCA_037577475.1). Classification (NCBI taxonomy): domain Eukaryota; kingdom Metazoa; phylum Chordata; class Actinopteri; order Lophiiformes; family Chaunacidae; genus Chaunax; species Chaunax sp. Z400. The sequence continues at coordinate 33,280,131 of CM075187.1, read as the reverse complement.
ACTCAGTAGAGGGCTCTGTGTGGGAGGTGGGAATGACAGAACAGCATGATAAATAAAGTTTAGCCCAAGTGTGCAAAGGTTTAGTCGTCCTGACTGAACTTATGCTTGAGCTTCATTTTATTACTTCCACCAAGGTGGTAATGTTTTTATCACTGTTAGTTTGAAATGGGGAAGAGGTGATTAGATTTTGAGGTGGATCTCAATCAAGGTGCAGATCCAGGAATTTTATTTTTTCCTTCACATTGTAAATATTTTTGCATTTAAAATGTGAAATACTAGTATGTGTATAGAGTTTATATAGTTAATGACTTCAGAATTTCCTCTCTTCCTTTCATAATTCTGTTGTCGGTTTGTACACAGATAAACTGGTATAGAAGAAATGAAAAACGTTTTGAACCACAGAATGCCTTTCAAGGAAATTTGGGAGAAGGATGAGGATAGGCCAGGAAAGATCCCATTATATTTTTAGTATGGATTTGGATAAAGGGATGGATCCAGGAATTTAAACAAATTATAATTCCCTTTAGTGAGTAGCATTTTATTTGCAGGTTGGTCCCTCCCCCTCAAGCTTGAGTGAACTAGACAATGAATGAATATACGGAGCGGTGCAACAAAGCATTATATCAAAGAAAGCAAAAGTCATTTTCTAACTGTTTTGCAGCAGTTAAGTTCTACAGTACAAATAAACATGCCCACACACACTTATACAGTAATGCCACAGAAGCGGAAGAGGACCGAGACAAAGGCAGTGATGTAACCTGGTGGTTTTTAGCCAATAGTCTGACTTCACTTTCTGTGTTCTGTTGTTTGCTGGGAGCTACAATGCTTCTACCAAAATACTGATGCACAGAAAGGTCACCAAAACTGCTTAATAATAATACCAATAACAAGAAAAATACAGGTACATGCAGGGTCTTTGTGGGTCACAAGTGATGACTGAGAGGTGATGGTCATGCTTACGCTACACACGACCATATTTTGACATAATTTTAATACTTTTGGAAACATACTGTATCCACACATACTGTACATTGGTTGTTCCTGCAGATTTTGCATCATAGAGGAGTTCACTAATGACCTTGGCAGAGGTATGAGCTCTCTGAGTGTCCTTATTCAATGTGAGGAATATCTGTCTGTCTGTCTGTCTGTCTGTCTGTATGTATGTACAGTACCAGTCATAAATTTGGACACATTTTCCCATTCAAGTGGATGGGAAGGTATGTCCAAACTATTGACTGGTACTGTATGTATGTATGTAATTCGCCTAACTCGAGAAACATTCATTTGATCGACTTATAATTTGGCATGTGAGTTGCTCGGGGCCCAAAAATGCAGAGTCAAATTGGTGCAATTTGGATATGCAACATTCTCAATATTAATACAGAATAACTAGGAAACAGCGCTCTGTGCTGAAGCTGGGGCTGGAACGTATCGACCTAAGTGACATCGATCACATGAACAGTGCCTCGCCAAGATGGCTGCCCCATTCACAAACAGCACATCCATGGGTTCCAGTATGATTCCTCCAGAGAACAAGCTGCAGCTAAAGATCCTCGCCCCTGAACGATGTGGTGCTCTGTAAGCTCTGCAAACTGGACATGTTTTATCACAGCAGTTCAACTGATCTGTGAGCACCTGAAGTGAAAACATTGGAGCACTTTGTCAAAACAGTGGAAAGACCCACACAGCACTAGAAGTTCTGTTTACTGTTTTAACAAGCAAAACGTGTCTGATAGTAGTAATCTCTAATGGGAGGAATCTCTATTACTATTTGTCAAGGAAGCTGGAACCAGTAATACTACAGGCCAAACAAATGGCCCATTTCAAACGTGTGTTTAGAACAGGTACTGCATCAGTAGTCATACTGTAGATTTAGATTAGAGGGTTTTTACTTGTGTCATAGGCTACACTGAAATGGACTGGTTACTCAGATATATATTTGGATAATAAAGCTGGAAATGTTAGCAGTTTAGGCCTTTATGTGTTTGCTGGCCTTGCCCCTTCTAGTTTTATAGAAGCATTAAAAATCTTATAAAATCAAAATTGACATACTTTCTGTGCACAATGGAAACACAAATCTATATTCCGGGAACTATATACTGTATGCACAATTTTTGAACTGTTTGCAATATTCCATCTTCTTCTTAGCCACTTTTGGAGTAGCTGTAGACATGACTTTTCAGGGCCCCTTGCGTGACTTCAATTTCCCCCAGTGACTAAAAGCCTGTGGAACCAAGGGGATGAAATATTTATGTTTTATACTTAAATCTGAGGAACCCTGACACAGCTGACTCATGTGATGGACATCACTCACTCCTGTTTACAGTATTTCGCTTATACAGCCTAGCCCCAAAAAATTTCAAACAAGTTGAGCTGATGTCAGATTTAAATGCTACATCCAGTACTGTAACAGCATGTTTACTCTGCTTAATGGAAGGAATTATATTGAATTATGATGTAATTAAAGTGAATTTATTAATTGATTACTGAACTCCTAATGAAGCTGCTAAAACAGTTTGAAACTCACTCTGCTGTACCTAATATGTGACTATAAAGCTTGCATACCTCTGCCACTCTCATCGTCATTAATATCTGAACAATAAGAAAATAGTTTCCAGGTTATGTCAAAATAAAATCCTCAAACAACTGTTTATCAGAGGTGTATCACCATTCACACCATGGTGACATCACTTTACTCACATCACGCTGGAAACTCCCAGAGTTTGGCATTGCATGTTTATTATCAGTTTGTGTGTTATCAATAAAAATAGGATTCGATCCGGATCGAACTTTTGTCTAGATACAACTCTAACCTTTCACAGATACTACAACTTTATAACAATAACTCTGAATCTCAATTATGTCAGCTACAATCATGCAATGCCCCTCTCCATTACCATACTGTGACCCAATACATATTAACCCTCTCCAAAGATAGACTTTATACATGTATTGTATATTTTCCAGATCTCTATCGAAGCCAATCTGCCTCAAAATTTAATCGTCTCTTCCTTGGCCCAAGATCCACCCCTACCCAAAGTTTAATCAAAATCTTTTGTCAAGTAGATTAGATAACAACTAGATAACAAAAGATTTTTTGTAAACAATCAAACAAACATAGATGATAAGTAGGATGTTTACGAATAAATGCAGACAAAGTCCATTGAAATGCCAACTTGAACACAAACTTACAAACACAGCACAAATAGCATCAGTTATTTTCCTGCGTGAAGCTTTAGACGCAAACACTACTGCACGTACTGTAAAGCTCCACTGAAAGTATCTAATGCGGACACACGCCCACCCACACACGACTCCAATAACTTCCCTCCCTCGGCAGTGTGCTGTGGGAGCTGGTCAGCGGCGTCAGTCAATTGATTGAGTGCAGAGGAGGAGGAGGAGAAGGAGGAAGGAGCCGCAGGCCATGAGCAGCAAAGAAGGTGAAGACCTATTGGAAATCAGTGCACCATGAGCATTTCTGCCCCATATGGGCAAAACACACGCTCAGACAGCTGCCACAGCCCTCTGCAGCCGGCCTCATCACACACTGAGAGGGAGAATGTTAAGCATGCAGCGTCCACACTGTCAGGAGTCGCTTCATATTTACTTCTCATTGATTTAATCAATTAGGCTCCTGAAGACAGAGATCCATTCTTTGAAAGAAGTCATAATTATAAATGTGGGAGATGTGCTGTGACTCAGCTTTATACTGTACAGCCGATGACTGCTTTTATAAGTTTTCACCAACCTGCATAGACCTGAATTTAGTAAACCATCACAGTAACATCATGTTGGTTTCAGTCATTCTAAACAGACTTTTCAGCTACATTTTAAAAGAACGATGATAATTTGTTCATTAATAATGATAAAAGAACGATGATAATTACAGCTGGTAATCACGATTACCAGCTGTAATTACGTATTACTTACTTACTTACTTATGCACTTATATTACAAGTTTAATCATTCAAAAATCAATATTTTGTAATTTTACAATTTGGTGCTATGTACAGTCAGCTGTATTTACATTCATTAACATTATTCATGTTTTATTGACCACAATTACACATATAGTGTCCTAGCACTCAATTTTAATAAATTTATACTCCATAAATAAGCAATTTAACAGAAAAATGACAATGGTGGAAAACACAGGAATAGAGGAGGAATAGTCTACCTCTTCCAGGACAGACAGACATCAGTAGATTTCATCTTTGTTGGTAATATAGCCCATATACTAAATAAATAAAGAGCATAGTGTTAAATACATAATAAACAATCACTTTGGGCACCCTTTCCCAATTCTGGGGCCAGGAAAAAGTGTTCATGTTAGCACTCATTTATTGGACTGTGAACTGTAGTAAGATTGTCAATGAATAATGTCATAAAGGTGAAAAATGACCCGTCACTATGTTTAAAACCTCCACAATGATGCTTTTTTCAGTTAAACTCTGATGACTTTTCCTAAAGTGACCCAAACATTAAAAACATGAAACATATAAAGATAATGAGAATATGTGTGCTTGTGATTGACTGTACAACAAATACTGTGCTGCACATCTCCCTCTGTAAAGTGCATGCAATCAGAGTTGCAGACTGACCTTCATGTGCTGAGTAGTGAGTTGAATGATTCATGCTTTCACTTTTTCTATTGTGTAATTTCTATTTATTGTTATTGTTTATACTTCATGTGGGCGTGGTGGTTCCAAAAAATTGGGACATGTTTTTTTGTTGTTGAATTTCTCATGTACTTTGCAGTGTGTAATGATAGGTCACTGATTTGGCAAAAAAATGCCATTGTTTCCTTTCAGTAAAATACATCTAAAAAACTACTTTATGTAGTTCTGCTACTTTTCTAGGCTACACAAGTGTTATCTCTTGGTAAAAAACTATCTTTCACACCTTTGTAGCAATAATAATATTAACTAAACAGCACTCAGACAACGTAAACCTCCACCAAGACAGCTCTGTTTCCCCATTATGTCATTGCACTTAAAAACAACAGTCCCATAATAGGCTGACCCTCATCAAGTGACTCCTGGACCATGAAAACCTGCCCCTAGAATCTGGATCACATTGGTATCATTATTAGTTTGATAGTTATTCTAGAAAAACTATATTTCTCTAATGGTGGTTTTCTTCAGGATCTAGATCAGGAACTGTTGAAGATAAATTTGACTCCTACCTGAATCAGCACAGTTTCAGCTACAATCTGATCTCTGGATCATTATTATTAGTTGTTATCTCACAGCAGTGAATGTTCTGTGAGCCCTATAAATTTAAACATTCTGGATCATCAGATCTAGAATATTACCTTGATCCAGATCAGTCTTATGGTGATGTCATTGTGTCATTTTTGTCCAATCATGTAGACATCTATCTATTCATGAAGTTAGAATGTATGTCATGTAATTGCCCCTATCCCTCAATGATGAAGAATCTTTAAAAGAAAATCCTGGATCCAGACGATGAGTTCCTTGGGCCGTACCCTACCTCTGCAAAGCTTTCATCAAAATCTGTTCATAGCTTTATAGTAATCTAATGAACAAACAAAAAACAAAAAAACCCCAACCTGCATAAACATCCTCCGTATGTAGGTAGCTACAGTACATTGTGCACATTTCTGCTACTTTCCAAGGCTAATGCTATCTCTTTGTAAAAATTAATGCTTACATGTGTGCGATACCTTTAGCAATAAAATATTAATAAATAATTAACCTCTAGTTTGGTAATGAAAACAATCATGGCAGGTGTAATGTAATACAAACAGGCTGTTTTCCCTGATTAAATGCAGTCCGTCTGGACTCTGAAGAAGGAAAACCCAGATATTCACAAAGCTTGTAATGATTGACAGGTTGTTTCTTCATGCAAAATAGATATGGGTTTTGAAATTTAATTTTGAAATTAAATTCAGCTGCTTTATTTTAGGGGTTCGGCAACAACAAATCTTCTTTTTACCATTAGGACACAGATACATAAGGGTTGAATATAATGTAATATGATAAAATATATTAGGCTGTATTATTCATAGCTGTTTAATAGAAATCAATGCAGTCTGCTGGGGCCATAATCAGTGGACTGAAGATTGGAAATGCAGTGAATTATTTTTTATTATTATTATTATTATTAATAGAAGTAGTAGATTATATGATAAAAACAGTCTTAGCATGAAAAATACTGATACATTTATGTATTTAAAATCCACTGATTGCTTATAATTTTGAAGTTTAAATTTTCATTTTCACTCTGCTTCAGTCATATTCTTCTCAGGGTTTAAAGTCATCTGACCAGCCAACACCGTCATGAACACTTTGTACCCAAAGTCCCACCGAATTCAGATGAACATGCTGAAATTGTTTTAAGTTAGCAGCTCCTTAACCCAGAATCAGGTCAGGTAAAAAGACCACCAAGTAAAACCTTCAATGATCAAATATAATAAGTCCTAATTATCATGGTCAGAGAGGAACCACCATCATAACAGAGGTGTTTTCAATTCAAGTTCAAACAGACTGGATTGTGCATCAGCCTGACCCTAGTTAGTTCTCTACCATCTTCTCCTTGCATGTCATTTTCACACATCAGTTTTCATCTCTGTGTTATGATCAAAATGCAAAGTTCAGACCTCCTCCAGTCCCAGAGAGGAGTGACTTTTATACATACAAGATAACAAATACTCTTCCACTCCAAACAACATCTCCAAAGGTACACTGCTGTGGTTAATTAGAGCCTATTGATAGACTTGGTGGTAGCGGGGGGGGGCACTGTGGTGGAGAAGCTGCAGTACCGACCGGGGCCTCTGGATGCCAGTGTGGTGTCAGTAACAATGCGCCTGATGGGGAGAGGGGAGACAGAGGGAATGGGTGATGAAAGCCTCGGATGAGCTGATTGGAGGCAGGAGGAGCTGATGTTCATCAGCAAAAAAGCAACTGGAATCTTTTCTTTATCTCTCTGTTGTTGGGGTCCAGTAGCAGTTACTCCAGATTCAGCGGAGTGTGTGTGGAATAGTGCTCTTCGTCTCCTCTGCCTGTTTTCCAGCGTGTGATGGAGGCATACCATGGTGTGGCAGACTTGTAGGCTGCCTAATTAATGCTCCAGAGCCTAGGAGGTGTGTGTGCTGGAGAGAGTGTGTGTGTATTTGCACTTCCAGTCGTAAGAACTGTGTGACTGTGCGTGTATGTGTGTGTTATACCCCCACCCTCAACCCCCCGGGGCATGAAGCAGACTGCAGGGGCTGGTGCAGGAACAGAGCTGGGATCATGGAGGCAGCACTGCAGGCATCTGCCCCCAGGAAGCAGCACCAGCCCTGCGCAGCTGGCATTGAGGCCTTCACGAGCCAGGAAATGCCACACCTCCTGACTATCGCCCCCAACACCCTCCCCTCCCCCCCACAAACACACACCACACATACCTCTTCACACTGTTCATCAAGCAAGAAACATCATCGAACCCTTTCGGAAAAAGAAAAAAAATGGTGCGAGGAAATAAATCGGGAGGCGTATTATTTGCTGTTTGTCTGTCAAACGTGTCGAGTCAATTTTTATATTTACAGAAAGACAGCTTACATAATAAAAGTGCGTATTATGTGAGGAATGGCTGTATTTTTAGACTTGGGACATTAATTCTTGCTCATTTATCATATATTGTAGTTGGGAAACAGAACATCAGAATTGCTTAAGAATTGTGTTCAGCATATTTACATACAAAGTTCTTTGGGGAATTCAACGATGGACTATTTGACAATTACAACCTCCCCACTTCCCCCACACTGAAGGCCTTCGATTCCCAAAAGAATACAGCATGCATGACATAAATGCATGTGTATCTATCTACCTCTCCCTGGATTTCATGTAAATGTAGTTTGATTTATTGTTTAGATGTGTTGCGAGGGGGTGTTTGTGCATGTACATGCGCGCTGTGCACACTACCAAGTGCTGAAGGCAAGCTCAGAATGCATAACTGTGTGTTGTGCTGAGCGGCTTGTCCATCATTCTCTGCAGTGGGTAGACAACCAGCTGACAGAGCGACAGGCCCTCACCTTGGATTACTCCCATGCTGAAGAGGCTGCTCTGGGCCTGGCCGCCAGGGCAAACAGGGCGCTAACAGGCCAGGGCCTCAGCCATCCTCTCTGCACAAACACACAGGCAGGACTGCGGGGTACAATTAGGTGGACAGGACGCCATACCACCGCTCACCTGTCAGCTAGCCTGGCTATGTGCGTGGGGTGCAAATTGACACGAGTGCCACCACCGGGCCGACAGGAGATCCATGGCAGGGACAAATCTCCCTAACAAACCCCGGTGTCCTGTCAGTCAGTGCAAGGGCCACCTCACATTGACCCCCCAGACCAAGCGTTGGGCTCTGCTTGTTCCTCTGCGCTCCCCTGGCAGATGCTGGCCACTGCAGGTCCTGTCACTGAGCTGAGATGACATGGTCACATGCAGACACAGCCAGCACCACCATCAGCCTCTCAGTCATTACCTCCCATCAACCAACCAGAAAATAGACTGGTAGAATCTGTGGGGGAAAATGACCTAAAGGCCTGACCTGAAAATGGCACAAAAAGCTGAGAGATGGTGCTACTCGCTCCCAAAATAATAGTCTGTGTCAGCGCACCTGGCCACTAGCCACTGGCCATATCAGTGCCTCCCAAACTAGACAGAGGAGCACACACTAGAAAGAGAACTGTCTAAAAATCCCTCTTCTCTCTGTACTGTGGCCTAAAAGAACAGAGGAGAGCAGAAATACTTTTGCTCAGCTTTACAAACAAAGTCGATCATTAGAGACAGAAATAAAAGTACTTTGTGTGGCTGGTGGAAGAACAGAGAGAGAGAAAACACATGATTCCTGACAAAAGATTACATTGACCAGGGAGCAGGAACTTGGTTAATCCAGTTGTCTGACTGCGATCTGCCATTTGGAATGTTGCAAGGGTAATGCACCGCTAAATTTACTGACATTTGGGCTAATCCATTTAATTCTCTTTTAAAGGGGAAAGTGTTCACATGAGTGAGCGGCATGTTTTAATGTTGACGATTTGAAGATGGACGGAGTTATGGGAGCGGACAGACCCATGCACGCAGCAGACTGGCCTGCCTGGGTGAGGGGATGGAGGACGCTGTGGGTTGATGGTTACAGCAGTGGGGATGGGTGGTGAGGTTTTTGTGTGGGTGTGTGTGTGTGGGCACTTCAGGTTGCCAGAAGGGCCATTTTTCCTATCTCTCTATCATTTCTTTCTCGAAATAGAGTTTGGAGCTGAGGAGGAAGGTAACGCTCAATTAGGCTTTCCATATCCTTTAACACAAGTAATGGTTCTCCATACTTGGGACTATATGGGAGCCAAATGGTAGGGCTGTATGTAGGCCCGGTACCCCTTGCGAGGCGGGCTCATCCCAGCCCATTGTTCTCTATCAGTGGACAAGGCTGATTCCTGTAATTAGCTGTCAGCGCAGAGCCCTCAGCAGCTTAGTCCTGTCCGCTCAAATCAAACTAATGAAATGCAATCCGCTCAAATGTCCTGGATGCATATCTGTAACAGGCCTGCACACACGAGAGGGGAGGCAGGGGAAGCCTGCGCCACGGCAGGGAAGCATCCCCCTTTTGCCAAACGTAGGATTCAAATCCACGCTCATTAATCCGTTAATTCAGCACATTTTTGACAGCCAATTAATACGGATGAGGAGTGGGTGATCTGGGCAGTATAGGAGGTGCCTGAGCACGGTAAGTGGACCAGGCGTGAGGGGGTGAAGGGCTAGCAGACTCCAGCATCACTCAACCATTTCATTCTTCACAGTGATCCTGGTAACCAACAAGCCTAAGTGTAGTAATGATTCCCCGCATGAAAGGAGCGCACAAATGTATGCTCATAGTCCACAGACAAGACGGTGGAAGAGATTTTATTGTTTCTCAGGAGATAGCGCTCTGATAAAGCGGACTTCTGCGCTGCCAAGATCTTTCATGCTAAATTTGACAACTTAACATTGTCTTACCGTAAAAACTTCCAGGAAACAGTGATGTAATCTGCGTACGTTGTCACAGGAGATGAGCAGGCTTTCTCTCTGGCTGCAGGTGACGATGCAATAATAGGTAAGAGTCTGCATAGGACTTGCACAGCTACGATGCCCATAATAATAAAGCTGTTATTGCAAATTAATTAAATTATTAAAAGGCACACATAACACTTGTGAAAAAGTTAAACGAATCCATTGCCAAGCCAATATATGCCAGTGCATGCAATGGAAATAAATCTTCAGCTTCTATTGACGAGCCAATCCACTGGCTTTGTATCTAATATTCCACTTTTCTTCTTCTTCTTTTGGCTGTTCCCTTTAGGGGTCGCCACAGCGGATCATGTTTTTGTGTTCCGCATATTGATTTGGCAAAGGTTTTACGTCCTGACAAAACCATCCCCATTTATCTGGCCTTACGACCGGCACTAGAAGTACACTGGCCTGTGACCCCTTTGTGGCTGGGTTGTATCTAAAACTCCACTAAACATAAGAAAATAGAGCCATAAAAACATCTTTATACAAGCATTGTGTTGTACAAATGTATATCTTATAATCTGACTTATAGATGAAAAATAAATAATTAATTTTTTTGGCGGCTCAGATTAGATGCTCAGATGACAGCTTTTCTCACAAATTGCAATATTTTCAGACATATTGGACAAAAGATTGCAGGTACGTTGTGGTGATTGGATGGTCACAATAGCAGGTCGTGCAGTGATTAATTGAATTTGCATTAATTGTTGCAATTGCAACATTGCGAAATCCTGCAGGGACTGATGTGTGTGTGTGAGTGTGTGTGCTCTGGTTAAAGACATGTATAAAGTAAAGTGCAAGTCTCATGTGAGTATTGATGAAACTATATCTCTTTGTGTATTAGTAATACAAAAATGTTGGTAGCATTCCTGCATCTTTATGGCATAATTATCAGTTTCATTGTATATTAGCTACATTTCTATAAATATAAATAAATATCATACACTGTTGTATTTTTATTGTAGTGAAGTCAGTGGACTTAAATTTATATTTCGCAGTGAAATTGAAGTCTTCATACTGAACATGAGCAGACCAAAGCTTTACACATGTACAGATGTACTCCACTCTAATACGTCAACTCGTGCTCATGCAGTGAAATGAGAAGATTCTGAATATTACTGTTGTTCCACTGCTTTGACTGTGTGCACTTAGTATATTCAGTTTTCATTTACATGTCTCAGTCTGACTTTAAATCCCATTTGTTTTGTATGTTAATGTGTTAAATTACGCTGTCACTCACTTTGCTTACCTCCTCCCTTCTGATCCTCTCTCCTCCTGCTCTTGCCTTCCTTCCTGTCCTCTCCTGTGCCATGCAATCGTGTGTGTGTGTGTGTGTGTGTGTGTGTGTGTGCAGTGTCATGTGGCTGGGACTGAAGCCTGGGGGCATTAAAAGCAGCCAGGGTTTTGCAGGAGTGTTGGTGGGCTCGCAGTCTCCACTGAGCCGTGATCAGATGGGTCTGGGACGCGCGAGGACTCGGCCTCAGGCGCTCGACAACACCGCCAGCCCCGCCATGTGTGAACACTTGTTCTCTTCAATTAAAACAGTCATCTGAATATTCCAATCGCATTGCTTAATGACAGCTCTCCGCTATGCATGCATGAAATCAAAGTAGAGGTCAATGAGCGTCGGTGAGGGGCCCGGATGGCTGGATGGGCTGACCCAGACACAGAGTCAATGATCAGAACTGCTCTCAAATATGTAATTAGTTTTCAAAAAGGCTGAAAAGTACAGAAATGTAATAGTAGCAGTAGCAGTTATAATTAGTCTGTGTGGAACTAATGTACTTCACAGAACATGACACCAACACTGTCAGGGTTACAGCTATACGACAGACACCAACACTGCAGAGTGGTTGAGTTGCAAATTTAGTTATTACCAATATGAAAATGCATGGATTGTATGTGTATATCTGGAACTTAATATACTACAGGTGTTGTATTCAGCCTTCAGCTTTTCAGTGGCCTTGAGCTTTTCAGGTCTGAATATCTTCATGACAGCAGCAGTTAGAGGTGTCAAACTGTCGCATGAATTTGACTGGAGCTTATTTTGTGTTGTGCTGTGTAAAAATATACCAGATAGGAATTAGGACAGATTTAAAATATTTTTTCAAATACTTGGGAATTAATGATACCTTCCCCACATGGGGAAATTCTTTCTCTGCATTTGACCCATCCCTGAGGAGCAGTGGGCTGCCACTACACGCGGCGCCCGGGGTGCAAATTGGGGTTCAGTATCTTGCTCAAGGATACTTCAACTTGTGGACTTGCAGGGGCTGAGGATCGAACCACCGACCTTTTGTTCCGTGAACGACCGCTCTACCCCCTGAGCCACAGCCGCCCCAACAATGTACAGTACGATTTAAGAAATCTACCCCAACTGTATATAATGTCACCATCAGTGGACACCCAATTTTCTTTCTTTTCGTTCAGTTTTTATTATCTACTATTATTTAATTTTATTACTTATCTCTGCTATCAGATTATGATTTTACACTTTTATTGGCTTGATATTTTGGTTGTACAAACAAGTTGTATGTAAATGAATAAGTACATACATAAAATGAATAAGTACATACATAAAAAAATGCACCTGCAGGGCTGCATTGAAAAAACAAAAGAATAGCAATGTACCTCCACCAATGCTGAACAATCCCTGTTTAACCCTTAAAATAATACACAAAATGATCCAAAGTAGTCATGAATGATAAATTTGTCTTAAATAAACAGTGGGCTTTATCTTAGACCTGGGGGGTATTCCAAGAAGCGGGTTTAGTGGAAACTCTGAGTTTGTTAACCCTTAGATGAGGGAAACTCTGGGTTTTCCACTCCAGAAAGCGAGATAAATCATGGTAACTTACTCTGTGAACCTAACCTGCTCGCTGGCAGGGTTTCTGCAACAAACCCTGAGTTTGTCCCTGACTCCTCTCTTTTCCGTGTCCTGTTCTCCGCTCTCCGATCGATATTAAGGCTGAAATAATTTGTATAGTTAGACCCAGATTGGATGTGCTTTAATTATCTGATGAATACCTGGTTGAAAGATACCGTTTTTATTAATTATTAAGTATTGTTAAATTCCATCGCTAATGTGAACATAGTGATAACATGGCTTCTCTCTCTCCTTCCTCTCCTGCTCTGTCCTGCTCTGTGTGTCACATGTTTAGTTATTCCTCTGCCTCCTTTATTGTTAACGGTTCATGTGACAAATGTAGTGTATTTGTCGCGTTGGAGGTGAGGCTGAGTGAATTGGAAACGCGGCTCCGCATCATGGAAGGAAACTCTTTAGCCGCTAAAACTAGCCAGCCCCTACAAAGGGCTGTTGCGGAACGACCCATTGTAGCTCCTCCTAGCCGTCATCCCGGCTACTCGGGAAGCTGGGTGACTGTACGTAGGAAGCATAGTCCCAAACAAAACCCCACAACTCACGCCACGGAACACCTCCCAGTTCATGTTTCAAATAGGTTCTCCCCACTCAGCGGCACACCCGCTGAGAAACAAACTCTGGTAATTGGCAGCACCGATTTAAGAAACGTGAAGTTAAGACACCGGCGACCATAGTCAAATGCATACCTGGGGCCAGAGCGGGCAACGTTGAATCCTATTTGAAACTGCTGGTTAAGGATAAGCATAAATATGATAAGATTGTAATACATGTCGGCGGTAATGACACCCGATTACGCCAATTGGAGGTCATTAAAATTAATGTTGAGTCGGTGTGTACATTTGCTAAAACGATGTCAGACTCCGTAGTTTTCTCTGGACCCCTGCCAAATCTGACCAGCGATGGCATGTTTGTTTGACATGTCATCGTTCAACCGCTGGCTGTCGAGGTGGTGTCAACAAAAGAATGTTTTGTCGACAATTGGCAGACTTTCTGGGGAAGACCTGGGGCCTCATTTATAAAAGGTTGCGGTGCACAAAAAAGTAGCGTAAACGTGGGTGAAATGTGCGTAAGCATCTTTTACGTTGGTATTTATTAAGAATTTCTGTGCGGAAAAACGTGTGGATTTCTACACCTGCCGTAGAGCTCACAACAAGTTTTTAGAGACGGTAATCAGCGACACTCAATGGTTTTATCACAAAATAAAGCTAAGTCAGAAGTAAAAACACAGATGGAATGTAAAACACACATCAGCACATATATATTTACCTCCGCCAAGGGAGGAGGTTATGTTTTTGCCAGCTTTGGTTGGTTTTTTGGTTCGTTTGTGAACAGGATAAAAGAAAAACTAACCAACGGATTTTGATAAAATTTTCAGGAGATGTTGGAAGTGGTCCAAGGAAGAATCAATTAGACTTTGGTGGTGATCCGGATCACTGCCTGGATCCAGGAATTTTTTATTTATTTCCTGCCTGTGTGTGTGGTTTTGAGTTTTATGTGTGTGGAGACGTGCAGCGCGATCACGTAGGTGAGTGCATGCTTGTTTTGGTCAAAGCCGCATCTTTCTTGATCAGAGGTAACATTATCCCGTTTTAATATATTTCCTTTCCCCTGCCTGTGTGTGTGGCTTTGTAACAACTCTTAAAGTGTTAGAAGTGTCAATTACCTGTTGTGGCATAGCAGTTTATTTATGTGAGATGACTATATGAAAAACTAACAGCCACAGTAAATAAAGATTTTAGTAAATTGCAAAGATTTTGTTTTCATTTTTCCTGTCAAACTTTCTAATGACTTAATTCAGAGGGTTCTGCTTTGGAGTGAAATGCCAACATGGGCAATATGAGCAGCCTTGGCGGAGGTCTGCACTCTCCTGAGTGCTTTCTAGTTCATTATGTAAAGGCTTGCCTCTGATTGCGGATATAGTCTTTTTTATTTGTTAGAGCCTAAATACATAAATATGTAAATGTAATTTAATGTAATTATATTGTTTGATGCAGATATGGTTGAATTATTTGAGGATTGTTTATGTTGTTACATTTTTAATTGAATGTCAGCATTGTGTATCGGTCAGGAGGTGAGACTTTTCCTCTGTGTCAAACAGTTTCTGACGGCAGTAAAAATGTTGTTTTTACAGGCTAAAACCAACAAATATGGACAGAAGCAGAATATTTGGTTGGATAAAAACATGTTCTGAATTTTAAAAACCATTCCTTTTTTTTTGGCTTCAACTCTCATGTCTGACCACTTCTTTTTGACTCTGCAACAGTTGGTTGTTTGATCCAACACTGTTCACCATCCACCACATGCTTCTGTCAGACAAAGTTTTGGGTTTATTAGAGGTTCGGGTCAACGGCTGCTCCCTTAAGTTCCCAGGAACACTTCTCTGGAGGGATTCCCCAGTCACTGCCCTCTTCTTCGTGGATGACATCACGGCATCCCCTGTTGATTGGCTCCAGCTCCTTCTCTCCACCCTGGGAGGTCCAGTCATCTTTCCTGTTCCATAAGCCACCAGAGAATAAAGGCCGTCACTAAACCTCAATGTGGTGGCCGTGATTTAATCAAAGAGTAATGTTAACCTTTTTTTGGAACTGTTTTGAAACGTGTGAATAAGGCCCTTGTTAGTTGTGTGAACGGCTTTTTCATGTAGTCATTTGGTGTAGTGTCGTTTATGAAGCACTAGAGATCTGTGTAGGTTTGTTTGTCTATTTCTGTTTATACCTTTCTTGGTTTATGATTTCATTATTGGCTGCTGGACAGTGTTTTGTGTTAATTGATAAAGAGTAGTCCAGCCTCATCCTTATTTGACTTTTTTGTTTTATTGTCTCTGTACCAGAGGACGTGGACGTGCAGTGGATTTTTTCTTTTAATTAGTAGGTTGTTTTCTTTTGGTTATACTTAATATAGGAGTTGGCTTTGCCCGCTGCCCTATCCTTTGTTTAGTGCCTTCCTGTTCATTTGTGATAAATGGTCGCAATAAACAATTGTAACTTTTACCATCGTGCTTATTTGTTGCTTCCCTTATCCCTAGACACACTGCTGGAGACACCGCTTACTTGTCCTTTAACCGTGCTTTATTAACACACTGCACAACATCAACATGAGCTCTTAGCAAGTAACACCAACCTTGTTATCACTCAAACAGTGACACCGTAGCTACTAATTCTAGCTCTCTGATTGGCTAGGCAGCATGTCATTCTACAGTATTACCCAGTACCTTGACAGCTTCCCTTCAGCCTGTTTCCTTTTATTTGATATTCCACTGCTAAGCCCTTCAAACAAAACAGTTTTACGGTGCTCAACCTCTGTGTTGAGAACCTTTAACTCACACTCTGCTAACTCTGCTTTCTTCTTCGTACTCATCTCCATCTTCATCATCATCCTCATCATCACTGATAGTCCAACAAAGGCTCCTTAACAACGTCAGTATATTCATGAGCTATTTAGCATTGACTATTTATGGATGATTGTGGGACGATACTGGGAGGAGTAGTGGGACGATACTGGGAGGAGACCATACTCACACAGTTTACCGCAGGTGGGTATTTATAAAGAGAAGACTGCACGGTTTTATGAATTTGAATATTTTCTAGCCTAAGTACGTTCTGAGATCTGTGAGTAAAGAGTGTTTTAGGATGGAATCTACGCTGAGTTTTATAAATGAGGCCCCTGGTTTTATTAGGAGAGATGGCATTCATCCCACTTTGGATGGAGCAGCTTTCATAGCAAGTAATCTGACCAAGTTTATTAGACATCCAACATGGTGACATCACAGAGTTGAGACCAGGAGGCAGAGTTTCAGTCCTACATGTCTCTGTGCGCTTCCTTTAGAGTTACTCAGCCAAAACCCCGTAAGGACTGTGTCTGTCCCCCGACCAATGAAATGATTTAAATCAAATACAAGAAGAGGAGTTTCACATAAAAATCTGATAAGAATTAACACCATCAGTGAAGTAATTCAAAATAATAGGAGAATAAAATGTGGACTCTTGAACATTAGAAGCTGTTTTAGTAAATGACTTAATATCAGAATATCAGATTGATTTATTCTGCCTAACTGAAACCTTGCTACGTCATGAGGAACATGTTATCTTAAATGAATCCACCCCCCCACTCATACTAATGCTCACTTCCTCCAGACAGCGGCCGAGGAGGTGGAGTCAAAGCAGTTTTTAACTTAAGTTTATTAATAAACCCCAATCTTAAACCTGATTATAACTCATTTAAAGCCTTAGTCTTAATATTACACATCCAGCCTGGAAAATATCACAGCCAATTACATTTGTTATAGTGAACCGCGCTCCTGGTCCATATACAGACTTTTTAGTTGAATTCTCAGAGTTCCTTTCAAGTTTAGTCCTTAAAACAGAAAAAGTCATTATTGTGACTTGTGACATTATCAAATCAAATCAAATGAAACTTTATTGTCATTTTGCTGTACATACAACTCCACTGGAGTTGTATGTACAGCAAGCAAGAATGCAAGCAAGCAGAATGAAATAGCGTTTTACTGGAATCCAGAATAAAATGAAGTAGAATAAAATGAAGCAAACCACAAAACAATTGACAACACACACATCCCTGAGACGTCGTATGGTTGTAAGAATAATGGTAACACACTGTGTTCTAGTGTTGCATGACCTCGTAGTAAGTGTTCCATAAAGTGTCTATGTGGTTCACGGTGCTATATTAGATCAGTTAAAGTGAAAAAGTGTAAAAAGTGAAAACAAGTGTAAATTGTGTAATGGTCCATAGTCCAGATCAGCAGTTCAGCAGTCTGACAGCTTGTGGGATGAAGCTGTCGGGCAGTCTGGTGGTTCTGCTTTTGATGCTCCGGTACCGTTTGCCTGATGGCAGCAGTTCAGAAAGTTTATGGAGAGGTTGTGAAGGGTCCCTGGCAATGTTCAGTGCCCTGTTCCTGCATCGGCTGTGGTAGAGTTCCTGGACAGAGGGTAGGGAGGCTCCAGTGACCCTCTCAGCTCCCCTCACTACCCTCTGCAGGGCCTTCTTGTCTGCCATGTTGCAGAAGGAGTACCAAGCTAAATGCAACATATCAGAACGTTCTCTAACAGCGCTCTGTAGAACATGGTGAGGGCGCTGGTGAGGAGAGATGCTATTCATGTAGACGTAGAAAATGATCGTCTCTGCTCTGCGTTCATCTCATTAATAGAGTCCATTGGCTTCTGTCAGGGTTTACATAAACCTACTTACCGCTTTAATCACACCCTTGACCTTGTTTTGACTTTTGGCATTGAAACTGAAGACTTAATAGCCTTTTCAGAAAACCCTCTTCTGTCGGATCATTATTTAATAACATTTGAATTCGTATTAATCGATTAGACACCGCTCGAAAAAAAGCTTCTGATACAGCATCTAATGATGCTGTAGCAAAATTTAAAGAAGTGATTCCATCAGTACTAAATTCATCACCATGTCTGACTATAACAGAGGACTCCTTCACTAATTTCAGTCCCTCCCATATTGATCATCTCGTTGATAGTGCTGCAGGTTCACTAAGAGCAACTCTGGACTCCATTGCCCCTCTAAAAAAGAAGAGTCTCAAACATAGGAGATTAGCTCCATGGTTTGAAAACGCGACCTGGTGGTCAGCACACTGTTGTCTCTCGTGTTGTCTGTTGTGGTGATATTTTCCTCTGGCATTTCATTCACAGTCTGTCTTAGTCCAAAAGCGTTCTTGCTGATTTGCCGGTAGACTTGTCCTTCGTTGTTGTGGATCAGGTAAGATTGGTCAGTGTCTGCAGGCCTGATGACAACAGCAGGTTTTCACAGTCCATTCTCTAGTTGATAATGCGTGCTGTCTCCTTGCTGCAGGGCTGGAAGCGGTGTTGTGTTGCAGTCATAATACTTTTGTTGTGTTTGGCTTTTCTGCCTTTTTGTACGCACTGTCTTCCAACACGCTATGCGGGCTTCAGGTGCTGGTTTGTGGTAGGGAGTGCTGAGCGTAACTGTTGGCTAATAAGAAGTTGTGCAGGTGACTTGAATCCCTTGACTAGTGTGTTCCTGTGTTCCAGGAGAGACAGGTAGGGTCAGTTCCCTTGGCTCATTCTTTGTCCAGAATAGATTTAGCTGTTCTCACTGATCTTTCTGCCAGTCCGTTGCTTTGTGGGTAATAAGGGCTTGATGTGATGTGTTGAAAGTCCCATGAGGCTGCAAAAGCTTTGAATTCCTGTGAGCTGTATTGCGGCCCATTATCAGAGATAAATTTCTCTGGCACACCATGACTGGCAAATATAGCTTTCAGCGTCATTGTAACTGATCCTGTGGTGGTTGAGTGTAGCACTCTCTAGCTCAAAGTAATGGCTGTAGTAGTCCACAACTACTAAATATTCCTCTCCATTACATGAGTATAGATCAGATGCAACAGTCTGCCACAGTCTGTCTGGGATCTGGTGAGATAAGAACAGTTCTTTGGGGTTTGAGGCACGTCGTTCTTGGCATATGGAATTTTCCACTGTGGATGTGATATCTTTTCCCATACCTGGCCAGAAAAGGATGTCTCTTGGTCTCTGCTTGCTTCTCTCCATGCCCATGTGTCCAGTATGGATTTGATCCAGCATAGTGTTTCTCAGAGAAGATGGAACAATGATTTTGTCTCCTTTGAACAGTATACCATCATACTGTGTTATTTCATCTCTGCAATTCCAATAGTCCAGCAGGGCGGAGGGACACCTTCTCCTCTCCTCTGCCCATCCTGACTGCACAGACTGTTTCAGCAGGGTGAGTTGAGGGTCTTCTGCGGTTGCTGTTAATCTCAGTGAGCTTTCTGTCACTCACTGGTAAGCTGCTCATTACACCATTACTTACACATGAACTTGTTCATCCATACCTTCACTCAAACTACTGTCATAGCCTTGGAGTGGATTTATGGACAGTGTATCTGCTACAGGAATGTCTTTTCCAGGGCGGTGCTGGATCTCAATGTCATAACGCTGTAACTGTAAGATCATCCATTGCAGGTGGCCTGGAGCACTTGAGATTGGCTTTCTCAGTATCGACTCAAGAGGTTTGTGGTCTGATTCAACAGTGACTTTCCTGCCATACATGTAGGCATGAAAACGTCTTAAGCCAAAAAGCAGCAAAAAGCTCTTTCTCTATCTGTACATAATTTACCTCAGTTGGTGTGAGTGACTTTGAGGCGTATGCTATTGGCCAACCATCCTGCATCAAAATTGCTCCTATTCCATGTTTTGAAGCATCGACTTGCAGCCGGAGCTGTTTGGCAGGGTTGTAGTAGCAGAGTATGGGGCCCGGTTCTCTTGTGATGAGCTCCTTAATCTGCTGAAATGCCATGTCATTATTTTTGTCCCAAATGAATTATGAATCTTGCTTCAAGAGCTGGCACAGTGGTGCATTGACCACCATGACATAGACAAGTGCAGGGCAAATCTTGCTAGATAATTGGCCATGCCTAAGATTGTTTCCAATTCTCCTTTGCTCTTTGGAGGGGACATGTCTTTGATTGCTTGTATTTTCTTTGGGTCTGGCTGGATCCCTTCACGTGTGAGTCTGGGGCCAAAATAACTGACTTCAGTTGCACATATGACACTTTTCTCTGGGTTCAGGCGTACCCCTCGTTCTCTTGTGCGTTCCAACATGGCTCGGAGGTTGGCATCATGCCCCTCTTTGGTTTTGCCTTACACCAGTATGTCATCCACTATGGCTACACACCATTGAGTCCTTCGTATGTCTCATCGATTTTCCTTTGGAATATGTCCTGAGCTGATATGATTCCTAAGGGGAGACGGAGGAAGCGGTATCTGCCAAAGATGGTGTTGAATGTGATGAGTAGAGATGACTCGTGTCAGCTTGATTGCCCAGTATCCTGAGCATGCATCCATGACACTGAAGTATTGGGCTCCGGCTAATTTTGGGGTAATGTCATCCAGTGTAGGAAGCAGGTAGTGTGGCCTCTTAATTGATTTGTCGAGGTCTCGCGGGTCAAAACACACCCTGAGTCTTCCAGTACTGGGCTTTTCAGCAACTACCAGTCCATTTACCCATTCAGTGGGTTCAGTCACTTTTGTGATGATGCCAATCCTTCTCCATGACATCCAATTCCTGTTTCAATCTGTCTCGCAGCACAAATGGAATCCTGTATGTTGGGTACATTACAGGAACAGCAGATGGATCAATGTGTATGCTGCATTTTCCTGGGAACTTCTCTAATCCCTTAAACACGTCTGCGAACTCCTCCATTATGCTGGTGCATTCCACTGAGAGGATTAGCTTGACCAAGTTTATGTCAAGACAAGCTCTTGGACCTAATAACAGAGATGCTTCTGTTTTCACTATCTCGAACAGGAGTGTTTTGGTAATGCCTTTGCGTCTGCATTTTAGGTGGCATGTTCCTTCAATGTCCAGATTTTCTCCACCATAGCCTGATAGTGGTCATGTAGCTGGTCTTAGCTCAACGTCTCTGAGGTGTCTTTTGAAAATGCGTAAAGGGATAACATTAGCTGCAGCTCCAGTGTCCAGTCTGAATCTGTGGTTTCGCACCTACTTCAACATCTGTGTATGCCTGTTCGTTTTCTTCTTTCATTTTGTTATAGAATCTATGAACAGTTCCTCTGATTCACAGGAACCATCTGGCTCGACTGCATACACAGTGTTCGACTTCTGTGACTACTCTGAAAGACAAACTTTTACAAAGTGGTTCAATTTATTGCATTTATTGCACCTTCGTCTTTTTGCAGGGCATGTTTCTTTGTCATGATACTGTTGTGCACATCGGCCACAGAGCCTGGACTTGGAGCTGTTTTTATGCCTGGGATAGCCTTCCCATTTTCTCTGCTGTGTGCTGCTATACCTGCTTGTGAGCTGGAACACGGCCCCACCATTCTCTTTAATTGGTCCTGTGCGATTTTGTATGAGTGCTCAATATCAATGGCCTTTTCTAATGTCAGGTCTGATCCCTGGTTTAACAGTTTTTCTTTCACCTTTGGCGAGTTGGTGGCAAACACGATCCTGTCACGTACCATTTCATCACCATTAGCGTAGCCACATTGCTGGACTAGCAGTTTTAGCTCCGTGACAAAATGCTCAAATGGTTCTCCTTCCCTTTGCAGTCCCTCGTTAAACTTATATCTTGCAAAGATAGTGTTTGTTTTCGGCATGAGATACTGTTTAAACTTATCAAAGTAGGTCTGCAGTTTCTTACCTTCTTCAGCTGTCAGTGCCCATGTGTTGTAAATATCTCTGCCTCTTTCTCCTACCCACAAAAGAAGGTAACTGCATTGGGTCTCTTCATCCTTGTTGCACAGCAGTTCAGAGAACATCAGTCTGACGTGCTGAGTAAATCTCCGCCATGCGTCAGGTAGATTGAGGGAATCCCAGTCCATGTGCAGCGTTGGGACGTTGGGCGGCTGTGGCTCATGATGTAGAGTGGTCGTTCACAGAACAAAAAGTCAGTGGTTCAATCCCCAGCTCCTGCAAGTCTGCAAGTCAAAGCATGCTTGAGCAAGATACTGAACCCCAATTTGCTCCCCAGGCACCATAATGTAGTGGCAGCCCACTGCTCCATGGGTCAAATGCAGAGAAAGAGACTGCATCAGAGGGTCTGCCTGCACACCAGAGACCAAGACCTGTATTGATATGCCTGCTAAAATCCCAAGATCAGGATAAAATCCTCCATCTCACCACAGTCCAAAGAAAACAGAGGTCCAATCATGCATGAAGGAAAGCCAGTGATGTTTTTTCCAGATCTGAGCACCAGCCTGGTGAAACGTAGAAAGGAGTTCTACCAAGTTAAGAGGGAGTTTCGATCCAAGGACATCCCATTTGCCCTTCTTCATCCTGCAACCCTGAGGATCGCCCTTCCTGGTGGAAGGAGAAAATTCTTCAAAACACAGACAGAAGCGGCAGTTCCTTCCAGAGGAAACCTAACGCAGGAGGTGGATGTCAGAAACGGGTGGATGAGAGGGAAGGGTTGTTTTTTGTTTTTGTTTTTCTTGTTGCCTTTGTTTACCTTTTGCTATTTGACTACAGCAGACACATTTATTTTCATACGGTGAGCTCCAGAAGTGACACTGTGATGTATATGCTCATTATTGATGAACAGGGTGGTGAAATATGTTTGTTTTAATGTACATGGGCTAAATGCTCCGATTAAGAGGAAGAGAGTTTTTTTGCACACCTTAAAAAGTTGCAAACAGATATAGTCATTTTACAAGAAACCAATCTTACCATACAGGAGCATAAGAAATTGAGAAGAGAATGGATAGGACATGTATTATCATAATCCTTTAACTCAAAAGCTAGGGGAGTGGCAATTTTAATAAATAAAAATCTCCCAGTGACACTTGGGGAAAGTATAATTGATCCATCAGGCCGCTATATACTAGTTAATTGTCAGATCTATTGTGAGCCCTGGACACTGTTAAACCTATATGCACCCAACTATGATGATGAATCCTTTATCCAGGATATTTTTTTGAAGGTATCAGGGGGACAACCAAATATACTCGTAGGTGGGGATTTTAATTTCTGTTTGGATGCTACACTAGATAAGTCAACTACAACAGTATCCAAAACAAAGGCCGCCAAAACAACTTTGACATTTATGAAAGACTTAAACATGACGGATATGCGGAGACAAATGCACCCTCAAACTAGGGACTACTCTTTTTATTCATGCCCACACAATTCTCATACTAGGATCGATCTATTTCTGTTGTCAACGCAATTAATTTATTTATCTAGAACCCTGTCTGATCACTCACCATTGACCCTGTCTGTTTTGATGGCCGAAAAAATAGTTGAACCATATAGATGGCGTTTGAACCCTACCCTTTTTCAAAGGCCAGATTTCAGGTTCATTAGGGATCAGATAGAATTGTTTTGTGAGACAAACTGCAGTTCCTCGCCCAATAGTGTTGTACTATGGGACACATTAAAAGCTTATTTGAGAGGACAAATAATACATTTCACAAAGGGTATCAAAAGGAAATATATGGCAGAAATAAATACGCTAGAAGCACAAATTTTAAAATTGGAGAAGGAGTTTCAACAATCTGGGTCTAAGGACTTATACCAATTGCTGGTGAACAAAAAGTTGAAATACAATACATTACATATCTACGAAATTGAAAAAAACAAACATCTTAAGAACCAAACTAAAATATTATGAATTGGGAGAAAAGGCTCACAAATTTTGTCCTGGCAATTGAGAACAGAGGAAAGTTCAAGGACAATTAATGCAATCCAAACAGAAAAGGGTTCAATCTCATATAACCCAACAGAAATTAATGCCACATTTAAACAATTTTATACAAATTTATATATATCAGAATTGCCAGAGGATTTGACAAGAATTGATGAGTTTCTATCCACGATTGAATTGCCAAAACTCAACCACGAAGACCAAAAGACCTGCCCCTCACTCAGAAAGACATTGAAAAGGCCTTGGGTTCATTACAATCAAATACATCGCCAGGAGAGGACGGCTTCCCCCCAGAATTCTATAAATAGTTCAAAGACGTACTCATCCCCCTTTTAATGGATGTGATTAATTTGGCGTCCAAAACCCAAACTCTTCCATAATCATTCTCTACTGCCATAATCACAATGAATCCCCAAAAAAAGGACCCACTGAAGTGCTCCTCCTTTCAGCCCATTTCATTATTAAATTTGGACTATAAATTGATTTCTAAAGCACTTGCCAACAGATTGAGCCAAAATTTGCCAAAATTAATAAATCCAGACCAAAGCGGCTTTATTCCAAAACGTTCATCAGCCAATGATTTTTGTAGAGTTTTTAATATTATTCATTTAACAAAATCTAAGCCTGAGCTAGTGTGGCTGTAGCACTAGATGCTGAAAAGGCCTTTGATAGGCTTGAGTGGCCATATTTATTTAAAGTGTTGGGCAAGTTTGGATTTGGCCAATTGTTTATCAACTGGGTAAAAACCCTATACCATGAACCCAGAGCCAAAATGACCACAAATTGGCAAACCTCATTATCATACCCCGGAAGCAGATCGAGTCGATAAGGCTGTCCTTTGTCTCCTGGACTTTTTGTCTTGGCCATTGAACCACTAGCTGAAGCAATTAGATGGGATTCAGAAATAAAGGGCTTTGAAGTGGGTCAGATAAATCATAAAATTAATTTTCTGGCAAATGATGTCATGCTGTACCTGACAGACCCGGGTAACTCTGTTGCCAAATTACAGACTCTTTATGCGCCTTTGGTTTTATTTCAGGATACAAGGTCAACTGGGAAAAAAGCGAAATTATCCCACTAAACGAACTTTGACCATGCTGTATACCAGCAAACAACCTCATTCAAATGGCTTTCAAATATTAAAATCTTGGAATAACTGCAGATGATGATCTTAAAAATTTGTATAAACTCAATTACCTTCCATTACTGAGTAAAATTGAGGATGACAATTATGATACATAGATGGATAAACCTACCCATTACTTTGATCGGTCGAATCAACTGTGTCAAAATGAATATACTACCAAGATTACAATATCTAATCCAATCCATTCCATTACCTGAAGCTTTTTTCAAAACCCTCAACAAACATGTTAGACAATTTTTATGGAATGGTAAAATGCCACGGGTATCTATGGAAAAATTAACATAGGAACATAGGTTAGGAGGTTTTCGATTTCCAAATTTTAAAAAGTATTATCTGGCATCTCAGATGCAATTTATTCTAGTATTTTTTGAGATTGATGTTGCCCCTTCTTGGATACAACTTGGACTGCACCCTCTGAAGGAAGATAATTTCAGTGACTTTATTTATAAATGGAACCATAGAACGATATGGTATCCTATCTTGAAACATCTCATTAAAATATGGATTGAAACTCACAAAAGTTGTGGAATTAAGATGGGACTGTCACCAAAAACATCTTTGAGGCAGAATGAACTTATACCCATGACTCTAAATAACAAGATCTTGGAGATATGGCATCGAAAAGGAATTCAACATTTGGGCGATTGCTACGAAAAAGGACTTCTCATGTCTTTTGAAAACTTGAAGAGGAAATATGACTTGTCTAGTAACACTTTCTTTTGCTATCTTCAGTTAAGATCATATCTTAGAACCAACTTCGGCCCTGGAATGACTGTACCTGTTTTAACTACTGTGGAAAAGTTACTTCATGGGGGAAATGTAGACAAATTTATTTCTAAAATGTACTCCTTATTGCTGAATGAAGGCCCAAAACTAGGCCTACACAAATCCAGGATGAGATGGGAATCAGACCTGAATGTAACAATTGATGAACAACTCTGGTCAGATTTATGTCAGTATGGCTTTGCACAAAAGTGAGACCCTTCTGGTATGACTTCTGTAACATTATGACCAAGATTACACTTTACATTAGATCCTGAGTTATGTCTCCTGGGGAATTCTACAAAGGTTAACAGATCTTTAAAAAAAAACCACATTAAATTTATGGAAATTGCTTTATGTGTAGCCAGGAAATGCATAGCAATAACCTGGAAGTCTGACTCCCCTCTCCCCATTGATAAATGGACCACAGAAATTAATAGTTGTATTCCTCTTGAAAAGATAACATATAGTCTCAAAAAAAGATATAATGCTTTTCCGAATGTTTGGCAGCCTTATTTGGAATATATGGGTACAACACTGTAATTACTAATTGTGTTACTGCTGTGCTTATTGGTGATGTGTATGTGTCATTAGGTGCATCGACTTATTTTATTTATATATATATATATATATATATATATATATATATATTTTTTTTTTTTTTTTTTTTTTTTTTTTTTAATTTAATTTATTTATTTGTTTTCTTTTTCTGTTATGTTTAGTATGTTCTGTTATAAAACTTTTGAATAAATAAAATATTCCAAAAATGCAGAGAAAGAATTTCCCCCTGTGGGATTAATACAGTGTCTTAAAAAACAAAAAAGCTTGGTCTCCAGCTCCACCGTGAGGAATCTTTGAGTTATGTTTGATCAGGATACGTCCTTTAATTCCAATATAAAACACATTTCTAGGACTGCCTTCTTTCAGTTGCATATCAAAAATCATTCTCTCAAAGAGATGCAGACCAACATACCTTCAGGAGCTCGTAGTACCCTACTACCCATCTAGAACATTACGCTCCCTGGATTCAGGGTTACTTGTGATCCCTAGAGTCTCCAAAAGTAGAACGGGAGCCAGAGCCTTCAGTTATTAGGCTCCTCTCCTGTGAAACCATCCTCCTGTCTGGGTCCAGGAGGCCGACACCCTCTCTACATTTAAGAGAAGGCTTATAACAGTGGTTGCCAACCCGTTGATCGCGATCGACTGGTAGATCTTTACGCCGTTCAAAGTCGATCTTTAAGGGGTAAAAATGATTTACTATGTTTCACCAATCAGAGCGCTGTTGCAAATATGTTTGCCACAAGACCAATGTTCCATTTCACTGATTGGTTCAATTGTGTGCCAATCAAATTTTCAGCACCACACCGCGTACAATCTGCTGAATTTTACCAGAAGAAGAACAGCCCGGTTTGGCTAGCAGTTAAGATGGCAGAAAAATGCCAAAAAATATCAGAAAAGTATTACTTTCATTCTGAATGGGAACATGATTTTTTGTTCACATTAGTTAAAGACAAGCCCGTCTGCCTAATTTGTCATCAAGCTGCTGCTCTCGCAAAAAAAGGCAACTTGGAGCGGCATCACATCACAAGTCACCCGAAGTTCAGCGAGAACTACCTGCCGAAAAGCGTCCTGCAGACCAGCAAAGTCAGCGAGCTAAAGACCGCGCTGAAGGCCCAGCAGCTACTTTTTACAAAGCCGCTGGACAAAAACAAGGCAGCAACCGAGGCGTCGTTTCGTGTGAGTCACCTTTTGGCTAAACACAAGAAACCCTTTACCGATGGAGAGCTGTTAAAGGAGGCGATGTCAATAACTGCTGACACTTTATTCAGAGATTATAAAAACAAAGCTGACATCAAGCAGGCAATTGCAAGTGTGTCACTTGGTCTAGCGACGGTGACAAGAAGGATCGAGTCCCTGTCAGAGGACGTGTCTCAGCAAGTGCTCATGGATTTATCGCTGTGCGAGTGCTTCTCACTGCAGTTTGACGAATCGGTTGACATGACGGACACTGCGCAGCTGATGGTGTTTGTTCGAATGGCTTTTGCTGATTTAACCACGAAAGAAGATTTCCTCACTCTTTTACCACTGAAAGAGAGGACGAGAGGCGAGGACATTTACACTGAATTCAAACGGTACATGTGTGACAACAGCATTCCCGTTCATAAGTTAGTGGCTGTAACCACAGATGGGGCACCGGCTATGGTGGGCACGCACTCTGGATTTATTGCACCGTGCCGCAAAGATCCCGATTTTCCACAGTTTGTCAATTATCATTGTGTTATCCATCAGCAAGCGCTTGTTAGTAAAGCTGTGGACTTTTCCCATGTAATGACACTGGTGACAAGGATTGTGAATTCCATCAGAGTGAAGGGACTTCAGCACCGTTTATTCAAGTCATTACTGGACGAGGTTGAAGCTGTTTACGGTGATTTGATTCTGCATGCTCACGTGCGCTGGCTAAGTCACGGCAAAGTGCTGCAGCGGTTTATTGACCTGTTGCCTGAGATCCGCTTCTTCCTGGAGTCACGTAACGAGAATCACAAAGAACTGTTGGATACTTGACCTTGGATTCCTCACAGACCCGACAGCCAAACTGAATGAGCTCAATGTAGAGTTGCAGGGTAAAGACAGAGATGTGATGCACATGTTTAGCACTGTCAGCGCATTTAAGGCCAAACTCCGTCTGTGGATTTCTCAGCTGAGAAATGGAAAACTCACACATTTCCCAAACATGGAGAGACTTTCATCTAATGTCAGAGAAGCCCACCTTGAACAATTCTGTGTCCATCTGGATAACGTGAGGGCAGAATTTGACAGGCGTTTTCATGAAATGCATAACATGGAGGACATTGTGCAATTTATCAGAAACCCATTCATGCCAACTGACATCGAGGCAGTCACTACTAAATTTCAGGAGGCGTTTTCCTTAGCAAATGGTGTGGACATGGAAATCATTGAACTGCAAAATAACATTGACTTACAAGCAAGGGCTAACGACAGTCACTTTTGGGGTCTTCTGAATAGAAGTTTCCCCTTCTCTCCTCTTGTGCTGTAAAGGTCAAAGCCTATTTTGGCTCCACATATCTGAGATGAGATGGCGTTTTCACAGATGAAAATAATAAAATCAAAGCACTGACTGACAGACACCTTGCTGATTGTGTGAGACTGGGTGTCTCCAACTATGAACCCAACTACAGTGCATTAACTGATGGGCTGCAGGCACAACCATCACACTGTGTTATTTGTATATAAGTTTTAAGTTATAAAACAATACTGTTTTATATTTGTACATCAGCTGTTTTGGCAGTAAAAGGATACAGCATTATTCCACAATTAATCTTGTTTATGGGATTTTATTTCGTAAATTTCTAAAGGTACGGTAGATCTTTGCTTTTTGTCTGACATGAAAAGTGATCTCGGCTGAGAAAAGGTTGGTGACCAGAGGCTTATAACTTTCCTTTTTGATAAAGCTAAGAAATAAGGCTGGCTTGGGCTAGTCTTTAGCTATGCTGCTATAGGCTGCACTGATGCTCCTCTCTCTTCTTCTCCCCCTTCTTCTTTACACACTTATGTCTCATTAATTCATGTTACTAATTTGACTTCTTCCCCGGAGTCTTTATGCTTTCTCATCCCGCAGGTCACCATGGACTGATCTACTGCTGGGACCATGGTTGACGCCCTCTGACATCATCATCGTCATCATCATTACCATTATTATTATCACTCACTCACTCACTCACTATTACTATCATCATCAAATTTTATCATGTGGATGTCTTAAGGGCGGGACTCTTAACCAGTATCTGAAGTTTTGTACAGATTGGACCTTAGACAATGAAGTTATGACAACTTTCTGTTTCATGGCGAAACATAAAAATTTGACGAAATTTGAGGCATGGCCACGCCCACACCATTTATCGAAAACTCAGGCTTTTGATTCTGTCTGATTCCTCCCTCGTGTCTTATCCCGTCCTCATAGTTGATGTTTCAGTTTATCTTCCTTATGCTGTTGTACATGTTCTTGTACACATTTGAACATGTATAAATTGGTACATAAGAAATATACATGTTATCACAATCCTTGTTATCTGTCTTCTTATTACATATTCAGATATATTTTTACTGGTGCTATAAGCTACACTGAAATAAAATGTTTCAGCTGGGCCTTTTCAGATGTACAGTACTGTTTGCTGACCTTTGACGGTTTCCAACTAGTCTCACTAAACAGACCTGACTGATATCATTCGGTGGAGTGTGACCTGCACATCGGTTTGATGAGATTTTAAATCTTACTCGAAAACATTTTCAGTGTCCACGTTATTTGCTCTAAACAGTATGTAGTATTTGCTAGTGGCACATATATTGCATATACCGTATCCTATGTTTATTTTGTTGTATAAAGACCAATGCACCCATTCATTTAGAACACTGACATCTTTATTCTAGTAAAAGAAATATCATCTGGTTTGGATGATTCGGCTGGATTATGATATATTTATGGTGATTACAGGGCTGACTATAACAAATGAGAGAGCGGCACACTGCACTGTCAGTTCATAAGCTGAATAGAAACACTGTGGTTTCTAGACAATGTAGGTGAGGCAGGAATTTTCAAATCTACCTCCTTTCTTCTCTTCAGTGTTTTCTAGGTTCCTTTAGTCTCAATGGGAAATACATCAGCAGCTATGAAACAAAGTGACTCCATCGAATTCTAACCACCGCAAGATTCACGATTCAAGATCTTTATTGCCAAACCGGTTATACAAGTGCATTTGTGTGAAAAACTTTTGCTGGGAAGTTCCATAAGAAAAAGAGAAGATAGGTAAAAGACACAATAATAATATAAGATGAATATACAATAATAGAATAAAATAACCCACTACACCCATTTATTTATTATTTATTATTTATTTATTTATTTAAATTTACAGTTGTAAATTTCCCCACTGTGGGACTAATAAAGGGATATCTTATCTTATCTTATCTTACATGATCCACCCTGGAAATGATGAGGGTTAGGGAAAGATCTCAGCAGGAGAGTCATGTAAACCTCTGTGAGTCTGCAGCTGGACTTCACTCCAGATGACATCTGCTGCCGAACAACCTCAGTACCATGAACTGAACAACTTTTTTTTTTGCAGTTTATAGTTAGCGATGGTGTTTCTCCTCCAGCTAACTTCATTACGTTTGTAGCAACAGTGGTTGTACGGTTCAGTTTCAGTGACGAGCGGCAGCGTTTCCGCTCCCTCTCAGCTGGTGTTTATTTCTTGCAGTTAGAATTAGCGATGGTGTTTCCGCCCAAGCTAACTTTAGTAATTAGCGATTAGTGATAGTATCGTTTCCACTTTTTCTCCCAGTTGCAGTGTGTTCATTATTTCTTGCTGTTTATAGTTAGCAACTGTGTTTGCTGCTTGGTGGCAACTGTGGTTGTACCGGTACTATTGTGACGACTTTATTGGTGAAGGCAGTGTTTTCGCCCCCACTGCCAGCATTGGTGCATTGATAATTATCGCAGTTAGCAGCGGTGGAGCTAGCTAGATTGTGTTAATAACATGTGAGCAGGTTGTTTGTGTCCTGTTCCATATAATTGTGATGGATACCCATTCTTGTACGGCTACGCTGCAGCCTGAGGACGGTCATGACCTGTGCCCCTCAGTGAGAGCTGCAAGACTGGCTGAGGTGGGACAACTGTTGGGTGGCATTCAATTGGCAGAGCAGTTAACTCCGGCACAGTGGCTGATTCCAGTTCGATCTAGTCGGTCGAAGCATCGGGCGGCGGAGACAGAGGGTGCTTCCTCCTTGAAGAGGGCAAGAGAGTGCGAGCTCGCTTCAAAGGTGGACCAGCTGACAGCGGAGCTTAACCAGATGAAGTCTGCTTTTCTGACGCTCCAGATGGAGAATGACGGGGGGACGGTGCATGCACCTACTCCTCCTGTGGCCATGTCTGGTCCAGATGATGATATCCTCACAATTGCGGCCTCAGCCACAGAGTTTGGGGAATATGAGGCAGACACGGCCCCTCATGGCACGGCCTCTCACACCTCAGAGGTGGGTTCCCACTCCTTGGCCCGCAGTGCAAGGGAGGGCGCAGAAGATGGCTCTATGGGGGCCATCATTCGTATGACCCTGGCTCGCCTGCAGCTAAATGTGCCACAGGCCCAGCCGGCCCCGCCAAGTGCTTATGATGCCGCAGCTCACATGCTCAGCCTCCCTTCAGGGGGTACATTGGACACCTCTGCTCAGGGCTTGGGCGATGCTTCCTTGCAGGCTTTTGCACTAATGTCCAGGGAGCTGGAACGGATGATGTCCACCCTTGTCCAGGCATGTTGCCAAGTGTGGGGGGCTCAATTGCCCCTCACAGAAGCAAGCAGGAGGGCCCTCCGCAGTATTCCGGTGGAGCCAGGGGAATTGTTTGGGCCGGCTGCTCTACAAGCGCTAGAGCAAACAGCCCAAGCCAAGATTCAAGATTAAAACAACTTTATTTATCCCCGTAGGGCAATTCAGTTTCAGTCTGCCAGTCACATAAAACAAAACAGACAACCACAATCAATCAGGCATTCAGACACCTAGTCAGTAGTAACAGATCAGCATATGAGCACCAAAGCAAAGAAGCGAGCATGTAGGTCGTCATGCATGGACCATAGTTTCATGAGATAAATAAGTAAATAATAATACATACACTTTTTGGTTCTCCGGTCAACAATACCTGACCTACGTCTGGTTGCCGCCATCAGCGGCATTTAGAAGCCTGAAGACAGAAGAATTGTCAGAATAAAAGAATTTGCTCATTTTTCTTGGGGGCGCAAGGCCAGACAGACTAGGGGGCAGCTCTCTGGTCTACACAGGAGCATGCCTTCCTATACCTTGCCAAGAGATTCTATGGCTCAGCGCTGGTCTCAGCCGCTGGCGTATCCCGGCGGCTGCCAGAGTCTTCAACATCCGGCACAGCGCCCCGCTCAGTGGCCGGACTTGCCCTGATTGACTGCAAACCAGACAACCAGGTGCTAACCGATGCCCCCCAGAGCCTCCAAAGGCCGGGGGGGGGCAGGGACTGAGGCTCCGTGGGACGGTCAATGGCTGCTTTTCCCAGCAGCAGCTCAGCTACTGGGCTACTCACACCCAAGCTCCTGGGTAGTTTCCACCTTAGCCCAAGGGTACAGTCTGCAGTTACGATGCCGGCCTCCAGCCTTTTGCTCGGGTCAAAATGACCATCATAAGCGACCTGGAAAAAACCCTAGCCCTAAACCCTGGCCAAGGGAGCCATTGAGCTGGTAGACCCCCAGTCATAGCCCGGGGATTCTACTCAGTGTACTTTTTGGTGGAGAAGGACGGCGGATTCCGCCCCGTCCTCGATCTGAGGGGACTCAACAGGTTTCTGAAGGTTATACCATTCCATATGCTCAGCACAACCAAGGTTCTACGTGCTGTTGCCAAAGGGGAGTGGTTTACTTCCATCGACCTGAAGGATGCCTATTTTCATGTTCCCATCATCCCCCACTACAGGCACTTCCTCCGATTTGCCTCTCAGGGACACCATTTTCAGTTCAGGGTGCTTCCCTTCGGTGTCTCCCTCTCTCCACGGGTGTTCAATAGATGTGCGGTGGCAGCTTTCTCATTCCTACAGGTGTGGGGCATGAAGATCCTCCCATATCTGGATGACTGGCTGGTGTGTGTGCCGTCTCAGTCCCAAGTGGCCGAGGATACAGCTGCTCTTCTGTCTCATGTGGCTCGGTGGGCCACATGTTGGCCTGTCCATTGGTTTGGCAGGTGGATGACATCCTCCGCCTCCTTCCCCTCTTCCAACTGTTGTGTGTGTGAGTGTCTGAGTGGCTAGCCTTTGTGCAGTTTCTGCGCCTCCTGGGCAAGTTGACAGCTGCCACATCTGTTGTTCCCCTGGGCTTCCTGTCGCTACGCCCCTTTCAGAGGTGGTTGAACAGCTTCCACTCAGATGCCAAGTGGCACAGGCACAGGAAGCTCAGAGTGTCACGGCGTTGCCTCTTCGCCCTGTCTCCATGGAGGGAGAGGGCATTTATGCTATGGGGCCTGCCAATGGGGTGCGTCCCGTCCTGGTCAGGAAACAGTCACAACAGACGCCTCTCTCTCAGGATGGCAAAAACAAGCATCACAAGGACAGTGGTCTCTGCAGGTCCACATGAGCTGTGTGAATGTGCTGGAGCTGCAGGCTGTGCACCTGGCACTAAAACACTTTCTTCCATATTTGAAAGGGAGGCATGTCCTGGTCCTGTCGAACAACATCGTGACATTCGCCCATATAAATCACCAAGGGGGCACCAGGTCTGCGCAGATGCTGCATGTGGCCCGGGACCTTCTGACTTGGGAAACGTCCCACCTAGCAAGCCTGAGAGCAATGCATTTGCCCGGAGGGCGGAACGGGATTGCGGACTTCCTTTCCCATTGTGAACTTTGTCCCGGGGAATGGCGGCTCCTCCGGAAGTAGTTCTCAGCATCTGGGACCTCTACAGCAAGGTGGAGGTGGATCTTTCTGCCTCACCCATTGCCCCCTCTGGCCTCTGCAGGGCCCGATCTGCTGCTGAACGAATGCATGGATTCGGTCCGTAATACTATCCTGCACGCCAGGGCACCATCCACTCGAGGGCAGTATGAGAATAGGTGGCAGCTATTCTCTGCTTGGTGCTCAAACAGGAATGAGGACCCTGAACGCTGCTCTGTGCCTACCATTCTGGAGTTCTTACAATTTCTCCTACAAAGCGGTCAGGCACCTTCTACACTGAAGTTGTATGTAGCTGCCATTTCATCTGGACCTGTTCGAGTCGTCGACAACACCACGATGGGGTGCCACAGGCTGGTGTCTCTCTTTTTGGAAGGGGACTTGCCCTTGGTGCTGGATGATTTATGCTTGCCTCCCCTAGAGCCTCTGGAACAGGTGGAGCTGAAGTGGCTGTCAGTGAAGACTGCCTTCCTCCTGGCCATTGTCTCAGCAAAGTGTGTTGGAGAGCTTCATCCCTTGTTGGTGTGTTAGTCATTCCAAAGGTGGAACTCAGACAGCTCCAGAGTCACCTTATGGCTGAATACTGCCTTTCTGCCCAAGGTCCTGTCGAGGTCGCACCTCAATCAGCCTATCCAGCTGGCACGATTTAACCTACCAGAGGGTGAAGGGGAATTACGTAGTTGGTACTGCAAACATACACAAGTCAGACCAACTGTTTCTGTGTCATGGTGGCCCTAGGAGGGGTTGTGCTCCAGTGAGACAGCACTTGTCTCACTGGGTTATGGACATCATACACCATGCGTGTAGGGCATCTGGCTGCCCACTGTCATCTGGAATTAGGTGCCACTCCACAAGAAGTGTCTCCACATCATGGGTGGCTCTGAGAGGGGTGCCCCTGGAGGCCATATGTGCCGCGGCCTCGTGGGCATCACCGAATACCTTTTCCAGGTTTTACAGAGTGAACGTTGCCACTCCCCATCCATTCGGCGTGGTCCTCTTACCAAGTTCTCCTGCTTCCTCTCACTAAGGTAAGGACAGGAATTCCTCTTGACTCTGTTGGTATGGGTCATCCAGTGCTTGAAGCACTGCCTCTGGCGGTCAGGAAGGATGAAATAGAACAAGAGTTACATATGTAACTACGGTTCTATGAATCCTGGATGACCGCCGGAGCGTTCAGTCACTCAGAATCCTCATTTCGTCGCAAGAAGATTCTGCAGGAACAGAGCCTCTGACGACACCGGAAGATATACCCTGTCCGGGGTCATCGGAGGCCACTAGTGACTTTGTTGGTATAGCTACTCGACCTACGCATGCGCAAGACGGAGATATCCAGTGCTTGAAGCACCACTTCTGGCAGATTCATAGAACCGTAGTTACATATGTAACTCTCGTTAAAAAAAAAAATCAAGGTCTTTTTTTAAATTTTCAGATATATAACGAAGATACACAACACAAACAAAAAACAATAACATTCATCCACTCACCCACCAGACCATCATTGTGTCAACACTCAGCCAGATAAGCTAAAAGGGAAGAAAAAAATATTCTTGCATGTCAGTTTGTTTGCAGAGTTACATTCACAAAAATAAATAGTTAAATACAAATAATAATGAGAATTACTTAAAAAAAGAAAACAAATACATACATACAGATACATACACTTGGATTACTTAGATATGTTGGTAGCTGCCATACCTTCTACAAAAGAAATAAATGGCTGCCAAGTGACTTTTGAGAATTTCTTGGTGGACCCCCTAATGGGATATCAAATTTTTTCTAGGTGGATATGACACATAACCTCTCTAATACACTGGCCATATGTTGGGGGTAGAGCATCCTTCCATTTGAACAAAATAAGCCTCCTCGCCAAGCGAGAGCAAAAGGCCATCATATTCATAAAACACCCGGAGATAGAAGCATCCACCGGAACCACACCAAACACTGAAATCAGTGGGGATGGATCCACTGTTTTCCACAAATTCTAGATAACGTCTCAAAGATGGATTGCCAAAAATTGTACAGCTTGGGGCATGACCAAAACATATGCAGCAATGTCGGGGGGGCTTGCTTGCATCGGTCACATGTAGGGTCTATATTCATCTTAACCTTTGATAGTCTATCCTTGGTCCAATGGAGACGATGCACTATTGTAAACTGAACTACGGTATGCCCAAGGCACACTGAGGAGGAGTAAATCCTCTTTATAATTTTTTGCCAGATTTCCTCTGTAATTATTTCATCTAGGTCTGTTTCCCACTTGTTTTTAAGAGAATCCAGACTGTTTAGGTTATGTGTGTTGAGCAAAACATAAATTTTGCTTATTATTTATTTAGCCTCCACTTTACATTTAAAAATTGAATGTTGCAGAGATACAGAAGGACATAATGGAAAGCAATCAAAATTGGAAGCCACAAAATTTCTAAACTGTAGATATCTGTAGAAATGTGACTAAGGAAGATTAAATTTATGTGAAGGAGGCAAACCTACTCCATTCCTCGACCAGACATCTAAAGCTTTGTTCATTACTGATGGGGCAAACATGATTTTTTGCTATTGGAGTAGCATGTGAAATGTCAGTGAGATTAAAGGACCGTCTAAATATTTCAAGTTTTAACTGAATGGATAACAACTGGATTAGAGGTGAAGGTTGAGATAGGCTGTTTAAATCATAATTTGGAACATAGTAGAGCTACCGGGGAGGTAGATCCAATGGATGCCCTCTCCAACACGGTCCATTCAGGACTAGTGATATCATTCCTCATCCAATACAACAATGTTCATATTTGCAGCCCAGTGATAATACATGAAATTTGGAAGTGCCATACCTCCCATCACCCCAGGCCTCTGCAATACCTATTTATTAATCCTGGCTTTTTTTAAATTCCATATAAAAGATGATATCTGACTATTTAAATTGGAAAAAGAATTTGTAAAAAAAAATAGGAGGACATTTAATTAAATAAATACATTTAGGGAGCACATTCATATTAATCCTATTAATCCTGCCTCCTAAGTAGAGAGGCAAGGGGTTCCAATGCTTAAGGTCTTGCTTAAGATTGGATAGCATGGGTTGATAATTAGCCTTTTAGAGATCCTTGTAGTCATGTGTAACCCATATACCTCGATATCAAAATTTTTTAGGGCTGATTTTAAAGGGAGCTGACCCAAAATATGTCCCGTCTATACAGGTTATAGGCATAAGTTCACTTTTCTGGAGGTTGACTTTAAATCCAGATATTCTACCAAACTTTGCAAGTAAAGTCAGTAATTCGGGAAGACTTTAGAGGGGGCCGATACAAACAACAACATGTCATCTGCATAAAGTGAAACTTTATGTTCAGAGCCCGCCCGGTCAATCCCTTTGATGGTGGAGCTCTGTCTCAGTTGGTTCAGGTGCGACAGCAAATAGGAGCGGCATCCCTGCCTCGTACCTAGTTTGAGCTCAAAATAGGCGAATAGGTTGTTATTGGTGCGTACTGCAGCCTTTGGAAGAGTATATAGAATTTTGATCCAGGAAATGAATTCAGGGCTGAAACTAAATGTTTCTAGGGTCTTGAAAAGATATCCCCACTCCATCCGGTCAAATGCTTTTTCAGCTTCAAGTGATAGTATCACCTCAATATTCCTGGAGTCAGGTGGAGTGGGACTATAAAGGATACTAAATAAGCACCTAATGTTGAAAAAAGAGTAAGGATTTCTTATGAATCCTGTCTGATCAGCTGAAATAATAGATGGGATAATCTTTTCGAGCCGACGGGCCAAAACCTTAGCAAGGATTTTGGCATCTGTGTTCAGCAGCGAGACAGGGCGGTATGAACTGCAATTAAGTTTGTTTTTTTAAATCCTTTTTGAGTAACAGAGAGAAAACTGCTTGACACACGGTCGGAGGTAGGGACTTTGAAGCAAAAGATTCCACAAATATTTACAATAACAAAGGAGAGAATGGTCTGAAATATTTTGTAAAACTCAGATAGGAAGCCATCTGGTCCTGGAGATTTGCCGCTTTGCATAGCTCTAATTGCTGAAGCTATCTCCATGACTGAAAAATCTCTCTCCAGCTCAGCAGCAAGTTCCACATCTACAGAGGGCATGCTCAGGGATTTAAAAAAGTCATCTAAGGCAGACAGATTACCGGGTGAATCTGAGGTATACAATACTTGATAACATTTTTTAAAACAAGAATGAATTTTTCCATCGTCAGTGCATTTTAAACCTTGTTCATCATTTATTGCAGGGATGGTTTGATTAGCAGTTCTTTGGCGTAGCTGATGAACGAGTATTTGTCCAGCTTTTTCCCTGTGTTCATTGTGATTATGTCTTGATTTGGAGATAAGGTATTCAGCCTGTCTAGTAGACAAGAGATCAAACTCTGCCTGTAATGACAGACGTTTTTTTAATTGTATCTGCTGAAGGGGAGTGGCTATATAGCAGATCTAACTCTAGTAGCTCGTCCATTAATTTTTTAAGGCGCTCAGTACAGGCCTTTTTCTTACTTGCACAGTATGAGATAATTTGGCCCCTAAGATATGCCTTTAATGAGTCCCACACAATAGATGGTGACATCTAGATTGATTGATTGATATCAAGAAGCATTTTAATTTCAGAAGAAATGAAAATGGTGAACTCTTCCTCTGAAAGAAGCAAAGGAATAAATCTCCACATACAGAATGTGGATTGCATATTAGGAATATGCATTTTCATATTTAAGGGACCATGATCCAAGATGACCATGGCGCTATATTCACATTCTTTTGTAAGGAAAAAATAACCAATACGTGAATACGTTTTATGAACTGGGGAAAAGAAAGAGTATTGCTCTGGAGGTGGGATTACGAAAACTGCCACACATCAGCCACACCGTAAGTATTCAAGAACAACTGAATAGTGTGCTGATTTGGACAGGGATGCCCTCTTAGATATACTCTGGTCCAAAAATGGAGAAAGAGCACAGTTTGTGTCGCCGCCAAGTATAAGATAATCCATTGTCATGTCAGGTAAACGAGAAAACAGACTGGTGAGAAATGTAGGATCGTCCCAAATCGGGGTGTAAATACAGGCTAGAATAACTGGGAGTGTGTATAGTTTTCCCACCACAATGACATATCGCCCGGCAGAGTCGGTTTGCATGTTCGATACCGTGAATGGTGTATTTTTACCTATCATAATAGCAACGGCCTTAGACTTTGACTGATAGTTAGATTGATATATCTGGCATGCCCATCTCCTACTAAGGCAATAATTATCAAATGAACGTATATGGATCTCCTGTAAGAATGCAATATCTGTTTTAAGTCGTTTTAGGTGTGTGAAGATTTTTCTGAGTTTCGCTGGGCCTTGTGCCAGCTGGTCCGGTATACTTAGATTTCCGCAAATTTGTTGCCATCTGTGCACTTCCACGGGACAGCTCCGCATTCAGGGTATGTTCAGATATATTTTATTTTTGTAGGATGAAATGCACTTTATAAATCTCACTTAAAGTAGAGGCTTAGCGGGAGCTCGCACCAAACACACCTTACCCCATTGTGGCCTCACCACGCCCCCCTCATAACTCTCATTTTAATGGCTCCTAAACTAAGTCTTAGTGCTCTGTACTGAATTCTGTCTAATTTTTGCAGCTGACTTATTGCTGCAGCTTGATACACCATACAGCCATAGTCCAAAGTGGCTCTCACCAAAGCCCTGTATGTAATAGAGCTTCTCTGTCAGCTCCCCATGTCAATCCAGCCACACACCTAATTAAGTTTTATACCATATTACATTTGGTCTCAATTTTCTCAATATGATACTTCCATGTACATCATCATCGACCCACAACTCAAGGTACTTAAACTCTCTGACTCTTTCCATAGGCATTTTATATAATGTTAAACCCTTCTCAATCCCTATTTTCTTTTTGGTGACCAGCATATAACATGATTTATTAACTGAGATTTTAAAACCCCAATCATTAGACCATCTCTCTACACTTATTATTGCTCTCTGAATTCATTTTAACACGTGATAAGTTTTCCCCCCTTTTCCAGATTGCTCCATCATCTGCGTATAAAAATGATTGTATACCTGTACCTGTATTTTCAAATATATCGTTAATCATAAGATTAAACAAAATTGGACTTATGACGCTACCTTGCGGTATCCCATTTATAATGTCAAAATGGGAGATTTCTGATCCTACTTTGACTTTAAATGTTCTATTTGACAGAAAATCCATGATCCAGTTATATAATCTTCCAATACCTAGTTTGTTCATTTTGAAAATCCATGATCCAGTTATATAATCTTCCAATACCTAGTCTGTTCATTTTGATTAAAAGACCTTCTCTCCACATCGAATCATATGCTTTCTCTATGTCAAAGAAGACTATGGCCATCACTTCCTTCATATTTAGGGTCTTTTCAATTTCATTACTTACTTTTACTAGTGCATCTGCCGTTGATCTCCCTTTCCTAAATCCGCTTTGATATTCATTTAACTAACATCTTTTCTCTAGAAAATATGATAGCCAGTTCACTATCACTTTTTCCATCCACTTACACAAATGAGAGAAGTGCTATTGGTCTGTAGTTTTCTGCATATGTAGCATCTTTTCCTGGTTTAGCAAATGGTAGGATTAGTGCCATCTTCCACCCATCAGGTAGATTTCCTTCTATCCATATCTTATTGAAAAGGACATTCCATGTCCATAGTTGAGCTGACATCTACCTTTTTATTAAGTACCCTTTCATTATCTTTTAAGACTTCTTTTTTTCCTTTTTTTATGTACATCTATTAGATGGTTTCCACTATGAACACTTGCAAAGACTTCCCAGAGTAGGTTGGCCTTTTCCATATCTGTTACTGCTATAAGCTCTTAATTTTTAATGTTTTTAGCTTGCTCCCTGCAGCATACTTTAAATTTGTCCCATTGAGCCTTTTTAAAGCACCATTTATATATAGGAGCGCTTTCTTGGGTGCATTTGTCAGTGTTTATCATGCAAATATGGGAAAGTGGTCACTACCTACAGTATGTTATCATTGCATATTTTCCATTCATATATGTTAGCAATATTTGCAGAAACCAATGTTAAATCAATACGTGACATCTTATTTATATTTATATTTTAATTTTAATTTCTGGACTTCCCTTGCATGCTCTTGTACTTCAAGTCCCCCAAAAGCTGCACTATGATCTCCTCCACAATTACTACATTTGATTGGCACATCTTTCCTACACTTTCAGAAGCATGATTACCTCATCTTGCACATCTTTCTTTTCCTTTGCATTGATTGGCAGTATCCCCCATTCTCTGAAGTTTAAAGCATCTTAATGCTGGAGGAATTAATTCTCTTACAGTGTAGCTGAAGAAGCCTAGCATAACTTTCCTTGGTAGGTCGTGATCAAATTGATTACTGACTGGGTCTCTGTTCGCCATTTCTTTTACTGATAATGCGTTTAGCATCAAGCACTTTCCCTCTTTTCAGTTCTTCTTTTTACCATCCAGGCGACTCATTTTCAAAAGGGAACAATTTTCTTTTTCTTTCTTTTGACGTTAGCCACTTTCTGCCACTCCATATCTCCATAATCCAAATCTTCATCCTCACTCCCAAAAGTCAAGATTGTTACATGAAAAGCGAATCAGTTGTTTGTAGTTACCCGCGCGATCAATCCACCTTCCATTTTCAACCTAAGACAACCTAAGGTGGAGATAATCAAGACAATCACACACTGGAGGGAAAATATTAAAGGGGAAGACACAAGGAGGATACAATGATAAAATGACATGAGACAAGGCTTACAAAGGACAGAGGGAGAGGGAAAAAAACAGAACTGAAAACACAAGACTAAAACTGAAACCAGAAAATTTCATAAGAAATTTTAATGTGTGCCTGATGCTTGGTGCATATCAATCGAGTCTAGCTCTGTGCAATACACGCTCATTATAAAATGTGAAAGGGAGCAGAAAGTACCCCAAACTTAAACTGTGATTGTGTAAAAACCGTTTTAGATATCAAAATGCCGACTCAGAAGAATAAAGTCCCAATTGTTGTTACTTATTTAAACTTTGAATGACGAATCATTGAATTTGAATTTCCAATCATCACTAAGAGTCATAGCAGACTATTCCCGATCGAGCCACATGGTTTGATGTATGTCTTGTGCATGTGCTGGCAACGCTGTGAGACTAGTTACGCGACAAAAAATTGGAAGAATAAAAATAATAATTAGAAAATTTCGCAAGAAATTTGAATGTTTGCCTGATGCTTGGTGCATATTGATCGATGATAAATGGCAGCTCTAGAAACTAGATGTCTTTGGCTCTGCCTTTACTGCATGTTCTAAAAATAGACTCATGAAGGCAGGAGACCCAGCTGTGTCACTGAAAACCTGCAGTTTAGACAGCAGACACACAGTAAACTGACACCAACCAACCTCCAAACAACTGAAGCTCTGGCTGAAACTGTAGGTCGTATCACTGGAACGATGGCGATCCCAA
Organism: Chaunax sp. Z400; assembly: GCA_037577475.1. Classification (NCBI taxonomy): domain Eukaryota; kingdom Metazoa; phylum Chordata; class Actinopteri; order Lophiiformes; family Chaunacidae; genus Chaunax; species Chaunax sp. Z400. The sequence goes on along the minus strand of CM075187.1, from coordinate 33,237,183 downwards.
GAAGTTGCTGAAAACATTGGTATATAATTTGTCCAGATTAAGTTAAGAAATATTAACTTTAGAGTGAGTTAAAAAGCCTGCAGATTCTGAGATTTTATGAAAGTCAGTACTCAAGTTTACAATGGAAGTCAATGGTGCAGTTTGGTGGACCACCTGGCATTCTAGGTCCTGTGCACCCCAACGATAAGGTTGGTTTGTTCCATTCTGGTATTAAATGAAGCAGCATAAAGTTTCCTATAGTTTGATGTACATATTACGGATGTGGAGTCAGGATTGTGGAATTCATGGAGAGTTGTTTGGGAAATTTCTAGACGACTTGTCATCTGCTCTCCACTCTAAGGTCATGTGACCAAACTCTAGCTCTGTGCAATACACACTCATTATAAAATCTGAAAGGGAGCAGAAATCATCCCGAACTTAAACTGTGATTGTGTAAAAACTGTTTTAGATATCAAAATGCCGACTCAGAAGAATAAAGTCCCACTTGTTTAAACTTTGAATGAGGGATGAACTTACAGAGCCTCAAAGTGGTTTTGGTTTGAAATCTTTTCCCATTATTTCTTTTGGGAAAATTCTTTGCAGTTTTTTGGGATTTTTGCAAAAACTGTTTTGCCAAACATTACTAAAAGTCCTATTCCCGATCGAGCCGCACGGTTTGATGTATGTCTTGTGCGTGTGCTGGCAATGCTGCGAGATTAGTTACGTGACGAAAAAGTGGAGGAATAAAAATAATAATAATAATAATAATAATAATAATAAGGCCGAATAAATATGATGAAGAATAAGGCACACAGAATAAGGGAAACAAAAAGGTCAAAACAGATCACAAGACAAGACGACAGGAAGTATAAAGCAAATAACACAGCATGGAGAGCATAGAGGTAAAAAAAAAACACTAGAGTTGACATGCTAGTGGTTTTCGTGGCAAATACAGCGGCCATCTTACGACTGTACAGAGAACGGTCTTTCAGTGCTACACTACAGTTTAGACATGCTGATAATGAGCTCATGCAACCTGTAGAAACGTTGTTGGACGTCAGGAAGGAATATCTTTTCATAGGTAATTTAGAGACATAACAGTCTGCTTCATAAATGTATTCCAATGTGCATCAAGACAGTAATTTACAAGATAAGATGCACAGTTAGCCCTAGTATGACTCTGTGTCTTGTATCCTCCACACAGAATTTTACAAAAGCCGACTTTGACCTGACTGGGCAGACAGGTTTGGGATGATGTAGAGCCATCTGTTTTTGATCTGCCAGATCATTTACGAAAGGTTGATAAAGATTATTAAATATATGGAAGTTGTTTAGTTGTAGTTTGGAATAGTTGTCTGTATATATTCTCATGTAAATATGCAGAAATAAACGATTTTTACTATTTGATACTGATTTTCAATTGTTGATCGAGTTATTCTTCAAATAAATACCAAATTTAGGGTCGAATACAGGCTTTGTTAATGTTTGGTTACGTAAAGGCAGCACATGTTTCCCTACGTAAGATGGCGGCCGCGTTTGCCATCTTCCGCCAGTGAAAGCTAATAGCGTGTCCGCTCTAGCGTTTTTTTTACCTCCATGATGGAGAGCATATCTACCAAAATAAAACAGGAAACAGAAAACACAACCTACAAAATAAGAAGAATCAACAGGATCAGATCCATGACAAATGGATTGTTGTAATTGGTCCAAACATCACATATGATTGTAAACCAAATAATTGTTGTAAAGGAAAGCAATTGCTTTAGTGTTAATTGTGTATTCAAACCTTAATTTTAGTGATTAAAAATAAAAGAAAGTAAATTTTCTCCCAGTCATTAAGTGGGTGGGCCCTCCAACAACACCACACGTGTCCCTGATGTACTCAGAAATACTGGACACTTATTGATGACTGGTGAATCTGTCTTTTTATCAGTTATCAGGATCGTTTAAAGTAATCAACATTTCTTGGTGCACAATTGCTCTTGAATAAAAGTTGTGCATGAGTGTGTAGCTACACTGTGTATATTAGTCTGAGCTCATCTGAGCATCTGGGGAACTGAAAAAGCCGTCAAGTTGTTCATTTGAACTTGGCCATATTGAGGCCTAGTTGAACAGGCTCAGGTATGGTCAGCTGCTTTTAAATGCAGCTCATTACTCATTACTGCCAAGCCCTTTAATTTATGGAGCCTGGCAGCTGGAGCACCTGGTCACACATTAAACACTAAAGGCTGCTCTCCCTAATGGCCACAGATTAGATCATTACCTTAACAAATCAGAGAGGAGTCTGATGGGTCGAGCTGGCAGCCAGGAGGAGAGACTGCTAGAGTTTATGCACAGGCTCACATATGGGAGATGATTCTGGGTCAGTGTGTTGAAGGCAATCACCTGATAAAGCCCATAGACTGAGAGAGTAGCTTGTTTCAAGGATCACTCCAGGCTGGAAACAAGATAAATAGTATAATTTAACTACAAACACTGTCCATTGAAAACATTCATCAGCTGTCCTGCAATTAACATTAATATTGATTTTCATAAGACTTTTCAGATGCACCGATTTTCAATTCATCTGTGCAAGGTCTGTTTCAAGACCTCTCCAGGTTTTATCTACATCAAATCTTTAAGGATGTCAAAAGTATTAAAGGTATGCTCCCATTCAACTAACAGCCTACGCATACAAAATGCATTCCACCCAAAATGCGGCATATTAATTAATAAATTACTTTTCATTATTTGGTCAAGTTTCAATACATAATTCAAACAAAAACATGCCTAATGAAAGGGAATTCCGTGGGTAGATTTGTTTTTGATTTCCTACCTTGCAGCCGTTTCCCTGCAGCTTCCTGTCTCTTAAGCGCAGCCAGCCGTGTGACCGGATTTAGATTTCAGTAGCTCCCATCGATCCTTTTGCTCTCCAGTATTTACTAGTTTTACTCTCCATTTCTTTTGTTCAGATACTCAACGCCTTTTCCTCACTATCTGTTATTTTCGCCATGTTCTTGCAGATTTGAAACTTCCATGCATGCTCGTGGGGCCTTGCGTGGCCTGGAAATCTGGGGAAGTCCTTGAGGAAGACATCACCGAAGACGTCACCGAATTTCAAAATGTTCATTTGTTTACTTCATATTTTTCGCTCTTCACTGGCTTAAAATCAGAATTGTTCTCTGTATTCTGCTGAGGTAAAAATATGACCATTATATCAGGCTGTAGAACAACATTCGTCCTACTGAATAAAAATATCCTGGTTACTTTCAAAATTCTTCACAAGTCTTCAGAAGGAAAATACTGAGTGGGAGTAAACCTTTAATGCTTAAAATATACAAAATATATAAAAATTACAAGGGCGCCTGATTAATTTTAAAGGCGGGGGGAAGTTTGTGTGTGTGTGTGTGTTTGTGTTTGTGTGTGTATGGTGGTGGTGGGTTGTGGAGCTATTATAAGGTTAGACAATTTCAATTTTTTCAGGGTCACTACTGAGTTTAGGCAATACAATTTATGCTACTTTAGTTCAACTTGTACAAGTTGCTGGTACACCTCTCCTCTCTCATTTTCTTCATTATATGGCGCACACACACACACACACACACACACACACACACACACACACACACACACACAAGTTGTCATAACACAACAGATGGATTTGAATAAAATATAGCATAAAGAAACTGTGATGACACCAATAGTATATTTTATATAGTGTATCTGTTCTGAACAGAACATCGAAAAACCACCTCACATGTTCCTGATTTGTCCAAAAGAGGCATTTAGTTCACCAGACCACCGAAGTAAAGTCAAAACACATATCAGCAGAAGATTGAAGATGTTACATAGGCTGAGGTTACCTCAACCACAGTGAATAAGAGCCTTAAATCACAGTGGAAGTCTCACAAAATGCAACATAATTAACACAGTTTCCAAATTCACCCTATCATTAAAAATATATTCAAACTCACCATTGATGGTTTCAAAGAAGTGCAATCTGCCAATTGTTGGTGAAAAGCTGTTGTCAGCTGTTGTTGAAAAGCTTTTTCAGGCAGGAAGACTATTCATTAGCACACATTCATTCAGTTTATTTAGGGGAACCTGTTGGCCGCATAGCGAAAGAGCCAGACTACGTACAGAGAAAATATGTAATGTAATAAATTAATAACCTTCAGAGATTTTTAACATGGGCGAAACAGTAAAAGAGTGACATGGCAACCTAGATGTGACCTCAGTGCTCATGTTCACAGTACTTACTGTCCTAACTACCTCCGCCAAGGGAGGAGGTTATGTTTTTGCTGCTGTTGGTTTAGTTTGTTGGTTTGTTTGTGAACAGGATAAAAGAAATATGAATGAACGGATTTTGATGAAATTTTCAGGAGATATCAGAAGTGGCCCAAGGAAGATTTGATTAGATTTTGGTGGTGATCGGGATCACCATCTGGATCCAGGAATTTTTTATTTATTTTTTATTATTATAGGATTAAACTGCCACATGTACACTTGTAATGTTAAGTGTCTCCATCCTGACAAATGTATCTAATTGATTCATGTCCATAACAGTTTATGAATTTCAACAAAACTTTACCCTGTTTTAATATACTTCCTTTTCTCCTGCCTGTGTGTGTGTGGTTTGGAGATTTATGTATGTGGACGACTGCAGCGCGATCACGTAGGTGCGCGCATGCATGTTTTGGTCAAAGCCCATCTTTCTTGATCAGAGGTAACATTACCCTGTTTTAATATACTTCCTTTTCTCTTGCCTGTGTGTGTGGCTTTGTAACAACTCTTAAATTGTTACAAGTGTCAATTACCTGTTACGGCATTACAGTTTATGTGAGATGACAATATGAACAACTAACAGCCACGATAAATAAAGATTTTAGTAATTTGCAAAGATTTTGTTTACATTTTTCCTGTCAAACTTTCTAATGACTTAATTCAGAGGGTTATATCATGGGACATTTGCCGTGGAGTGAAATGCAAACATGGGGAAACTGAGCAGCCTTGGTGGAGGTCTGCACTCTCCGAGTGCTTTCTAGTTTGTCTTTGTTTTACAACAGATTTTAAATGTTGAAAATTAAAAATGAACAAAAAATCAAAACAAATATTCAAAGAGATTTGTACAAATGAAAAATATCTCTGACAGTTTTGTATGGATTTGTATAAACTAATAATAAAACCTCTAGATTTGAAATGATTTGCATAAATGCACAAAGAGTTTTGAGTGCAATTTTTGTAAAAACTATATATATTAAAAAAACATAAAAAAATATTTGTATAAAAAGTCACACCTCAAAATAACTCCCAAATCGACTTAGACTGTCCCGGTCAGGTAGAATGTTCTGTGTGGATATTCTTCAAAGCACCCATTTGGTCACATCTTTTTCTGGATTCCACTGGGCCAAAGGAGGACCAACCAATCAGCATTGAGACATTGAGACATTCACAACCCAAGGTTGCACAGATGATCACAGCTTTGTTGGTATGAGTTCAGGGACTTTTTCTCTACCTGCTCTTTTTGTAGCATGGAGTTAGGGAGTTTCACATTATTGTGATGAGCTCATGCTCAACCCTTCCTACTTGCTCACAACAGTGATGTTGACTTTTTGGAGGCGGGGACAGGCAGATGACATCCCTCCCCTTTCACTGGTCACTGGTTTAATCTCTGATACAGTCAAAGTGAGGCTGCTGCCTGAGAGGATGGTCTGTTGTAAATCTGCTGTCATCATCTCCCTGCATGTGCTGCTATGGATCCTCTTTATCACTTTGGTGGTAACCAATCTACACATAATGTCGGTGGTTCAATTCCCAAAGTGTCCTTGGCCAAGACACTGATACTGATGGCTGTTCCTTCTGTATGTGTGTGTATACATGTTTATGTGGGGCTCCTTAATGAGCTTTGACTGGTCAGTCAGACTAGAAAGGTGCTATATGAATGCAGTCCATTTACCATTTATTTGAATACCCTAAATCAGTTGGCTTTACAATGTGTACAGTGCCTCTGTTATTAGAACCTCGACTCAAGTAAGGAAAAATTGGCCCCCCAAAAGAAAAAAAAACTTTTAAGGAGGAAAATTATTTCGGACGCCTCAGGTAGAGCCCCATATATACTGTATATGTAATAGAAATAAAGCATCAAAATCACAGGATAGACACATTGCAGTGACTACATTTCTCATACACTTCTGACCAATTACATATTGAGAGTTCATATAAAAACGTCAAATGGATTTTTGTGCATATTAGACACTATTTTAGGAACATTTGAGTCCTCTAGGCTGATGATTCTGAAGAAAAACAAATCAGATTCCTGTCCCTGGCATGGTCCTCCCTTCAACACGCTCTCTGGTATAATGTGTCTTTAAAGATGTGTCCTGTCTGTCAGGAGGAACCACTACTGCAAACTTCTGTGCTACAGTAAGATAGAAAAAAAAGGAACAGAAGAGGCAAGAGAGATCCAGTGTGTGTTTGTGTATGTCCATGTGAATCTGCTGGGGATAGAGCGATGCCTGTCCCCGGTCTGTAGACTACACTATTCCTTCTGGGTCAAAACTAATTGGTGCAGCATCGTTGAGACTCGGCTCTGATAATGACCACAAGCAGTCCAGCTGCTCTCGCATGACCGACCCAACGCTGCCGACCCACTCCCCTCCGCCCCTCCCTCACCACCCCTGAGCGCACTTACACAGGCCAGTGCCAGGGCAAGGGGGGGAGTGGCCAGAGTTAGACAGAAGAAAGGAAGATATTCAGGAACACATGGAGAAACTTGTGATCTTGAGTATCAAACTGATCTACTCCAGATTTTTAAAACCTCCTAATTAGAAAATATGTTCTGCTAGGGATTCATTCCTTTATATTAGATGAAAAACCAACAAAAATCAAGAGAAACTCATCCAGCCTCTGCCAAGGAAACATTATGAAATCATAGGAGACATTAACATTTGTCTGGTACACTGTAAAAATCTGCTATCTAAATATACAATGTGAAATAAATACTGATTTGGAAAGATGCTGACTTCAAGTGAATTATCAGCCAGTACAGCAAGATAATTTCACTTGATTTAGATCTATTGAATTAATAAAAATGATCTAAGCTTTAGAATAGTGTCTGACCACTCATTCCATGCACTTATCAAGTCAAATATATTCAAAACTAACTTGTCAAATCTTCTTTCACTGCTTGTTCCTTTTTTTCATTTGAGTGAAAAGAATGGTCGTAAAAACAGAGCTGCTATAAACAAAATGATTCTTCTTAATTACAGAGTTATCCTCATTAAAATCATTAAGCAAATGGACAATTAAACCCATAAACTTCTTACTGTGAGGCGAGTGCTAACCACTGCATCACCATTACCTCATGTAAAAATGCTAACAATCAAGCATCCAGTGCTACTATCATCTTGAAATAAGGCTGTATACCCTGGAATATACTTATTTAAGCACAATATGTTTTCTTAAAACAGCAATTTATGTTTACAATAAATAACCCTGACTAAGACAAATGCACTTATACTACTACTACTACTAGAGATGAGACTATTTTGTTAAGAGGAATATATTAATTAAAGAAAAATGGTATGGAGGTATGACAAGATGACGTCAAAGTGTGCCTATTTATTAAAGGTCATCAGATCAGTGTTTGGATCTACAATACACTGTTCTGTTCTTAAAATTTGAAGAGATGGATAAAATGGATAAAATGCTTGAAATAAGAAATTGACTTCAAGAAAATAGTTTTGTTCTTTTCAGTTTAAATTTTTATTTTTTTTATTTTAGATACTGTATTCATCCCACAGGGGGAAATTCTTTCTCTGCATTTGACCCATCCACAAGGAGCAGTGGGCTGCCACTACATTACGGCACCAGGGGAGCAAACTGGACTTCAGTATCTTTGCTCAAGGATACTTTGACCTTTTTAGACTTGCAGGGGATGGGGATTGAACCACCAAACAACCGCTCTACCTCCTGAGCCACAGCCGCCCCCCAGTATTGGTCAAACAGCCCTAAAACTCTGGATATTTTAGTTTCAACCATTAATTTACTCAGAACCAGTAAACGTGATAAGTAACATGCAATTATATCTTATTAAGATTATAAGGATGGAATATCATAAATTAAATGCTCTAACATGAAATCTGCCCAGTAAAATGAAATACAGACATAAAACTAGCAAATATTAACTTGATTTAAGATATTTCATCTTACTCATATTCAAAATTTTGCAGTGTTTCTGTGTGATTTCATATCATTTTCTCCACAGGAGTACAGGCTCCCTTTATTATAATGCACCAGTTAAACAAGTTCACACAAGTGTTCAGACTGAGAACAGCAAATTTAACCAGCACTAATTGGACCAGTGGACTGTTTCTGCAGTCTGTGTTTATTCCTCCTGTTCAAAAGACCATGGTATTATGATGGCGATAGTATTTTCACTTTAACTACAGTACTTTGCAAGGAAAGAACAAAATGCCATTAGAGTTGTCACTGTAAAAGTTGTACATCATGGTACTGGTAATGCACTGGCCATGGTGCAGCAACACTTTGTTAGTATAATTTTGCGTGGTGCAGGGTAATTTGATAGTAGGGTGTTGTATAAATAGAGAAAATGGTATGGATGTCTGATACTACAGCAAAATATTCCTCCATATCCATCCATATACAGTACATACTGTATAGTATATAGTACAGAGTATACAGTACAATCTCAAATGAAAAAATGACTTCAAACCATAAATAAGAAATGAGTAAATTAATGAACAGGAGTCATTTTTAGGCAAATATGTTGACCTAGTTCCAGCTTCCATCTTTTTTCTGTCCTATTAAACTTCACATCTTTGGACAATTGATGACAGAAACTGTAATAGGAATTTTCCAGTATATTCAGTTATTTTATAGATTAAACTTAATTCCAAATCAGTGCTATCTATCTCAGTGATCAACTAGAAAGGCAATCGTCCGCCAATGATGCATCTCAATCAGGATTCACCTCAGAATTTAATCGGTCAGTAGTAAGTACACTACAAGCATTATCATGAAAATGATAATGCTCAGCAGCAGGTGAGAGAGGGTGTAGATGCGGCTCAGGTAAACGGGGTTAGAGAGATAGTGATGTGATGATGACAGGTGTTTTATGTGTGGACTGATTGCTCTTGATGTTCCAGTGGCATGTGGGACCTGAGAGAACCTGAGAGAAAGAGAGACTGGAAACGTGAGGAGCACGTCTGTGTTAAAGCTGCAAAGCTTTGGTGTTCCGATGATTTGTTATGTGTTAATAAAGACTGATGCAAACACCATTATCTGTGCTTCACTGAGAGAACCCACTGTGGTAGCAGAGACAACTGTTACAGTAATGATGAGTAAAGACCTTAAATTGTAAATATTTTAAAGAAATTCAGAAACAAATTCGTGTGAACTCCTAGAATTAATACAAGCAGGTGTAGAATCACATTATTTTGTTTAGCCTAAATTCCTATGAATCAAATGATGCTGTAGTCGTAGGCTTAAAGATTGATGCTAACTATGGAGAACTGATAACTGAGCCATGCAGCAAATGTTGAGATTATTATGCAGGTAACATTTAAACAAAGTGTGCCAAAAAATATTTTAAAAGTTTTTGCAAAAGCCAGTCATAAAGATGAATTTATTTATTTTTTGGCAGAGGACCACGCCTCCTGGCATTACTGTTATCCCCAAACATCCTGTGAAGAAACCACGATTATGTTGAACCTTCAGTCTAAGTTCTTTAAATATCAAGGACTTAAAAAGTCAGGATAAACAACATCATTTGTCTAGAGGAATTTTTTCTTTGTATTCTCCATTTAATTTGTCATTTAAAAATAATGACAAATAAACCTGCATACAATGACATCACTCAAAGGACAGAGGACCGGGTATGGATTAGCACCTGGATGGATATGCATTAACTTTAGGTAAGGGTCCACTCTATCTGTATAACATGTTCTCATTACCCAGAAGTTCTCTTCGCTGTTTCCACTTTCACCAGTGTGGAGCAGCCTTTCTTAACAAAGGTGCCAAGGCACCCTGAGGTGCCGCCTGGCTTTGTCAAGGGTGCCCTGAAAAAATATTCTGATGTTGCTGATATTATAGAATTAATCAAAATTCCAAAAAATGAAACTTATGATGACAATGCTAATAATTACCCTCCTCATACATCATCAAAATTTGTCTCACATGCTTCACATGCCTCTTTCCCCATGTCACAACTTCAACGTATGACTCAGCCTATGACTCCATTATACTACCTAGTACAACTTTCATTTACACATAATGCGTTATGTTTCTTTGTAGAACAGGACAGGTTTCCCTTTTGCAGTGAACATTCAAACAGGAGCAGACTTAATTAACTTATTTCTCAGCATCATAAAATTCCCAATGAGAGATTTAATCATTTTTCAGAGTCTTCTGTGCAGTTTTACTGGATCTGTGACCCTTGAAGTTCATATTCACTGAAAAGCTCAAAAGACTCCACTGCTGGCACAGGATCAAAAATAGGATTTCAAGACCTGGCTTCGGACAGTTTCTGGATATCATTGGAGGAGGAGTACCCAATTGTTTCAAAAAAGCGTCATTGCAATCCCTCTACCATTCTGAATGACGTACTTGTGCAAAATGAGCTTTTGGAGCTTAACTTACATCACAAACAGGTAAAGCGAGAGACTGAGGTCTGTGGACCCGGAGCTACATGTCTGCATCTCATCCATCCCTGACAGAATAAAGTAGTGGCTGCATCCTCCCAGGCTCAGGATACCCACTGATAGTAGGTCACACCTGCCCTCCTCTCTCTCAATACCACTCATTACCTCCACCAAGGAGGTTATGTGATTGGTTCAGTTTGTTTGTCTGATTTTTAGCTGGATTACGCAAAAACTAATGGACGGATTTGAATGAAATTTTCACCAAAGATGGACCCCAGCATATCCTAGGGGTGATTAAATTTTGGTGACAATCCGGTGACAGATGGGGCTGGTACTGCTGGATTAAGTGCCTATGTCCACCAAAGTGTTTTTTCCCAGCTGAAAATACCAGGTGTTCTTCTGAAAACGCCAAGCTGGGAGTGCTTGAGAGCACTTTGGAGGCGCAGCGTTTTTCAGCTGAGGTGCTTTGGTTACTATGATACGGAATATCCGCAGAAGTAATTTGTGTTGCAAGTTCCTAATTTTGCGGATCGTTTGTTTTATTAACAAATACTGTAGAGGACTTGTTCTGGTTCTGGTCCTCTGGATGAAGGGAAAGCTGGAGGAAGTAGTGAGAGAGTAGTGAGAGAGGTCTATATGGGCTTATGAGATTTTGTGGTATTTGTCCCACCCCTCCTCCACTATGATTGGACAGCAGTGTAAAAAGTGACAATGGCGTTTCACCCAAAGTTGAACATTTTTCAACTCTCGGCGACTAAAAAAAAAAAAAACGGGGCAAAAAAGACGCTCAGCACCTGGTCACGCTGCTGACGTTTGTAGCGTAGTGTAAATACGCAGTGCTCCCATTGCTAATAATTTCTAAAAAAATGCTGGCCTCAGGAAAAATGCTTTGGTGGACACAGGCCCTAACAATTATGTTGGGCCTTGGCAGATGTTTGGGCTCTCCGAGCGCTCTTGTTATGTGTATGTTTTAAGTAGATTTTAGACTGGGGTGACTCGATATTTTCCAGTGCTGCGACTGAAGAAAGGTTGAGAGAGGCTGGTGTATAGGTCTGGACTGGCAGCACCTATTCTGAGCCAAGGCTGGCCCGTAAAGAATAAACGACGAGGAAGTGGGTGCCCACAATCGAAACAGGCCTGTCCCCTGCCAGTCACAACTGGGCCTATTATGATAAACTTTTCAAACAAAATGTTTTAATTTCTTACACACTGTCTGCATTTTCATTTAAATAAAGCAAACATAAAAAAAAGCTTTGCTGATCAAACATTGTTTGTTATAAAAATCAGTCCCTTGTCTTTTTGCTACGTGACGATGAAAGGTCTCCCTCTTCACTCCCTGTGCTCTGTATCTATCACCCCCATCTTTCTTTAGGCCAACAGCCCTCCCCTTCTCCCTCTTGTTGTTTTCTCCATCTTCTTTCACTCATGTATGTTACACTCTGGCTGATATGTGCAAGTGGGGCTCAGGGTGTAATCCAGTCAGATCCTGTGATTGCCTGCTAGGGGAAGATTGCAGTAACTGTGCTCCCACGAGGAAGGGGAGCAAATACACATGAATATACATTCACTCTCTCTCTCTTTCTCTCTCTTTCACCACATGCCCTCTTTTCCTCAACACCAGTCAAGCAATGCTGGCTAAGTGTATGCACCTGGCAGAGGATGTATTTCTCAACTTGCTGATTTAGATGGGAGTTAAGCTGCCGTGATGCATGGGGCTGAAATGTGTGGGAGCTGGGAGGCATGTGAGACTTGCTGGAGTTCAAAGCTGAGAGAGGGGTTCAGGGGCCAGAGAGGAAACCGGGAGTGGTAGGTCGGCAGGAAGTGGGCAGTGGGGATCAACCTGAACATTGGGAGAGTAGAAAGATGGTTGGACTGAATGTAAATTTTTTGACCTGCACTGGTGGAATTATGGATATCACAGGACTTTATATCGAAATGTAAATTCATCAAGTCTAAAGGGGTCTCACACTCAGCATCTGTTGACTTCCTATGAGCTTAAAATGAATTCTGCTCTCAAAAAGTGTGGGAATCTTCCTGAAATGTAGACTCAAGCTCCATGACTTGGTGACTGGTGACTTTAGACTTGATTTGATAAAAGCAAAAATAGACTTGCAACGGTGACTAATGGCTTTCGACTTTACTTGATGAGAGTCTTGCTACAGTGACTGGTGACTTCAAACTTGACTTGATAAAATAAATGAAAGACTTTTAACAGTGACTGCTGACTATTTGACTTGATGAAAGAAAAAGAGACTTCCAAAAGTGACTAATGGCTTAAACCTTGACTTTATAAGAGCAAAAACAAAAATGTAATTGTGACTGGTGACTTTAGACTTGATGAGAGCAAAAAAGACTTGCAACAGGTCCCGGGAACTTTAGATTTGACTTGATGAAAGACTTGTTACATTGTCTGGCGACTTCAGACTTGACTTGATAAAAGAAATGAAAGACTTTTAACAGTATCTTGTAGAATTAAATTTCATTCGGTTGCAGAGGGGTAGTATAAACCTTTTGTTAAACTGATTAGAAGAACAACTGTGAACGGTGGAACAGAATATCTACTGGTAGAGTTCTGTCTGCGCTGCTCAGAGTCAGGACGTATTTACAAGATGGGGGCCTTAAAGCAGAGGCTACGGAAGCGTATTGCATTCACCAAATAAAAAAAAAATTGACAGCTTATCTCGTAATTACGAGAAAATATCTCATAATTATGAGATGAGGTTCTCGTAATTATGAGAAAATATCTTGTAATTATATGATAAGGATCTCGTAATTACAAGAAAATATCTCAAGGTTCTCATAATTACGAGATCAGGATCACACAATTCTTAATCATCCCTGACATGGCCATATGAAAAAACAGCAATGATGGCACTATCATCATGATTAGATCACAACTCATGTAAACACCAGATCATATTAGATCACAACTCATGTAAACACCAGATCATATTAGATCACAACTCATGTAAACCCAGCTCGTATTAGATCACAACTCATGTAAACACCAGATCATATTAGATCACAACTCATGTAAACACCAGATCATATTAGATCACAACTCATGTAAACCCAGCTCGTATTAGATCACAACTCATGTAAACACCAGATCATATTAGATCACAACTCATGTAAACACCAGATCGTATTATATCACAACTCATGTAAACAGTTAAGACGAAACCTTCAATCAGAACGATTTCAATCAGATTGATTTCAATGAATGAAGAAAAGTGTCCATGTAAACCCAGCTACTGACTGGTGACTATAGATTGGATTTGACGAAAGAAAAAGAGACTTCAAAAAGTGAATGATGGTTTAAACATTTACCTGATTAGAGCAAAAAAAGACTATAGTTTAGTTTTGAGTTGATGAGAGTCTTGCAACAGTGACTTGTCACTGTAGACTTGACTTGGTGAAAAACAAGACCTGCAACAGGTACTGGTGACCTGTGACTTTAGACTTGATTTGATAAAAAGCAAAAAGAAACTTGCAATGGTGACCAATGACTTTAGACTTTGCTTGATGAGAGACTTGCAATGGTAATTACTGACTTCAGCCTTGACTGGTTGAGAGCAAAATGTGATTTGCAAAAGTGACTGGTGACTTTAGACTTGATTTGATAAAAGCAAAGATAGCCTTGCACCAGTGACTAGTGACTCAGTAAGTCTGTAAGACTCGATGAGAGTAAAATGTGATTTGCAATGGTGACAGATGATTTCAGACTTTACTTGATGAAAGAAATAAAATACTTTTAGCAGTGACTGGTGACTATAGATTTGATTTGATGAGAGAAAGAGACTTCCAAAAGTGAATGATGAGTTAAACCTTGATTTGATGAGAGCAAAAAAAATTGCAATAGTGATTGGTGACTTTAGTTTTGAGTTGATGAAAAACAAGACTTGCACCAGGTACAGGTGACTTTAGACTTGACTTGATGAATGAAAAAGAGACTTGCAACTCTTTTTTTGGCCAAATCACATTTTTAAAGAAGGGGAGAAAGGTGCAATTACTTTTTTGAAAAGCAGAGGTTAGGACTCACACTTTACTTCAGACTTCTTGACTTCAACCAATAGGATAAACAGACATATATTTTTTATCATTCATCCATGTATTTATCTAGAGAAACTTGAGGTTGCCCCAAAAGTGCAAAAGTGAATTCCTCTTATCAGCATTGGTCAACACTATGATTGAGTAGTTAAATCGACCTCATAGCACAATTTTATCCCCTTGTTGATAGACTTGTCAAGATTATTATGACTTCATTCATATCACAATATGTTTGACCAGCCCGTGGGGGTCCACAAGTCTGATTTTACATGAAAATTTGGATTCAGCTATTGACAAAAGCACTGATAGGTTGATAGAAGCAGAATGTCAGACAGAGTGTGTCAAGATCTTTTCTGTGGCAACTTTACACCAGCAGGTCTCTGAAGTGTTAACATGACAGTTGACCACAGAAACAGTCCTTTTATCTGTTCCGTATGTGACTGCTGCCTCGCCAGACTTCCATCTGGCGGCCTCGATCACGACTATCCGATTCACTTCTCTTATCAAACACTGTGACTGCACTTCCTCCGGGGAACATATTACACCTCAACTGCCTAATAATAACTTATTGCTCACATCCTGTGGCGCACCAGAGAAGTGATGGTGGCACGTCAGCAGCCACCTCAAAAACACGACAACAAATGAAAACCAATCAATCAACAGATGGGACAGAAAGAGAAGGCGGAAGTGAATAATGACAGGGTGGGGGAAGGCGGTCTTGTAAAGCTTTACGACATTCCTGTGTAGATGGAGTTGAGGGTCTTTGTGGGTTTGAGTGGCCTCTGATGTTGCACAGTGGTCCCAGAATCCCGCATTCATTAGTGGACTGGCCCATAAAAGGGCACCCAGAGCACCTGACTGCTGGCCCAGCCAGCGCCGGCCCCCCTCTGCCTCCTCGCTTACTGCCTGCCTTCTCTATGCTGCCTGCCCCATAAAACATCTGGGGACACAAGACCTCAACTGTTTCAGCTAAGGCTGCCCGGCACACTCGTAAACAGTCCCTGGTCTAATTCAAGACAGAGGTTGGACAGTCCGGGGCCAGACCAGACCAGATCCGGCACTGACGTACAAGAGACGACGTTCAGCATCTGCAGCCCAGGACCCATGAGATCTGGTATTTACTCTAACTTCAGATAAATCAGCACACAAATAATACATCTAACACACACATACACACACACAGTCTTATTGTAGGCGACTCTTAACAGCCTGCTTGACTGGTCCAGAGAGGGCTTAGACCCTTCCAGGTTACTCAGCAGGAGACTCCGGCCCTCGATTAGTCAACCACAACTTTTTTTGGCACACTGCCGTCCATTATCAGGATAAGCAGTCACACACATCAAACAGAGTGCAATGTTGAAAAAAAATGCTCCAGCTTATGAACTCAAAGAGAGATGTCTGTCCTTATTTAATTTAAGGCCGGCTGCTGTCAGGGAGGCTGGGACTGATTGGATCAAAGGGCAGCAGCGTGTTGCTGCAGCTCCTAACCCCTTAGCACCTTTTCACTGCCTTTGATCTGATAATTAAGAGGCTACTCCAGGAGCAGGTGGCACTGATAAGGGTACCGCTAAACCAACAGCATACACTATTGTGTTGTATAACTGTAAATACACAACAGCACTCAGATACATAAAGAGTCCAGCTCGTCTTTTCAAACTAAAGCTAAAACACTAGCTTCCTATGTGTAAATAGCACAAGCCACTCCAGTAAATGACAAGGCAAAGATGAAAGTCATAATAGTTTGTGGCTGATGGAGGATGTTGACTGCTGAGAGCATGGAGAGAAAACAGAAAACAGGCAAGACAGAAGGGATTGTGGGGGAATAGAGGGGGCATATTGGAGTGGCCTGTCCATTACTGGATGTGCTGGACAATGAGGGCTCAGAAGGCAGACGTGAAGCGAAATAACCCTGTTTGTTTGTTGCCCACTGAGGAACAGGAAGCAGAGGTGTTATTACCGTGTCATTACAGCAGCTTTGAAGATGTCCCTGATCGAGAGAAGAGACTCCATACCAAGCACGGCTCAGGGGAATGCAGACTACCTACAGTAAGGACAGACAGAGGTGAACACACTGCATGTTTGGAATTAATCTGGAAAAATGCCTTGTAATTCAACCCAAATCAGACAGATTATGTTCAACCAATGCTTTTAATATGTTTTCCTTCTGCAATCTGTGCATATGGTTAAATGACCCCTTCAGTCAAAGATATGTTTTTCCTCTTGTTCCTGAGTAATGAGTGTGAAATGTGAATAAATGTAAGAGTATGAATGTACAATCATGACATCGCAAATCGCTTGGAAGCCAATCTTAGTCCAATATTCAGCATACACAAAGCATTCATGCACATACAGGAAGAATGGACTTTACAGTGAAGTTGGAGACATCTTGGGCATCTGCACTGAAGTGGTGCATGGTGCAGTACCAGAGTCATTACTAGTGTCCGACCAGTTCAGTTGTTATTTTCATACCAGCGTCCACTGACTTGCACCCATCTATGTGTCCATAGGAGTGTTGGTCCTGAAATCAGGCACCATCAGCCAGGCAGATTGTTGGTGCATTGCTTGCTATCTTGAGGCAGCAGAAAGTGATTGCACCATTGACCAACAAAAACCTGGCCTAAAGTCAATGGGGCAGTGTTTTTTCTTTGCTGTTTAAAGACACATCAGATACACCTGCTTCATCACAATGTGTTTACACTAGAGATGCATTAGACCCTGTCAGTGTGTTGGAGATTTAAAGAGTTAATGAAGAAAAGCTCCTGTGCCTTGTGTGTAAATGGAACAGATGGCAGTAAGACATTTATCATTTCTGCTGCTGGGGGATCAGTGCAGGTAATTCCATTCATATTTTCCTCATGTAATGATGTATTATTTCTGCTAATTGCTGATAATTAGAATTTTTTTTTATTACTTGGCTTGCCTGATCTGAGAGGTGTGATCCGAACACATCACAATGCCAATTACACATGGAGCCGTCCACCTCCAGTTAAACATCAGTGCATTTGTTCATATGCAGTCAAATGAAGTTGTTGAATTGACAGAGGATTGGGAAACGGTGGAGGCAGAGAGTCCATCAGCCAAGAATGACATACGTGTCCCTCATGACACAAGTGGCACTGCACTGCAAAAAAAGTAGCTAAAATACAAGAAGAAAAAAACCCACTGAATGTGTGGAGAAAATGGATTGATAGTAGTGAAATTATCTTTTCGTGCAGCAAGAAATCTTAAAATAACTTAGTTAGTCTAGAAATAAGTAGGCTAGATTAAAAAAAAACTAGCAAATAACTTTTAAAACAAGATGATTATCTCATGTTTCCAGATCTAAGATTTTAAATCTTGACAAGTACAGAACAATTTGCAGTGTATTAAATAACAATACAGCAGGTTCAGGTGCCCCTGGCCTTTAAAGGTGATGGGACATGACATGATGATTGATTTAATTCATGTTAAGTCTAAAACACACCTATGAATAATTAAGGGACTGAATACAACCCCTGTTTTTGAGTGTTTTGTTTCTCACTTAGCTTATGTGCCAATTATAGCAAAAGGGAGCTGAACTTTAGACCATACATTTTAGATCATTTGAATAAGGACCCTCGTGTCCAGCAGTTACACTTTTGAGATTTAAAAAAATTGCATATTCATATATTATTCAATTTTTAATGAGGTAGAAGGAATAGATGCCATTTCAATTATTTTTATTAGGTAATTTTATAAATGTTTTTCCTGCAAAGACCTTGCTGGACACAAATTAGAGATTTTTGTGGGCCAGCTCTTGACCGGGGCGCTCCCTCTGTGGCCCCTGGCAGGCTTTCCCTTGGGGTGGACATGTGGTTCGCCCGGGGCCACATGGCCTTGGGCCCTTCACGCTCTGTGGGGCACCGTGGTGGTCCGGGTCCTTCTCTGCCTACTGCTGGGGGTCGGCATGGTGTTGTAGCAACCCCCCACTTTAAACCACATCCAGTGACAATCTCTCTCTCTCTCTCTCTCACACACACACTCACACGTGCACGTACACACAAACGCGCACAGGCACATTAAGGTGAACAAGATTACACAGTTATGGTTATAATGTTGATGCTATTGTACATATATCACTGCTGTTATTGTTGTTTTTGTTGTTGTTTGTTTTGCTGTTATTGTAGTTGTCTCCCCTGTCTCCCCAACCCCTTGCTGTTTCTGTTTCTCCCTTTCTTTCCACTGTCCAAGTGAATGTCCAGTGTTCTATTTATTTATATATAATTAATTTATTTAAATATAATTAATTTAATTTAATTTAATTTATTTAAATATAATTAATATTTGTATTGTGTGTTATATTTGCTATTTGCATTGGACATTAGGAAAACCATTGGACCTAAACTTTGAGATATGAATTTGTTCCATTTCAATTTGCCCTTTAAATGAAGAAACATCTCTTAAAATAAAAATGATAATTGAATATTGTCATAATATTATTTAAGAAATTTATATCACATGAAGAATTCAAGCTATTTTTCTCATGTAGACCAACACAGACTCATGTTTGATTCTGGTCAAAGGGAAGGCATCCAGTAGCGATAGTGAGGCTGCATGTTATCCATACAAGTGCATTTATTCAGATGACTGACAGCTGCTGATTCTGAGGACTGTCAGAAAACACACCTGTCTGAAACATGACACATCAAACACACATTGAATGAAACTCCAGAGTAATTTTCATGTCTCCAACAACTAATTCACTTCCCTTCACAGAAACCTGTTGCATTCCCATCATATGTTGTTTATTATAATACGATAGTGTAAAGAAACAGTAGTTTGTAATTGCAGGGCTGAGTTTCCCCTCCCTGTTCCTCCAGGCCAGGACAAGAAGGCCACTAATGCACCAGAGCAAGCTGGGTATTCAAACACAAAACTGCCCCACATGAAATATTTACTGAGATTAACAACCTCCCTGCAATTTATCAAGGTGGGTGACTAGAAAATGACTGAATTTTCATTTTTGGGTGCGGTGCTCTTCTAACACAATATATCTTTCATAAGTTGGAATGTAACTACAGGACTATGACAAAGTACATAAGAGGCCTTCACTGAAGCGAAAATCCTCTTTGAGTTAACACACATGCCTTCTTTATTCTGTAGCTGAGTCAACTTTCTTGTAACTTTAATTTGTTGACATTTACAACCAGAATATATGGTCCTGTTTATTGTTTATTTGTTATTTATTGTTTATTCATTAGGATCCCCATTAGCTGCCACCAAGGTAGCAGCTATTCTTCCTGGGGTCCACTTGCAACAAAAATACACAAAACATACAACAGATACAAAAGTTAAAACAAAACTGTGTCCACAGTCTGCCACTCCTGTGAAGATCAATGGGCCAGCATCACTGGGATAATGACACTGGGATCCATTAAGGACAAGGAGGAACTCAATCCACGCAACATCCTTTTGAAGTGGAATTATGGGGGCTGGTGTTGCGATGCGTCACACCATGACAAATGAGGTAATGATAGGCGAGAAAGAGGAGAAGATATTAGCCACAGGTAGTGGATGTGCATCTTCAGATGGCTTCCATAAATCACTGCTGTGGCCTTTCCACTCCTGACAGGAGAGCATCCAAACTGGGGAGAGGTGCCAGCACTGTCTTTCTGTGGTCACCTAAACCTAAACTAACATGCAGCCTAGAAACATCCTCGTTTTATACAAGTCATTATGAGCTGCAAATTTCTAATGAAATATTCTGCTCATCTCATCACTGCAGAGAGGATTCTCTCCTAACAGACAAACAGAGTGACAGGTGATGAACATGTTCAAGGCAGGTTAAATGCACATTGAACGTGTTTCAAACATTGATTATAAAATACTAAAACTTACTACGCTGCCTTTTGATAAACTACGATGATCAGGGCAAGGGTCATCTCTGTGAAGCACAGTCTCTCCCCTTATTCCTCTACTCCCATGATCCACCATGGCAGAACTTTACCAGAGGAAACACTGTAGATAGACATCTCAGGGCCAGGGACAAAGGAGACAGGTGGGACGGCTACTTCCATTGATTATGGTAGGGCTGATGGAACTGGCACTGCGGCATTTTATTTTAGTATCAATAGCCTAACACAAAATGAAAAGAACCATGTTTTAAGGTTGTGTTAAGAATCTCACGATTTCTCACATTAGGGTGCAGTAATTGTAGATGAACACACAGTGCTGTCACACACATGAACACTTGGACATTCATGACACATGCGCAAGTTGTACAGAAAATTTAAAAGAAATATGATTTTAATATTTGTTCAAAGGCAATTGCACAACCAGTTGGTGTTTTTTCAGACCTGCTAAATTTAAAGTGCACCAAAATGACCAATGTAAAATGTTTAGTCGCACCCCAGATCCCTGGCAGAGCAGAGCCAGACAGAGGGCAATCCACAGAATCCAAAACAACAGCTCACCTGCTCTCCCTTAAACAACAAGTAAAAAAGAATCCTTAAGAGTTCAGTCCTCAATGATTTCTAACAGCCATGATCACAGTGGTAAATCTGGAGGTAGCAGCTACTTTGGTACAGTCATAATTAAAGGTGCAGGACAGAGTTTATGTGGTTACCTTGCTGAGGAGTATGCAGCATAATGATGATGTTGATGATGATGATGATTATAGTAGTACTTATTATAAATACTATTAACTCTATTTTTTTTCTATTATTATAGCTGTTGTTGTTGTTGCTGCACATATGTGTGTCTCTCCTTCTCAATCCCGCCCTCTCCCTCTCTCCCTCTCTCTCTTGTTCAACCCAACCAGTCAAAGCAGAGGACCATCCCCTTGAGTCTGGATCCGCTCGTGGTTTCTGCCTGTTAAAAGGCAGTTTTTTCTCTCCACTGTCACCAAAGTGCTCGCTCGGGTCTCTTTAGAATAAAGAGTCGTTCTAGACCTGCTCTTATTGGAAAGCGCTTGATTTAACCGTTGTTGTGATTTGGTGCTGTATAAATAAGATTGACTTTGCTTGACAGACACATTATGTACTCTTCACAAGATCAGTCTTTCCCCAGTTCAATCAGGTGATAAGTGAGTGAAGTAAAGATAATTGTGTATTGCAGGAGATTATATCTGATAATCAGTCTGTCAGAAAGTTTTTGACACTTAACCTCTTCAGAGAGATTGTCAGCAAAGGGCAGATAAGGAAAGGGAAGGTAAACACTGGTAGTGGTGGCGGCTGATGACTCTGTTGACACACACACACACACACACACACATTATATATATATATATATATATATATATATATATATATATATATATATATATATATATATATATATATATAATGCTGAAAGCCGGAAAGTCATGAGAATGGTGGAGGTCAGAGTTCAGTACCTAAATTTGTATCTGATGTGAAAGCAAACATCACCAATCTTTTCCTAACCTAACCTAACCAAGTAGCTTTTCTGCCTAAATGTAACCAAAGTGCTGTTTCAGATTCAACACTGTTAGCTGGGCTGTATGTATCAGCCACAAATACTAAAGGATATCTTGCTTTGCAAGTTGGGCTCAGATGCCTTAGGTCTGAGGGTCTAGATGAGATGCACAAAAGCATGATAAAGTGTGTCAGTATGTGCTGAGCTGGGATGAAAACATGTAGAATTAAGGAGCTGTGTCCAACAATTTGGCTATTGGTCAGTTGTCTTGAGGTGTTTGACAGTAGGTAGGATTTGAGCTTCTCTAAACAGATATTTTTTTAAATTCCTTACACAGCCACGTCCATCACTTTTAACGTGAGGAGAGATTGTCCCAAACTGTGTCTATTTGCATAATTATTGTGTCAAGACAACAAAGACTCGTGCCAGGATGCAGCCAGGAGGAGGCTTAAACAGCAGCATGGTGGATCAGTGGTTAGCACTGTCGCCTTCTAGTTTATGGGTTCGATTCTAAGTTGGGGTCTGTAAGTGGAGTTTGTATGTTCTCCATGTGCTTGTGTGGGATTCCTACACAGTCCATGTTAGGTTAATTCTCTGTTCAGTGTCACTCCTCGGCATTGATTATGGACAATTTCTAATTTGTACTGTGTAGATTGTATGTGACAAAAGATTCATCGTCTGTTTTTGCCCTGGCATAGAGTGTGGTTATTTGGACCAGGTGTGACACTGTCCAAATTCAGTGATGTTTTATTGAAAGTTTCAAAAATTAAACAGTGAGTCCATTACTATTATCTAGGACTGCAAACATACAAAATTGCAAATTCCTATTTTTTTTTTACCACAATGTATGTAGGCTATGTACCCATCAGGAAAAAATATGTAATGAAAGGAAGATGTGAGAACATTTACATTTCCCAAACACAAAGGATATTTTTCTATACTCCAAATCACCCTAAAAAGTATCATTTGAACTCATTGTGGTGTTGTTATAACAGAAATAGGTCAGAGAAAAACAAATCAACACAAATCAACACATCATCCACGGTCTGCAAATCAACCTTCACAATCGTAAAAAAACCCACTTCCTTACCCCGACAGCACATGGGTGAAAAAAGGTTTGGGGCAAAAAATTGAAAGAGAGAAAAATAATTGGACTTCCCTCCCAACCCCCACTCTCATCCTCGGCCACAGACATAATTAATACTGGCCTAGTCAGGAGGCCTGGAGAGAAAATCTGCTGTTTGCATAAAAAATAACCAGCAACATATTGTATCCTCTATATATGCATGCAAATAGTGCTGGTAGCTCGGACCAATGTAATGAAGCTCTGTAAAAAAAACTGGCAAAGTCATTCATTCATAAAATCCCAATGTGTGACTATTACTCTAATTACAGAGCACGTCAGCTCCAATTAGCCCACTGCTTCTCCTCTGTTTCATTCTTGATTAACGAAGCCCTGGTAATTACAGGTTTCATGAGAGGGGTTTTAAGGCATTAGCCGGCCCACACAGCAAGCCGTTAACTCCATCCGTGTCCTTCCACACAACCAAACCTGGCTTTATCCCCCGATCCATCCCTGCATTACCAAGTGCTTGGCTTTCTTTTTCAAGGTGTTGTTTTTGTATTCTGTACCTACTTTCAGCACAGTTCGAGCTGGCCCAAAAGCCATTATGTTTAATAATGAAGAGGTAGAAGAGAGGGTGGAGAAATAAATTGAGGAAAAAAAAGAGAGAAAGAAAGTCATGGTGACAGGAGCAGGGCTAAGGCTATGGCCATCTCAGGCAGCGGTGCCATGTGTTAATTACACGTGTAAAGCCTATTATATCAGGAGAGGACACCTGCTGGCAGGGGAAATGAGGCCAGCGCCAACGACTGCCACATAGAGTCAAGCAAGCCTTCTCTCTGCCAGGGAGATGATAGCACTCTGATTACATTTTCATACGGTTCCTGGATCGGAGGGTGCACTTAACATTCAAATCATTCTCCAGGGAGCCATCACAGGTTGAAATTGAAATGTTCTAGGTTGAAGGGTCATCACTTAGAGTGCCATGTCAGGTCACAGATTTAAGGCAGATAAAGGGAGACAGGGATCAAGTGGTTTACTGATGTGTCCTCTCAAAGTATACACAAAAACATGGCATGCACACATTGATGGATAGATACAATTTTATAAAATATCCTTTGGCCATATTTATTCGATTAGCTTCAAAACTCCCCTGAACCCAAACTCAGAACCTGAAATGGGCCGTACTGGGTACCCTTAGTTCTTATTGGATACTGTAACCTCCTTCCCCACTATCCTCAGAGGTGGTTGAAGCATACAAACATTAAATGCACACACACCAATAGGCTTATTAAAACACACAACACATATTTTTATTTGCATGGTTTTATTCTAAATTTAACTACTATTTTTCTTTTGTAACAATTATGACTAAATTAATTATTTCTAATCATTTTTAATTTTATTTGATTTTTGGAAATCATCTCCCGATCCCACCATTCGTGTCTCATGATCCCCCAAGGGGTCGCAACCCCCACTTTGGGAACCCCTGCTTTACACCATGGGCAGAGTGCATCTGACTGCTGGACAAGAGACCAAGCTGACTATTTCTACAAGACAAATGAGTGGCTCCCTGTGAAAGTTAGGGTTATGGTGAATGGTGGATATGTAAAGAAATGAAATATTTGGGCGTACACTGATGACACACTTGAGCCCGATGAAAAAGATCAATGGATGCAAAAAATCAGCTGTCAAATATACAAACTAAATATGCATGTTTAAATGTGTCTAAGACATAAATTTAAAGTTGGACATGATACAAGATATGCATATAAAAACATCCAAGAGACATTCAATGATCATGTCATGCATCTGTTGAATTAGAGTACCTTTCTTGGTTGGTTTGTTTCAGCAGGATTACACAAAAATATGGGATGGACTTCCATGAAACTTGGTGGAAGGATGAGGCATGGGCCAGGAAAGATCTCAATAAAATTTTATGCAGATCTGGCTTTTCTTTTTTTTTTTGCACAATTATGCAAACACCTCCTTAACAAACGTCTGCTAACGTTGTGGAGGGGTATGGCACAGGTCAGAAAAGCTAAACAGACATAAGTAGGAGTGTTCAGCCTTGGCGTAGGTATGAACTCTATACTGAGTGCCCCCAGTGTCCCTCTTTAAATTTTAATTCTTGACAGGAAAATACACTTTTTCAATGTAATTTCTGCCAGGAATGTTTTTTTTCTTCTTAAACATTCTTGTTCATTCTTTATGTGAGATTGTGTTTTTTTGTAGGTTTTTGTAGCAGTAGACTCTCCTATCACATTTGTGGGTTCCCTCAGTGAGACACGAGCAATGATGACGTTGGGTAACAGAATTTTAATTTTACAAACAATAAACTTAAACACAAAGAGCTTTTCAGTCTCTTCAAACAAACATAAATAAACTGAACGTAAACCACGGATGCTTTTCAGCGTTTCACATGTCTTCAGTCTCCAGGCTGAGACTCTTCCAGTCTGCCTTTTCAGGTCGACTTCAGCATACTGCCAACCTGAGTCTGCCCTCTTGGGCAGACTCAGGTTGGCAGCACTCCTCCAGGTCCACCACGCTCCCACATATGAGGGAGAGAGAGCAATTTGTTCTTAACACATACACACCTGGAATAATTAGCTCTCTCTCCCTACACTAATACAACCAGGCTGCCACAGTTTTAGATTTGTACGTCTGTGAATAAATTGTCAGTCATTTTATTAATAATTGAGAAAACAGCTGTTAATATTTTTAGTCAATCAACCAAACAATAGCATTCATTGTTGTTTAGCTACCACATTTTGAATAAAATATTTCCATTCTTTTTTGGGTACTATGTGAAGATATGGATATTTTAATGACAATTTGTATTTTTTTTATACCTTTATTCAAAATGGTATGGGTAGGGATGGTAAAAGTAGACATTTTAGTTTTAGTCATTTTAGTCAAGTTACTATCTTACTATTTCATTATTATTGGATGAAATGATGAGAGAAAACTCCTGATTTCAGGCAACAACAGCAAAACTCAAATGCACCAAATTCCTTCCATCATGCCACAACTTTTCCTTCTGCTCCACTTCTTACAAAGCTGCACCACATTACAATGAGCCCTGGATTAAACTCTGCACCAAATGAGGCTTGCTCTTTGGAAGGAAATGATATGATCAACTTCACACCCATCAGGGGAGCTTGTGTACATCTTGCCTAGGGTCTTGCATTCTCATACATATTCAAAAGCCTTTCACAGTTCATTATAAACTCACAAAATCTCTGCTCTTTCCTATCATAGATGGCCATGGTACATTCATTAAAAGCGAGGAATACAAAGCCTCCCCAAATTATAACGATACAAATTCCTAACGCAATTAGAATTTAACTATTCACTATCTCACTACTAGGTCTCGCATCAAAAAACTTCAAACGCAAGCCTGCCTAATGGATGTCTCTCTATGTTGCACAATTAACACTCAAGGACAAATAATAAAGGGATGGGAATCATAGCTGTCTGATGTTTAGTTTTTTAAAAAGTTTTTTTTGTCCTTCAAGGCCATTTGATATGAAGGTCTAAAAAGTAAAGTCCTTTGTTTCGCTCTATCCAATGTCATCCGGAGATACAAACCCACAGACCTGCAGCAGTGTTTGCTGTAGACATACTGTTACTGAAAGATTGGAAAGTGACAGATTGAAACACACACAAAAAAACACAGTCTGTAAGGTAGTAAACTTCATTTATGCAACCCAAAAGTCAGAAGCAATCTTAAATATGATGATAATGAATATCAAGTAGAAAGCACTCAGAGAGTACGTGCCTCAGTCAGCGACAATGTCATTAAAACAATCAGGAAATAATTTCCAGACCAGCCAACAAAAGCTAATAATCAATGATTAAAAAGAACAAAAAAAACAACCTTAAATGCTGGTAAAGATCTATTCACATAAAATAGATTTATTAGACAACAAATATCCATACAAAAGGTAGGAGTACAGTTGGAAAGAATAGCCATTAGTTTTAAAATTGTCAACATACACATATATATGCCCACATATATATACAACATGTTTCTAACATTTTATTTGAAATAGCAAAAATGAAAATAAATGAAAAATGCTGACACAAAAATAATAATGGAAATAGAATAGAAAAATAATAATGATATAAAATAGTTCTAATAGCTCTGGACCTGCTCTTTTGTTAATGTGCAGTGTGTGACTGAATTAAGATTACCCCCCCTCTCCAACATATAAACTTGGGTTTTGGTCCTCTAAAAGGGGACTGTGATATAGATCCACACTTAATCATATATATTCATAAATATTAGTTGCCTAAATATGCTTGATATTTTTTTGTTGACACCTATAGCTTATTTGTTAAGGATTTCCATCAAAGAATCCTGAAGACAGATCTGGATTTCGACTTTCATTGAAATCTGTTAATAACCTTTGTTATGGAGGTTTTACACAGACAGACAGACGAGTGTGATCTAAAGATGTTACCAAAGTTTGGTTGTATTTGAACTCACATGAATGAGGAAGTGCAAAGTTAGAGCATCCTTGCTTTTATCTAGACCATTGATTCAGGTTTTTAATTTGCACTCCTGCCCATGAAGTAAGTAAAATGAGAGTGCACTGAACTGAAAAAGAACCTGTGTTTGAGTGAGTGTGTGTGTGTGTGTGTGCCCATCAGTTGGCGTCTGCGTGTGGGGATTAGTGTATGTGTGGATGTTAGATCAAGCCCGATGATGATCTGGTTGACTGATGTTAGCAGAGCTGATCTCACAGTTCCCGGGTTGGGGAGAGCTGAACGCCAATCGCCTCTCCTGCTGCTTCCCAGACCAAGCTGGCTGCTTTCTAATGAGACAGGCGTACAGGGAGCTGTCACACTGATGGGGGCGCCTGACACATGAAAATGAGACCCCGATCCCCATGCTGTGATCGAGAAGGAACACTGGGAGGGACCGAGAGGGTGAAGGAGTGAAAAGGGGGAAGGATGGGGAGGAGGAAGGCGGCCTACCAGCTGTCAGAGGACTGAGTGACAGGTCAAGGAAGGTGGCTGAGCAGCAAAACTCCTCCAAGGGCCTTTGAGTGAGAAGAGACGAAAGACACATCCCTGCATACACAGCAGTGGCTGCAAACTCTTCTGTCTGGCTTGTCTCTGTCATCTGACAGGAATACAAGGACCAATCCTGTTGTAGTATTCACCAGCCAAGAGTATCGGCAGAACAACGGCTCTTACATTTTGATTTTCTAAATCTTTTGTTACTTCAACCAAAATTCAAAGTGCTCTAAGTGTTTTCTTATCCAAATTCCTCCCAGTATCACTTTCGATTGTAGCCTGTGATAAATACAAGAGCTTTAGTAACGTTTACTGTGTAAATGTTGCAAAGCATATCTGGTTATTCCTTCAAAATGCCCTGCAGACATGCCTTTCTGAGTGATGACTGTGGGATTATCTCTCTATTACAGTGATTCTATCTGACAAGGCATTCTGTCACATCTCAAACGGCTGCTTCCCTTGAAGAGCCAGGTGCACTCTCCATGTCGCTCACATCCGCAGATTGCTGGAGATTTAAGACAGCCCCACATTACGTTTCATCTGCAAGGGAGAAAGCAAGCGCTCGAGCTAGGCGACACTCCCATCCTTCAAGGTGTTCTTGTTCCATCTGCTGGAGGGTCCGGCGGGAATACTTCTCTCTGAGCACCTTCCTCAGTCCCAGCAAGCAGCCTTTCATGTCAGACAGGATACCAGACAGGAATCCCAGCTAGCACTCGGCTTCACTTAAGACTTACATGTTGACAGAGAGAAAGAGGAGTGTTCTCTTATCTCTGAATGGTCTCGTTTTTTCCTCAGACAGCTCACACTTAGGTGCCAAACTAAAACATATGCAGCATGGTGGATCAAGAGGTATACAGTACTATAGCTACAGCATTACATTACAGCATTGCAAGTGTAAATGTTCTAAATGAAAACATACAAATTAAATTAAGTATTGCACAAAATCTAAGGCATGCCCACTCGGCTCATGTGCTTAAAATAATTGAAGCAATTATCTTAAAAATGATTCCCTGAAAGTCAAAGCCCGATCATAAATGTATTAAAAGTAGGAGTTACTAGTGCCCAGGGTTCCCACTTTTCACATATACTGACCAACAGTAGAAACACATTTTTTTTATGTCATGCCATCCTGTTCATATTAAATATCAAAGATAAATTATGGTTCACACATCTTTATTCACCCTTTAGCCACACAGAAAAATCATTTTTGTGCAGATTAGTGGTTTTTGTCTTCGTGTTTACAAGTCAGAAAGTGTGGATGGTGAGACAGAGAACAACAATAGTCACTACCGTGCGTGTTTGCTCCAGCATTTATCACTACTTTATACCTCCTGAATGGATAAGATGTTATTCTGGACTTGTAGGATGACATGCCATTCTTCCTGCAGAGCTGTGACAAGTTGTTCATGTGTTGCTGGAGCAGGATCTCTCTCTCTCTCACCCGGTGATCCTGAACGTCCCACAGATGCTCTATTGGGTTGAGATCTGGTGAATATGCTGGCCAAGGAAGGACAGCGACATGGTTCTGGTCCAGGTAGGCTACTCCTGACAGACATGAGCCACATGTGGTCTGGCATTGTGATGCATGAAGGGGATGCCTGATTGCTGTATCCTGGGAATGATGTGTGGACCTAGGACCGTATTTCAGTAATGGATGGCTGTCAGTGTACCATGGATCTGGACAAGTTCTGACCGTCATCAATTAGCAGTGCCCCCCCACATCAAGACATCACCACCAAACGATCCACTTCCTGGATCTATACGACAGGTTAGTGGTCCCCGTGGCGATGGTACAAAAACGAACGACCACCAGCTGTGTACAAGTTAAATCTGGACTAAATATGATCTCCGTCCACTTTGTAATCAGCCATAACATCTGGAACATCTGTGCTACACGTGTCTGCAGAGTTCAGACCATCATCATCATCAGCATCCCAACTGCACGTTCACGTAAGTTCTTTCAGGAATTGTGACATCATCAGTTGTTTCACGAGGACATTAATTAGACCTGGTAAATTATCGCCTTGACCAGGTCTTTTCAATCATGCAGAAAAAAATCTCACCAACATCATCATTTACTCTGAAATGCATCAATGACGGTTATTTCTATGTTATGACTAAATGATGGTTATTCATGATTCAACATGTTTTGGTTGTGGGTACTTAAAAAAGTCTATTCAGTGAATCACATGATTGTTTGTTTCAGCAGATTAGAGCTAGTGAATAGAAATTACAGGGTTTTTAAAATGATGCGTTTCCACTGTTGCTCAGTATATTACACTTTGTTACAGCCTTCTGTGTCTCATCCAGACTCACTAAAGCCGCATTTCCACTACGTGGTACCGACTCGAATTGACTCAGCTTTGGTATCAGGTACTTTTCTGGAGGTTGTTTTCCATTAAATGATAGTAACATCTCAGTGTCGCTGGTCGTCAAAGTGACGCCGCATGAAACTGCTGTGGCGTAGTCTTCAATGGCACACATATTTCTTGTGTTACTCTCATCAGCTGTTTAAGACAGGAACATCTGAACCTCCTCAATATAGCAATAAAAAAGTTATGCCCGCTAAAGTAGCTTTGGCTGTTTGAATATGGCGGCCATTGATATGTGCTGTGCAGGGTATTCCGTGCGTGCTGCGCATTGATTACACAATGACGCAGAAACGATTCTCTTTGACCAATCAGTGGTCTGCAGTGTTTCACATGACCTTTTAGTATCTGCTCAGCCCGCTTGGAACCGCAACAGAGATGATACTAAAAAGTAGTACCAGGTGCCACGTACTTTTTACCTAATGTCATGTAATGTAATGTAGGGGGCGTGAGAGGTAGTCACATATGAAACAGCCCTTTGGTTATGTTTAGGTACAAAACTGCATATTTAGGTTCAGGAAAATATCAGAAAAAATTATATATAAATTATATTATTATTATTATTATTATCAATTACGTGTACTAACTTTCACATGAACTCTGGTGTCCTGGGCGAAAGTCACGATGACCAACCCAACCTTGAACCCTCTTGGGACTTTCTCGATTTGTGAAATACATCCCATTATGCAGCTGCTCTGATTGTCTTATCTTGATGTGGATGTTTGTTTAATTTGGTGACAACATTCATGACAACATAATGTTGTTGATTTTTGGACTTTTTTATTTAAATTTGTCCATTGTTTTAACTTATGACCAAATACCTACAAAATAACATTCTGTGAGCTGTACTGTATACTTTGGGTGAATTATTAAATCTTAAACAATGGTAAATTAATGGAAACACTCATGATGTTTGAACTAACTACAAAGTGATCAGAATAAAATGAATTTCTTACATCCCTCGGCTCATATTTGAGTCCAGTCCAGGCCACGGAAGTCAAGCCTAGCTGATTCCCTTCTATGTATCCAATTGGCAAATTTCATACAGGGCGTGTTTTTTAAGCTGCACTTGCCTGCCTACCTTTGCTGCTTCCTCTGCATGCTGCTTTGCAACCCACCTCCACCCCAACTCCTCCTTTTCATGACTTTTCTGACTTAATCATGTATTTGGTTGTCGTTGATGATTGGTCTGTTCTGAATGGGGGTCTCTGCAGGCTGCTCTCCCTGCTTATAGCCTTTCCATGATGGCTCATGGAAGGGCAGGAAGGTCCCAGAACAGAACCATACCGCCAAATATAAGTTAATGGCAAAAACTTTATAACGACCGAAGTTGTCCTGATCGTAAACTTGCAATTATAAATCTAATGTTAATAAATCTTATTTTTAACTAATGTGGTCCTGACTCAACTGCCATTTTGGTACATCCCTCAGCATCAGGCTGTAATATACCTCTAACAGAAACACATCCGGGTCAAAATAAGACGATCAGAAGAACTGAACAATGCCACATACTTTAAAAGTGTGGTAGGTAACACAGATGAATTCCCCCAAGGAGAGCAGAGTTTTAATCCCGTATGACAGCAAACACACCTCTCTTAACTTAACCAAGTAGTTTTTGTGCCATAACAAAGGTTCTGCTTCATGTTTAGCATTTGTTAGAAAAGCTTTGCGTGTTAGCAGCAGATGCTAAATGGTGACGCACAAGGGTGTGACAGTGTCATTAGGTAACGAGGTGGGATGTGAACACGCTGCATTTTTCACACTGGCTTTACACCATAAAAGATTGTTTTTCTTTACAGGATCATTACACTCATTAGGGCCAGAGCACTAAGCATTCTAAGGCCCTATTGTTTTTGCTCCGTTTATTATTTTTTTCCCAAATGAATTGTCTTTTTGGGGGCCTCAGCATGCTCAAAAACTCATGAAAATTAGCACACTCATCAGAGGTGGCAAAATATTTGATATTTTATGAGATTGGGTGTAGCAAGATGGCTCTACAGCGCCTACTTGAAAATTCCTGGGACGCAGCCCCCGGATGATGTTTCACCTGGACTTCTGGAATTTGGTAGACATATTGAGTGTATGCAGGTCTACCAAAAATCCTCTTGGTGCCATGACCTAAATCAAACAGGAAGTCAGCCATTTTGAATCAAATGTCAGATTTTGTTCTATTTCCACGCATTGGAATTTAACGAACTCCTCCTAGGGATTTTGCTTTATGGACTTGAAATTTGGTCCGTAAAATCTAAACATGTCAGTGATGAAAATAAGTCAAAGGTTTTTGGATAACTTGAAAGGTGTGGCCATAGCGGCATGGTGAATTTATGTTATTTGTCATGAAAGAGGAAGTTGTTATGACTCCAATTTTTACCCAACTTCACAAGTTGGAACAGGGTCTCACCCTAAAGACATCCACATGTCAAGAATCATTTAATGTCACAGCGCCATCTGCTGGAAAGAGGAAATGCTACATTTGATACTTTTATGTCCTCTTAATAACCTGTTCACCATAATGACCTCAAATTGCGCCAGAACAGCTTTAAGACCTTGATAATGGTTTAATGTGAATATGGTCAGCGGCTGGTAAATGGTGAAGGTGTGGCCTCTTGGCGAAGGATGATGCTTCGCCATGATACAGGAAGTTGTTATAACTCCACTGTCCATGATCCAAACCGGCCCAAACTTCATGTGTTGAATAACAGTCCCGCGCTGAAGATATCTGTACAACACTATTCAGTTACAGTGATAGTGCCACCTGCTGGAAAATGCAAAAAGTCTTGTGTGACAAATTTTGTTTGTTTTACTTAAAATTGTCATCTGGTGGTCTTAGCAGGATATTGTCAAAGAGAAGGTAGATCACTAGTTGCTCTCTATCGCCACATAGTGGACAAAAAAGTTAAATCACAATCTTTCCCTACATAAATGCAGTGCCATGTTTACCTCCAGGAGAAGAGGAGCGAGGCTGGCATGGTGCGCACCTCGACGAGCGTCAGAGTGCGAGGGCCTGTTCAACGCGGCTTGTAGCTTTAATTTTAAGTTGAGTTTTACAGTCAAGAAACCATGGCAAAGAAAAAATATAGTTATGCTTTGGTTGATGATATGAAAAGGGTGCATGAGCATTTCGGTTAAGGATTGATGTGTAGTTTCTGCTTCATACTGATCTTAATTAGTTCCAAAAAGAAAAGTTAATACATTTTACATTTGGGAAAAAGAGCACTGGTATGTAATCAACTGGTATCAGCAGACAAACTGAGATTTGGTATTGACTGCATTCACTGTAAAATCTTTACATTTTATAAATGTTGTCTGTACAAAAAATAAATAAACAAATACAGCAAGGAAATGTTTTATAGGGTTTTAATTATAAAAGAAGAGTCTGTACTTAAATGTTTGTTTGAGGGCAGCAGACATCAGTGCATGTTCACTAATATGTTGTTGGATTACAGGACACATATTGTTACATCCAGTTAGCATGTAAGACAACAGATCAATACACATTAGTGGATTAAAATAGACCACAAGGGGTATGTTTTCTGCACCATATGGCAATAATACTATAAAAGGGCTGCATATGCTTCTTCATTGAACCACGTGAAAGTATACATGTTCACAAGATGTGGTTTATTTATTGACCGATGAGTAAGTCTTGAAAGGCAGAACATTCTGACCAGGTGTCATTTATATATAGAGATGTCTGACAACACGAAATATACTGCATATTACAACAACAAAATGAATGGTATGGATTTTCCATGGCCATACAACTAAAATGGACAAAATGTGACGAGTGTCAGAGCAGAGGTGGGAAGGTGAGAGTGATGTCTCTGGTCAGTGGAGGGAATGGGTGCAGAAAACAAAACTGGCTGAGACAAAAGATGAACGTGTTGGAGAAAGATGGACAAAGACAGCCCGTTAGAGCAGCCCATGAATGGCTGCAGATGAATTGGCTGGAGCAGGAATCAATACAGGCCCTCCAACCGAAGCTTTTCTAAAGGGAAGGCCAGACTATAGCTTATTGATGTTCGGGGTGGTTAAAGCGCTGTAGAGAGGATGAGCAGTATGGGATATCTGTCAATGAAATGTTGGAGTGTGTACTGAGCAGGGAGAGATGGCCTATGAGGCCTCACCTCTCCAGTGGAGTGGTAAATCAGCCATCAGCCATGTGACAGGCTCAGTGCCCCTCCTGCTTTGCCCAATGAGACATGACCCTCTCAGCCCCTTCCCGCCCCCTCCTCGATGGAGCTTTGATATTTCTCCTCGCTTCACTGACCAACCGATGGGAGGGGTCGCACCCGCAGCAATCCTCCAAACCAGCCAAATGGAGCAGCTGAATATATCCCATCATGCAACAAAAGCCCAGAGGAGCCACATTGGCCTCTGGAAGGAAAGAGAAGGGGGTTGAGGGAGGGAGGCGTGATGTTCACTCAGTCCCTTCGGCCTCTTGGCCCCATAGAGCTGGGCCTCTCAGCTGCTGACCTGGCAGGAGTTAACAACTGCTTCCTGTCTGCTTGTATTAGCATAGCCAGTAGTTAGGATAAGCTGATTTCACTATGGGGCCACGGCACACTGACCTGGGTACAGCCCACGACCTGCTTCAGTGACCCTCTGAAACTGTCAACAACATTAACATAGAGCAAATCCATAAGTCAACAAATATAAAGGAGGAGGTGCCGAACACAAGACTGACCACAAAAAAAGGAACACATGAAATTTTTTAAGGACAATTGCTGTGGAATCCCTTTTTTAGACAGATAAAAGTTAGCACAAGGGGTGGGAGTCACACTGCTTTTTCTATTAGTTCATTAGTCACCCTGGCTCTACAGGTGCACCATGCTGATTTGCTGCTGTCCTGCTTTTCCAGTGCCTTTCTGAAGAGCCTTTAGAGATTATTCTCAGTGTAATTGCAGCCTCAAAGGTCACTTTACTGTTAATGAAGAATGCTACTAAACGTCCATAAATGGTGTCATATCCTCTGTGGCTCTGGAGAAGCTTTGTCTAGTGACACTAAATAACTCTTGAAGTTGTCATCAGGATCAGTTTAGACTTGGTGGCTACAAATAAAGGAGAGCATTTGTAATAAACTGTGGGCAGAGGAGGGGTTTCTGGCACAACTTCACCTACTTCCAAGGTGCATGGAGACGGGGAAAAATGGCCGAAAGAGGTAAAAAAAATCCAGCAACACTTGCAGTATCAGGAACAATTTTATTACTTTACGACTTTTATTACCTTCATCAGGGTCATCATAAAACACATTGCAAACAGCA
This sequence comes from Chaunax sp. Z400, assembly GCA_037577475.1. NCBI lineage: Eukaryota > Metazoa > Chordata > Actinopteri > Lophiiformes > Chaunacidae > Chaunax > Chaunax sp. Z400. The sequence continues at coordinate 33,201,401 of CM075187.1, read as the reverse complement.
TTTAAAAATGGTATGTATGAAGCAGAAAAAAATTCAAAAAGGCAAAAAAAAGAAAGAAAGACAACATTATATATATATATACACACATATAAGCCAATGAGGCACCTACAAAGATAGGTTGGGTAAAAGGTCATATCGTTGGCCAATCATGTAAATCATTGTAAATTTCCCCACTGTGGGACTAATAAAGGAATATCTTATCTTATCTTATCTTATCATTGACCCAGGCTGGCAGAGAGGTAAGGGGTGTGTCCAATAAAGGACATGGGTAACACCATATTTGGTCCATAAACTTGAAGAAGTGCAGCTATGGAGCACTTGAGTTTGAGCAGGTGAGGCCTTAACCCCAAATGTGCTTATTTGATGTGACATATCTACAAAAAGAGTGACAAGATACAATATAATAAATGAATAAATTTAAAAAATAATATAAAATAAATAGTAAAAACCCCCATAAGACCCTGTAAATGAGAGGTATTTAAGAACCTCTGCATTTTGGGATGCAAGGTATCCAACCTACCCCAAGTGATACACACTACACTAGTGATGCAAGCATTAGCCTGATATCATCCCTATACACATGTACATTGTAAACCATCCATGCCACCCACTCAAATGCTTTATATTATAATAGCCCTACCAGTGATTAAGGATGTATACAGAGGACAGTGGTGACCGTTTGGGCGTGTGGAACACAGAACATTAGTTAACATTAGATCCTCTTCACTCTAAGACATTTCATGTTGGTTTACAGTATATTGCAAACATAAGTTCCCCTGCTGTCTTGAGAACGTGACTTAACTCAACTTGAAGACTACGCGATACTGAACTATAAAATTAAAGTTCTAAAAGTTTATTTATTAGTTGTCTCAGCATTGCAATTTAAGTTGTGAGATAGGGGTGTAATGCTACACAAAAACCATGGTTCGGTATGTCAGTTTTGAGGTCACAGTTCGGTATGTTTTCGATTCAGTGGAATTAAGGAACAGACAACATTTAACGTTTTTTTTTTCTTTCTATTTCTTTTTATTCCACACTGGTTAGCCCGATGGCTGTGTCTTTCTTGATAATAAAAAAAGTGAATTTTACAAAAGTAAATCAAAATAAACATTCTCTCAAATAAATAAAAAGAATAAAATAAATATCCCTTAAAGGTATGCTCCCATTCAACTAACAGTCTAGGCGTACAAAACGCATTCCACCCAAAATTCGGCATATCAATTAATAAATATCAATTTATTATTTGGTCAAGTTTCAATACATAATTCAAACAAAAACATGCCTAATGAAAGGGAATTCTGTGGGTAGATTTTTTTTGGATTTCCTACCTTGCAGCCATTTCCCTGCAGCTTCCTGTCTCTTAAACCAGCCGTTTGTCCAGATTTAGATTTCAGTAGCTCCAATCGATCCTTCTGCTCTCCAGTATTTACCTGTTTTGCTCTCCATTTCTTTTGGCTGCTGTTGCCGATGCCGTTTCATATGAGTTAGCATGTTCAATGTGCTACCAGCTACATACCCGATTGCGCAATGTCAGCATACGCCTTTGGTACGATCCACTTGTCTTTGTCCGCCGTCATTATAGTTGATGTGAAACTGAAGTGTTCCCACACAGCAGACTTAAATGATGAGGGAGTGTCTTCAAACTTCTGTCTGCGGTCGCCATGAACACAAGCCTGAACTAACAACATCCAGTCCTTCGCTAAAGTTGTCCCTCAAAATTTGAGTCCCTTACACAAACAAATAAGTTCCGCACGTGCACTGGCTACATTCGATCAGTACACGTGCGTACCGAACCAAAGGGCCTGTACCGAAACTGTTTGGTTCGGATACACCCCTATTGTGAAAGTTGCTTAACTTTTGATCCCTGTACTTGCTTAACTTTACTTTACTGCAAGTTAAAATAATGAATTATTTTACATTATTAATGAAAGAAGTTTATTACCTCATCAAATAAACACACATTTTTGTATTGTTTAACTCACAATTTTACACTAATATTCCACCATATTGGATATTCTGAATTAGGCCTTTTTCTGAAAGGAATATTTCTGATGAAGACATGTGAGATGTGCTATTTTTTTCTATTTTGTTTTTTTGTTTTTTGTTTTTAGGAGGATTCTTTGGACAGGTATACAGCACATTCATAATATACTATATGTCTCTGTTGGGGTTTTTGCCATAGGTTTTAACACACAGCCCCTTGCAAAGGATCAATAAAGTATTTATCTATCCCTCTATCTATCTTGTTTACGGTTAGCTGTGGTAGAGACAAAATTCCTCTCTGGTGAAGATGCACAGGAAAAGAAACACCTACAATTCTGTCCAGAAGGAGAAACACATCTACTTTAAACATTATCAAATACTCTGATATCAGCAGGTTTTTGGATATTTAGAGTATAACTGGTGGTTTATAGCCAGCATTCAAATCTGACGTCTTAAAAAAGACAATTTTTGTCAAAAACAAAATCTGTGGCAAGATTTCCTTTTAAGGTCCCGCCCCAACACTTCTTTGTTCCTCCTTTTTTTCAGCTGGTAATTAAAAAACCCAAGTTCAGTGAACGTGCACAGATCTGACAAAAGACAACACAATGAATTCCTACAAATTTTGAAAACTCATACAATTAAGTTCAAAATCCAAAACTTGCAAGAACACTTTGAGTTAAAGAGAATAAGTCAGTGGACATAACTAAATGTGGCTGTTATGTTTTACAGGGTTGGTTTTTGGGAGGTGCATGGTTTCTATTGTTGAGGAATTGCTGCAGGTTAATGTAATTAAAATTCTCCACATGAAATAATGTAATATTTCACCCGCATCCCATCCGCTATTATGTAGAATGATTATTTTTATGACCTGGTCCCACTGATTTGATTACCTACACACACAGGGATCTACAGGAGCACTCCTCCTCCTCCTCAGTTAAATATGGCTACTCATATGCAGGCAAATGGAGTTGTTGGTGGGATGGACAGTTGAGAGATGATGGAGGCTTGCCAAGGACTGGATACCTGTCCCTCAGTGAAGATGAGTGCCTCTGTTTAAATAGCAATGCGCCAGGTGCAGACACACCTGGTTTTAAAATGGAATGGGAGATGACACTGATTGGCTTAATTCATGTTATGCTCAAAACATACAATAAATAAGGGACTAAATAATAAACCCCTTTGCTTCTTGCTCCAAACTTTGTGCCCTGATTGTGTACCGTTTAATTCACAAAAGTGAGTGGGACACATCAAGTATCTTTGACTTTAGACCATTTGATAAGGCCCAATATGTTCATGTTATGTGATTAACAATGCTGCTAAAAAATCATTCTTTTTTACTGTTTGATATAATTATCTATTTTGAAAGATGCATGTATATAATTACAGAGTAAAAGGTGACAATGTCAGAGTTAGTGATTTCCCAGATTTATCTAAATGTTTTGGCAAATTTTAGGAGGCAGCATTTGTTAGGATGGCACCTGCAATGTTAGCAATGTCAACAACGTGTGAGAGAGCAGAGTGAGCTGGCAGCGCAGGTGGTGTTGGCTTTTGCAGTATCTATGACATCAGCATCAGAGTGAAGCCGCCTGGGGGGAACTCTCTTGAGGCTCAGGAGCAGGCTGCATATGTTCCGCCTCTGACACCTAATGCCACCGGCTGCACAGAGAGCAAACACAGCCTCCGCCTCGACACGGTCCTCCGGGACACCAACTCACTGTTGCACTCACACGCACTCAACTTGCATCACCTCAGAAGTGAAGTAAACCAAAACCCAGCGTCAGAGAGAGACAGGGATTATGGAATTTACTTCTCCCAGCCAGGTGGAGATGAGACTTTTCAGAGGATTAAAAGCCTGAAATAAGAGTGCAGAGCAAGATCCAGATCTACCTCTGTGTGAAAATGACCCGATGTCTGACAAGTTGCATTGCAGAAATGGTGATTGATTTGATTGACAGCTGAGTGCTTCACCTCCATTGATTAAACAAGCAGTTTGTATTAAAATACAAGTGTTTTTCTATCATTCCTCAACAAATGTTTCTTATTGTTTTTGAGACAAGCATTGAGCCCTCTGGTGCTTCATGTGTTGAGCTGTGATTGTACTGCTTATCTCTGAAGTTTAAATGTGAAAGCTGCACTAATCAACTTTTCTATATCAACAATTTGTCACAATCAAGTGACAACATGTCATGATAGCTTTTTAATATCTTCAAGTATGTGATCTAGGACCAACAACTTCCTTTGGCTGAGATTATGAAATGTTCCCAGAATTTTTACCATACTTTAAATCACCTGTTAAAAGACACCAGCATACAGGGAATGACATGTTAAATGTATTCTGCTGGAGTTCTCCAGATTCCCATTAGATTGACCCACCCACATTTTAAATGCTTCCTACACTCATGATTCTGGAGCCCAGTTCCTCGCTGAAGAGTGCTGTGTGGTTTGTTCAAAATCTACCAAAAAACTTGGTTTTAGACCATGTTGCCACTAATCATTGGACAAAGTCTCTTTGTACTTTATTTATACTTTTTGTAGCTTTTTAAAAAAATTTTTACGTTGTTATAGATCCTATCAGGAGACAAATTATCTATAATTATATATTTTGTTTAGTCGTGTGCATACATTATCCCAAATGCTGTTCAAACCCTGAGAAATCTGTAATTTTATTCAGTGTAATGGTTCTTTCATTTGGTCACCTGTCACTAGTACTTCCTGATAAGAGTCAGAGAGAGAGGAAGGATGTCTAAGAGCAGGGCTGGACTGGGATAAAAAATATCACCCCTGTACTTTTGCCCAGACCGACCCACTACAATCGGTCGGACACCACCCATTCTTGCACTCCCCTTCAATACATTACCTGACACAAAGCACGTAGTTTATTTGTTTACTGTTTACCAAAGTTTATACACATATTAAATAATTAAACCGGAACAGTTCGGTAAATCCAGAGGGAACATGAATAGATTAATAGACACAGATAGATATCTCTTATTGAAATGTCAACAAATGACATCAAGACCGACAAATTTGTTGTTGTATTAACACAATGTTACTGTAGCCATACTGTCATAACATTGTGATGGTATTTGAATGGAATAAGAGATAAGTCTGTTTACTTGCAACGCTTAGTGGCAGAAAAGAGAACAGCCTAATTTAATTTCATGAGGCAGTCTACAGTCTAGAGCATTGGTTCCCAAAGTCTGGGTCGTGACCCACAGGTGGGTCGCAGGAGATTTTATTTGGGTTGCCAAATAAAATAGTTATGATTCTATTTTACTATAATTCTAGATTTATATCTGCAGTACATCTTTCAGCCACATGAGGGAGCGTGTTTCTAGCTCCACCACACATGGAGTAGACATTGGAGCCAGGCAGGCGGTTCCTTGTTCAGAACCCGTTTGGGTTTGCACCCAGGTATCACCATAGTTTCCACCAAAGTAATGAACACATTTTGCAGGTGGTCACACAAACATGGATGCCTGGCTAATAAAAAAGAAAGTCATAGCTAGAGACCAGGGACAAGACCCAGCTAAGGACCAGACTGCTGCAGGTAATGTTAGCTTAGCTACCGCCCAGAGACTAAATGCTACACCTGATATGCTGTTGCTCTCCTCTTGTACACCTGACTGGAACCCAAAGAACAAGCAATATTCTGTTTGATGAGAGGGAAATATAAGTCTGTTAATTACAACAAAATGCACTTAATTTGTCTCGTATAAAGTAGTTAAAATGTGTGTTGTTTACCTGATGTGTGCCTGTTTAATTTAAAATGCACCTAAGTTCTAAATAAAAATATGAACATATGAACATGAACATGTTGTTGAAGTGGCTGTTTACTCAGACTCAATGCATTTTCTCATTTATAAAGTAGCCTATTTAAAATGTTTATATTTGATAAGAGGAGATAAAAACAATGAGATACCACACCCCTCCTAAATGCACTGTTTGATCGTATCTATAAAGTATTTAAAATATGTCCAGTATATATTTTCAATAAGCATACAATGTAATTTAAAAGTATATCACTTTGAAATGTCTGGTTTACCTATTCAAGATAATATGATGATGCAGACGGCAGTAAAAATGGTCAGAAATGTTCATTTATGCACAAATTGTTAATCTTACAATTTATAGATAAGATCTATTGATGGTTGGTCATTTTAAAAATGTGGGTCCCCAGAAAAAAAGTTTTGGAACCACTGGTCTAGAGTACATAAGCTGCATGAACCGGTTTTACAGGGTGCATATGGTGAAAAAGTCTGAAGTTTTGGATGACTACTGTACTACTAGCCCCTTTTAATACTACTTAGGTTACGTGAATCAAATTCGCTCATTCGCTGACTTCTCTCTGACCGCTCTCTCTCTCTTTCTCTCTCTCTCTCTCTCTGTCTCTCTCTCTCTCTCTGGAGGTGCAAACACGCAGACGGGGTGTGGTGGAGGCGTGGATATCGTGGGGGCCGTTAGGATTTTTTATTCATTTAGCCTTTATTTAACCAGGTATGTCCCATTGAGATCAGAGATCTCTCATGCAAGTGAGACCTGGCCAAGAATAGCAGCAACACAGACTTTCAAATTAAATCACATAAATCAAAATACAATATCAAAACCGCATAAAACATGAACACATTGGGAGCCTGGATTCAATGGATTTCACCAAAGCCTTAAACTCATTAACGGTCACCAAACTTTGAAGTCTGAGACCAGCCTGCAAATTGTTCCAAGAAGCAGGCGAAAAATATCTAAAGGCCTTCTTTCCAAGTTCCGCTCGGGCTTTGGGAACACTGAAATGTAAAAAGTCCTGAGAACGGAGATCGTGATTTCCAAATTTCTGGGTGAGGATCATGTGATTGGCCATTATTCAGATGAGAGACAAACCAGTGGGCCAATCACGTCCAAGGTCCTTGAAAAAACAAAAAAAGAAAGAAGAAAAAACAAACAAGAAAACAACACACAGCCTCCCACCGGCCCACAGGGAATTCTCCCGGTACTCCTGATAGCCAGTCCATCCGTGTCTCAGAATGTTGTTAATAATGCATTCATGTGGTCTTAGAGTAATCAGAAAAATTAGTTCCAGACTGTGACAATTTACATGAATGTTACCTGAAGTCAGAACAACTTGAAACTCAGTGAAAAGTCTTGTCAACTTTGACATGCAGAAACATGTAAAAGTACATGTTTGATATTGATGGTAAGAAACCTTTTTATTTAATTGCATCGTGAATATTTTTTTGCTCACATGTAATTATTAAAATAGTTTAAAGTTGTGACTGCTAGTTGCTGTCAGGAGTTGGGTACTGTAGTCAGTACTTTTAAAGGTACTGAGAGAATCACATCTATCAGTCTGTATGCATCTGAGTTAGAGAGAAAAACAATGCAGACTTCACTTGCTGTGATATTTTAATGAATGTAAACACGTCTAACCTGAGGACACACCTGATCAAACATAATATTTCTAAAAGCTGAAGAGCGTACAATGTTTAACACCTTGAAATATGTGTGCCCTGAAGCAGCTGCAGCTAACGTTACCATGTCTCCAGTCAGTGCTTGTAAGGAAACCATAAGTGATGCATCAACAACTTCATCAACATAATCATGTATTTAATTATCTAGTTGGATAAGTTGACAGACAGCTGGCTTGAGTTCAACAGTGAAGTTGACAGGAGACTGTTTTCAGGTAAGACTTGGTCCCCTCAGTGAACACGTCATTCTAATGGAGCATTTTCACTACTATCAACAGAGTTCATATTGATTAATGACAGTGTTACTCCATTTCTGATGATAGTACATAAAGCGAATCATTGAAGATGAAGGAATCGGCCATTTCGAGTTTAAAACTACTCAGTCAATGTTGTACCACAGTACTATGTGTCCCAGGAGTCCTTCCACAGTGACTGAATACTTGTAAATAGTCAACTCGCCATCTGCCATCTTTTATCTCGCTGCAAAGTTACCTATGGAGTTGATGTTAGACGAAACGGTCTAAGAGTTTAGTAGTCTTTTCCTTAGTGAACTCAGCCCTGATGTTGGTGTTTCTTCTCCTTTGGATAAGGCAAGCACTGCAATGCCATACTGATGCCCTCTTGTGATGGTTATTTTTGATCCTTTTGACATTTATTTATATTTTTGTGCTGATATTCCCTCAGTTTCTTTATTTTATTCCAGGTTGAGTTAAGTCTGCAGAGTAAAAACAGTTTCTCTTTGAACAGTTCCCTCCTCTCAAGTAAAACTGAAATGACATTTTTGTTAAATTCCAAGTACCACTCCGGTATCAATTCAAAAGTGAACAATGCACAACCCTACTAGCTGTTCATGTTGGAGATGCTACTCATGAGCATTAACCCTGATAACAAGTTAGGTAAAGCAATGTTTTAGTCATTTTGATGAATATACTGGTGCAGTCTGGGGCAAATATCACTTTGTAATACAAAGCTTCAAACAGCTATAAACATTTTTTTAACACTCTGAGCAATAAATTACAACACACTGTCCATGTTGTTCCCACATTTGGACTTACAAGCTCCTGAACACACTGAAGTCAGAGAACATCGGGAAATAGAACCATCCGAGGAGCATGTGAATGCACCATGACTATAATGGTGCATTCCTGTTCAGTCCAGAAGTCAAAATTTCTGAGTTGCCAGTCGGATGTTTGAACTGGAACGTTCACCGAAGTTGGATTTCCGACTTGGTAAGTCAGAGGAACCCCATCACCCCCGACCTCATAATCCAAGATGGCTACACCTCGTATTAACAGTAGTGGACGCTCTAGTGATACACTTTTATGAGCACTTCTGACCTGTTTGTGTATACATACACATAGTATTGTCCAACTTATACCTGTGGATATGTTGTTTGTTTGGGCTACTAGATGTTTATATTCCGAAAGGGCAAACACAACCAGTGTTTTCATGGAGGTGTCCATCTTGTTTTCTGACTTGTTCTGGAACGCGGTCAACTCAGGTGTGACGTCATTCCCAGCTCCAAGTTCTGCGTTTCGAGGTAAATGCAACACACCATAACCTGCGTGAGTAACCTCAGATAGATTTTCATTGGAAAAGTACATCAACTCCATAATCCCATACATACATCTTGTTATTATTAAGAGACCCCTGGTGTCAGAAGCTGCCTACTGTGTTTAAATAATCTATAACAGATCTGTAGGTAAATGTATAATTGTCCCGCTCATAAAGAAGAGATGGTAATATCCATGTATCCAGTGCATGTCAAAAGTTACTGCCTAAATGGTGGTAATTGGATGCATTTCTGTGGCAATGCAAATAAAGGCTAATTGCCACATTCACTCCAGGCCACCGAGAAATCCTCCACCATCTGGAAAATGAGAGACTGGCTCATGTCTATGCCATGAGGATCCCCTGCAACATATAACCGCTGTCATTCCTATTCATAGTGCATTCACATATCTTAAACAGCTCATTTGAATTGGTCCTCTGCCAAGTGAGTCTCTCTCTCTTAACAAACAAACATGATGACAATATTGCGAGTCAAGCTGTTGTTTGTTACCGGGCAGCAAGATGATGGCGGCTCTGTGACTCCAGCATCACAAACCAGTGTGTAGTGACCTGACCCGCTGATAAAGGTGTGTTTGAGGATGCTGGGTATACGGAAGGAGTCATCAAGACAAGGCAGATGGGATGAAACAATGGCGCAATACAGTGCGTCAGTGACAGGCTGCACCAGCTGATCAAGGCAACGCAACTTACTGGCAATAACAGGAGATCTTGCAAACACCAAATGTTACCAAATAGCAGAGCTTTGCTTTTAAAATTACTATAATTTGTCTCCTGACAGGATCTATATGAACTGCTTCTTTGTCTTATTATCTCTGCTATGGATGTAGCAACACAGACTGTCTTTATTTTCCCAAGTATTGTTCTTTATTAAGTGGAACACAGAACATTACTCAGTGACATGTCAGCTCCTGCAATTTACTATGTAGGGTATGTTGTCTAAATCCACTTAGGTAATTAAGACAGTCACAGCAGTGTAGATTTCAGAGCAGATCAAAGCACTGTGTTGATATGGGAAACAAAGGAAGACTAGTCTCCACCAACTCTGTTATATCATAATCCCTGATCCTTCAGCCTGATTAAAACATTTCAACAAGAGCCTGGGCTGCCTACCGTGGTAGCGCCGTAGAGAGGCTTGGCGAAGAAATATCACAGCTCCCTCATTAGCGAGAGGGGATTTCATTTGGAATATCTCACCAAGCACTTTGAGAGAAGCGGCTGTATTTACATTTAAAAGATCCAAAGTGGCCGTCTGAAGCTAGCTATCTCTTTCCTTAATTGCTGGCTTCAGTTGTCCGTGAATACATCCACTTTATTACTGGCTCTCATTACTGGACGGCACTGAGGAAAGTCTCCTTCTCCTCTGTCTCTGTCTCCACCCCCATCCCCTCTCTGTCTCCCTCTCCAGCAGGGCAGGACCACATCAGAGTTCTCCCAGTGGCCAAAAGACACAAACAATAGAGAGGGATTAGACTGTAATCCTGTTTTTACTTTCATCTGCCACATATTCAAAGGAGAAACTCTGTGTAGCATGGAATTGTTCAAGGATCTGCGCCACGGAAAAATAAGAGGAATGACTGTAAACAATGCAGAAGGATGGGGATTACAAGTTTAAAATGACAAGAAGACAACGAGCCTGACAACAGATTTAGTATTAGTATAAACTGAATAAATCATCGTGGATGGAGACAGTCAAAGATACTGGTGAAAGTGAACAATGGAGGTCATTTTGTGTCACGTTCAACATTAACCCCTGTGAAATCAACAGTTTTTACAACATTTAGACTTTTCACATTGTCACAGTTTACCTTAACATCATATGTATTTTATCACCTCCACCAACAGAGCTGTGTGGATGTTATGTGGGTGTCCATGTACAAGATATCTCAAAAGGTTATTGTGTTTACATTTTGTGGAGGGATCGGCTAAAAGCCAAGGCGGAGTTGATTAGATTTTGAGGAAGATTTGAATCCAGATTCAGATCCAGGATTTTTTTTATTGTTTATGAATTTATCAATAAATAAGCTATAGATGTAAATAAAAAAACATAGTTAACATATTATATTTCTAATTAGTATCATATCTATATAATATTCACATAATGTTTATGAAAATGTATGATTTAGTGTGAATCTGGATAGTTTTTGAAATATACACTTATAGAGTGTAATCTTAATTCAGCCACACATTATTATTTACTATTTTCATTATATTTTATTGTTTCTGAATTGTTTTTGCTTTTTAGATTATAGAAGGCATTGGGTTAATATGGATACTTGTTTTTCTATGTAAATAATTCTACTTTTTCAGCCACCTGCATTCCATCAGCTATTAATCAGAATGATCAGTTTTATAACATTGCCTGCCTGATCTGTGAACTGCAATGCTCACACATCAATAGGCCTATTACTATTCATACACAGGGATGTGCAGCAGTCCTCCTCCTCAGTTAAATATCAGTGCATTTGCTCATATGCAGGGGAGAAGATTGGGAGATGGTGGAGACAGAGGGTCCACTGGTCAAAGACCACATACCTGTGACAGGGACACAAATGGCGCTGTTTGAATAGCAAAGCATCAGGTGCAGGCTTACCTGGCTTTTAAAGGGAATGAGAGATGACACTCTTGATGAATTGTTTTAATTCATGTTACACCGAACACTAAAAAAAACCTAGAAAAAAAAAACTGGCCTAAACGCAGCCCCTTTGTGCCTCGCATGTTACTTTACATCCAGATTGTGTATCATTTAAGTAGAACGCACCCTAAATGCTCTTTAGATGATTTAAATAGGGCCCATAATGATTTTGAGAATCAAAACAGTATTACTGCACAAAATATCTCAATACTCAATTGTATCAATATTTTATTACTCCCCTCCTGTCTGATGTAACAAAGTTGTGACTCTGTAGATGTGGAATGTTTTTTTATGATGCAAATTCTTTCCCTCCTGGAAAAAGAGCCTCCTCCTAGAACACACCATCAAATTTGGAGTTTTTCTTCAAAATGTAAAAGTCACACTTAAAAGCATTATGCAGAAATGTAACTGAGCATGATTATTCCTGCTGGCCGCTAAGAGTTCATTACTGAGTAATCCAAACCTGTGTGTATCACTGCTCCGCTGTCTGCAGTTCCCAGAGGGGAGATTGAGATGGCCACATCAACAGAGGAATGACCTTGTCCCCCTCTCCCTCCCACATTACACAAACACATTACAGCCTGGACAGCTCACAGCTGACCTATGTCCGTCAACACGGGCAACACATGCACACATATTGCCATAAACCGATACAGCACTAGAGATGTTCAGGAAGTGAAACAACAGGATGGTACCACGAACAGACAAAAGAAAGAAGGAAAAAAGTGTGATATGAAGACATCACATCAAATGTGAGAAGATGTTTACAGATGTGCACCTTAAGAATAATAATAATAATAATCATTAACTCTAAATTGTAAGGATTGTGTTGCTCACTAGGACACTTGAAATGTTAACCTAAATCACCATGAAAGTGAACAAATCTTGTATCATAAGGTTGTGTAAGTATGAAAGGTGAAATGTGACGGATGAGTTACATCAGGCAAATGTGTGCAGAATTTGCATCTGTATCCTTTAACACATTCTTTGGAGGGTGCAGGCTGTGTTGTCTAGCTGTCAACACTTTGCTCTTGCCAAAGCCCTGGGATTACACAGGAGCTGGTCGCTGTCTGTCAGAGAGGAACCTGAACACTCAGACTGAGGGTAAATGGATCTTTAAGTGCATAGTGAATTCAAGACTTAGCAGGTAGAATAAGGATCTCTTTAGTCCATCTCACTGCTGCAACTGTTCAACTCTATTTGCATTTTCTCTGTCACCATTCCATTCCTTGTATGTGAACACATACTTAGCAAATAAAGCTGATTCTGATTTTGATTCCATCTGATTTTCAACCTGTTATCACTCCCAGATTATCAAAAACAACAGCATGGTCCATATCCCTGAACTGAAAAATGTCACAATGAGTTTTGACTGCTAATGTATTGAAACAGAGTTTGATTAAGTTTAGGCACCAAAACTAGTTGGTTAGATTTAGGAAAAGATACTGGTTTGGGCTAAAATAAGTGTGTTAATCAATGAAACTTCTGTTATGTAACTTGCTTATGCTTCTTGCAATGTTCTGATCTGCAGCATTTTGAAAACTACACCACAACTATGAGACAGTGTATTGTTTCCATAGAATCAGCTTTCTTTTCTAACTGCCAGCTTTTCAGGTTTTTTATCACCAGATTTAATCTATCTTCAAATATGAATGAGCATAGCGGTCGAGAGTTACATGTTAAAGCTGAATTTGTAGTATTGACTAAATAACAAAATCATAGGTGTTTGCATAGTGAGCAGCAAAGTGACGGTGAATGTGAGCAGAGCAGAGGAAAAAGTTTGCAGGGAAACAGACCAGCAGTAAATTTAAATTGAAGTCTTGTATCATACAGATGCAACTGTTCGAGGTGATCAAAACTAAAACCCTTTGGCCATAAGACTCTGATTGGCTGTTGAAAGGGATGATGTGTCTCATGTTCAAAAACCAATCACTCGATGACTTGATGATTTTAGTCGCAGGTGACACCATCAGCTGCTGAGCTGAAAGAAGCCAGTTCACACCGCTGCAACCCTCAAACATTCAAAAATGTTTTTTTCTCTGAACTTGGCTTTAGACTTTTAAACATCTGTTGCTTACTTCCATTAGACTACTTCTGTAATCCACTTCAAGAACAAGTCAACTTTGACATTTGTTTCCACACCGGACCTAAACCTGACTCTACTGGGTGAGTCTGACCCATCCAACCATCAGACCACCTCCTGACATGGACTGGTCTTGCTTTTTATTCTACTTCGCTAGAGGGTTGCCTCTAGAAATGATGCAGCAGGGGTACCTACAGCTTCATCGTTTGATGCCTGATGCAACTGATCAGGGACGTGCACAGACATTTTGGGGAACAGGGGCTCAAGTGAGAAAAAGGGCAATTCTTGTAATTATTTATAAAAAGTCTTAAAACAAAAAGTTGAATATAGAAGCACATCTCTGACTTACTAACCACATTATTTTAAAACCCCCACACTCACGCAATTGTTTAAAACTCAACAGATTTCTACAAAACAATCAGTTCACACAGAGACAATGGTCTTGTTTAGTATTCACTAGCTTTATAACAAGAGCAGGCAACAACAACAACAAAATAACACTTTAAAATCAACAAAAATCTTCACACAAAACTGAAAACACACACACACACACACACACACAATAACTGATGGTGACAAGGACCTACAATTCCCTCCTTTCACATTTGAGGGAGGGCTGTCTGTATCATGTATTGATAAAGATCTATCAGCATACAACAAACTAGTAGAATGAATAATTATTAGATGAGGAGCCTACAATCAAAAGGATGCAGTTACTGTAAGGCAGTATACTACAGGCAAAAACATTGTTTTTTCATACACTTTTTATATAATTTTGAGATTTTCCACTATTTTGCTTCCATGTCTTCTTTCACTCTAATGGAAAGAAAATTTCCAAAATACAAATCTAGATGGTGTTTGTTTTACTACCCTCTGTCTGTTTGCATCTGTACAAGCTGGTCTGCATATTTAAACAGAACATTTCAGGGATAAATGCTGTCTTGATGTCAGTAATTAACTGGGGAAGTTCTGTGGTGATATGTTTTAGTTTTGTTTTAATCCTATTCACCTGCAGTGCCTTCCCAAATGTATGCATATTAGAACAATTTAATTGCCTCATTGACATATCAATGTGGCGAATTTTATAACAGTATTATATACAAATTTTACTGTATTACTTTCATTTGGAAATCTCCCCTTAAGTACAGTATCATGGACATCCATGATAAACTGCCTTAGCTAAACCCTAACTTATTACATTAGCTGACGTAACTGCAGAGTGCCGCTGACTGTGTGCTCACCGCAGGAGATGTGGAGGGAGGGAAGGTAGAGAGGGCATCTGACTCGACAAAGTCTAATCTCCCGACCTCATATTTTGATTTTTTATTCAATCAATATATTTGTTTGACAGAAAAGCTGTGTGCAAACAAGAAAATATACACTACCAGTCAAAAATTTGGACACAGTTTCCCATTCAAGTGGATGGGTAAATGTGTCCAAACTATTGACTGGTACTGTATATACTTTTTGTATATACACAGTATATTCATTTATTTAAAAAAAGAAGAAAAAAAAACACCCCAGAAAAAGGGCACTTTCTCTCGAGGAAGAAAAAGGGCAGGTGCTCAAGCCCCTTTTATGTCTATGTGTGCACGTGCCTGCCACTGATAAAGCTTCCATATTGTTGCATTGGGAGTGAGGATTGGCTCTTTTGCTGTTCCTTTTACCACTACTGTTCTCCATTTACCTCTGGTTGTCTTCGTTTAATTTTCTTTCTCCTTTTCTTTCTTTAACTCTTTCCTTTCTTTTCCTGACACCTGGGATCCATCTTGCCTTGTGCTCAGCCATCATCCAGATCCCCTTTAAAAAGCAGAAATAGACGTGAGGCCTTAAAACTTTATGGTGAGAGCCTTGGTACCACATGCCGTTTCAGTAGCAGCACTGCTAGCAGGCCTGCCGATTTATGGCTCATGACACGCACATATTTAATTTGTAACCAAAAACTTCCTCTTCCCCTCTGTTTCCTCAGAACCCTGGAACACGTCTTGTTTTCTCAGGTCAGAGGTTAAACAAAGGAAACATAGTGCTGGCCAGCTGATGGACCGGAACCAGGGGATGTCAGGGTCTCCTCCACCTCCGAGGCCTGACCAGCGTCGACTGTGAGACAGATCACGGTTAAAGGTTTGATATCTAGAAGGATGGCTGAACCGCTCTGAAGATTGGAAAGAGACCTGGAATCAGAGCCTTTTGCTTTTTATATAATAACATCTGAACATAAAATGTCGGACCCTTCCACCCCTCCCCCTCTGCAAGAGGTCCTCCCGGTTGTTGGCCGTGACATCTTTACTGCCCCATTGGCCATAAACCCCAGGAGGGGCAGTCCCAAATGCAGTTACACGCCCCACTAGTTTTCCACGTCTGTGCGGAGGTGTATAAACATATAAGTTTATTTAGTGTAAATGTCCCGTGGCTCTCACTGCTTCAAACCCTGATCATCGTCAGTACAGGATGTACTGGCTGGCTGTGTGGATCCACAGCATGTGACATTTTATCTAGAACTGCAGCACAGTGGAACAAACAGTTGTCAGAGCCTGTATATGTAATATGATAACTTTGTAAGCAGCTCTGTCTATTATAGAATAAAATATGTAATGTAGGTTTGTACTAATTGAATGTGAGATATCAAAATCATTTATCCAAAAGTAGACTTGCAATTTTTGTTGACTTATACCTTCATGTAGCCCAGATGGTTTGATTTAATTCACACTGTACGGGTTGTTTCTATTACATAGGTTCAGTTTGGCTTGTTCATTTTAGCTTAATTATTAAGGCATTAAATGAAAAAAATATTCTCACAATTAATTCAGTATTTTGAATGTGAAAATGTCTCACATGACAAAACATATACATCTGGGGAGCATGATAATTCACTGAAATGTTAATTCTATTAATAATATGAACTGCAGATTTTAGGTTAGTGTATGTCATCAACAGGGTTGGTTCATGAACACAAAAAGAAAAACAGAACATATGGTGGAGGTATCTAACATCTAACACCAGTTTATTGCAATAATATCTGGATTTGTGAATTAAACACTGGAGACACAGATAAGTAGAAGACAGAGCATATCTTTATACCACAAGAAGAGCTGCAGCCAGAATTCCTCTCCTCTCCATCTGTTCTGCACTGAGAGCTGCCAACCAGCAGCACCCCACACACACACACACACACACACACACACACACACACACTCGTTACATGTAAATCCACTTCTACATCAGTAGCAACAAATAGAAAGTTTTTTCTTGATCATCTAAATAAAATCAGACTGATCTGCTTGTAGTATTTTGCACTCCACACACTGAAGTCAGACTGTGTGCTGTAAACAGAGCTGAAGCTGAGCTCTGGGCTGCCTTTATAACTCCTGTCTCATTTAGAGGCGTCTTTATGGGGCATTGTTCAACATATGGGGAGTGTTAAAGCCAGGGACAGCAGGTAAATCACAGGCCTGGGCCCAGCACACACTCTAACCAGCAGACCGGAGGAGGATGTGGCCACCAGCCTGTCTGTGTGTGTGTGTGTGTGTGTGTGTGTGTGTGTGTGTGTGTGTGTGTGTGTGTGTGTGTGTGTGTGTGTGTGTGTGTGTGTGTGTGTGTTTGTGTGTGTGTTTGTGATTGGGAAAAGCTATTCCTTAGGTTTTGACTTTGAAGCTGGCTGGGTAACCTTTCTTTCTTTCTTTCTTTCATTGTTTGTTTGTTTGTTAATTATGGGACTGTGGATTTGTAGTTTGAGTCTTATTTTTTAATCCCAAATCACCAATCAACATTTCAATACATTTTATGGCATTTATTCTTCAGGAATTCTGTACGTTTAAATTTTTAATAAATAATAATAAATAATAATAATAAATAATAATCCTGTCACCGCGCCGTGATCTGGATCTGCTCCAAAGTTTAACAGGTTCTTCCTTGGCCTATGTACGACCCTTCTACAAAATGTTGTTGAAATCAGTTGAGTAGTTTTTGTGAAGTTCTGCCAACACAAAACACAAAACAGACAAACTAAAACATAACCTCACTGGAAGAGGCGATCAAAACATTTTGAGACTTGTTCTTATGAAATTAAAATTGACTTTTGAAAAAAAGCAGAGAGTGAAACCTTTAAACTTTTTCCTTTTCAATAAAGTTTTATTCTTTTATTTGCAGTTGCAGTGACTGAAAACTTCACACTAAAATGACTCAAACACACTGTCTGGAGTCCTAGTTTAGGAAACTGTCGATGTTGTGCACACCTCTCCTCCATCTACCCTCCCTCCCTCCTTCGCTCTCCCCCCCGTTGCCGGGCTGCTCACCTAGCAGGGGGGCCTGTAATCCCAGCAGCACCATTGTGTGTACCGGCGGGTATTTCCCCCGCCTCTGCTGAGCAGCGGACTCAGCTGACTGGCAGCGCGCTGGGAGAAGGAGGAGTTCTCCTCCTCGATAGCTGACTTCCTTGCTTCCTGTCTATCAGCCAGGCTCTTCTTGAAACACAAAATAAAAAGACAAACATATTTCTCCTTCAGAAATTCATGTTTTAATGTCAAAGCATGGGAAGTGTCTACATGTGTGCATTTATGAGTTTGGTTGTTTCATTCCTGAACTGCCATCAGACTCAGAGATTACCAGTTAATCTCCAACAGTTTTCCATTCAGACCAGTGGAGAGGTATACTTACTTAATCTGGACCGACCTGGACTAACCAGTGAGAGGTTAATGTCCAGTGTGTGTGTGTGTGTGTGTGTGTGTGTGTGTGTGTGCTGCAGGCCTCCTCTGAGCCCCACAGCTACACTTGTTAGAGAAGAGGTTACCAAAGTGAGGTTGGAGGACTACCAAGGTACCAAGGGTTGTTGAGAGGATTCCAAAAATCCTCAATTATCAACAATTTCACTATATTTCATATGGAAATGCTTCTAAGAAGTAACTTTGGTTATAAATCAAATTTGTTTTTGTATGTTGAGCTATCAGTTCTATTGATAGAGAACAATGTCCTCTACAAAGCAAATGCTAAGATTTTGGTACATGGAGTCATTGCTAAAAAGAAAGTAGTAGATGAAAATAGGAAGATGATTGATGATTAGTTTGGGTAATAATTACCTCTACCGAAGAGGTTATATGTCTCTGTTTGTTTCTTAGAAATCAGCTCACCTCAAAATGCTGTTAATGGATTTCAAATTTTGTAGAGAAATGGGTTTTACAATGATAGAATTAATTATAAAAAAAAATAATAAATAATTAAAAATCCCTAACACAATTTGATTAGGATAATGGTATGCTATTTCCTAACATTTTGACACTCTAGAAAATGTGTGTCTGAGGACACAGATCACTGTGTCCTCAGACACACAATTTAATCCTCTATCATAGCAGAATAATAGCAGAATGACATGCAAATCACAGAAGTTAAAATGTACATAAAAAAGGCAAAATAAGCAAAATGCAGAAATGTATTATGAGATGCACACCTTTAGGGCCCCTACCAAGCATGTGTGAAATTTAATTGAATTCTGTCTTGAATGTATGAGGAGATGTGGATAAATCATATCCCCTATTGAACTTATGTATGAACAGACAAACGTAACACTATATGCCCTATTTGGTGGGGTCATAAAAAAATGGTGACATACATCTCTCAGTTGAGGTTGTATATCTTATATTATTTCTCCCAGATTGCATTGTATTTGAAGCGTGTCATTGTAAGCCATCAATAGCATGGAGCTTGTGCTACTGTAATACTGGTGTGCTTGCCCATTAGGGAAAAGCGTATGGTGGATGACTGGGAACGAGTGAGACATCTCCACCCACCTTTAAATGTTGGTTTCTTTTAACAGGACCACAGTCTTTCCTAAATCTGAACCAAAGAGTTTCAGTTGCTTAAACTTAACCAAACCTTAATCAAAGCAATAAGAAAACAGTCACAGGATTCATTGATTATTTTGGGAGACACTAAGAAAAATGTTTTGTTCCATATTTGCTATTCCATATAATTCTTCTGTAAACTGATAAATCAGTTATACTTGAGCTTTTACACTTGTGCAGCCAAAGATGAAGCGGACATACAACTTATTATAACAAAAGTAAATGCAGTGAGTTGAGCTGGGATTCTCCTAACAGTGGCACATAACTGTAGCTGCCTGTTGGAAGTGCTGTCCTGCTGCCTGTGTCCTGTGCTGCTTTGGTGAGGCATATTTGTCCTCCCTGCACCATTGCCCTGCCAGTTGGCATGCCTAAGCCAGGAAACTGTCAGTGTCGATTGAGTTGAGTGGAGGAGGTCCTGCTAAAGGAGCTTGCTAGTTCCAGGGCCCATGTCTGTTTTCAAAGCATGGGAATAAAGAGCTCTGCATTCCACAGGTCTGAGCTGCCAGCTTTCCCCCTGCCTACAGTTCACAGGGAGCCCTGAATGAGATTAACAAAAGCGTTCTGTTGGACCCCTCTTGGCCAGCTTCCACGTCAACAGCTCGCAGGGTCAGGGGTCACACTAACTACATTCATTCCCAGCAGACCCCTTGCTCCAAACACAGGCTGCCAGTCGCACAAACCTCTAATCCCCCGAGATATGTCTGATCTCTCCACATGTTTCTGCTCAATTAAAGCTATATCACACCTTGCAAATGGAACAGAGGGGAAGAGAGGGAAGCAGGACAGAGTGCAGACGCAAAGAAGAACAGAGGGGAGAAAGTGAGAAAAGTGAATGAATAGAGCATGGAGACTGACAGTAGATAATGGAATTATTAATCTGCTGGAGGAAGGCACTAACACACGAAGCTGTGCACCTGATGAAACACCAGAGGCAAGAGCTCAATAGATGATGTGGGGCACATTACTGGCATGGTAGTTAAGCCAATACACACACACAACACACAGTTTGTACTAACTCACTGCTCACCTGCTCCATTCTTTGAATAGAGTTCAAGGTCTGTATGAAATCCATCTATGTATTTCTTCATTATACTCCTTCAACAAAGATCAGGATCATCTGTGTCTTAAAAACACACAGTATTCCAGGAGAAAAGCACTATACCAATGGTTTTGCATATCTTGAATGAAGTACACATCACTCAATGAGTACTTTACATCACAACTAAGCAATTTATCTTTTTGTTCTATTGTTGAAGCACGTCATTGGCTTTCATTCATTTCTATGCATTTTGAGAAGATTTTGCTTCACTGGTGGAAAAGCAGGAAATAATCATGTTTGTTCAACAAAACTTGACCCTTCTGTTGTGTTTGTTTCTTGCTAGCTGGTTTGGTGTGCCCAGTCAAAAATGACTGCTTCGTTCTAGTGCATTATAAATCCATAATAACACATATATTATCATCTAATGTTGTGTTTCATCTTTTTATCAACTGAAGTTATTGTGAACATTACAAGTTTTGATCTTCCATTTGCTATTCAGGGCCTGTAGGCCTCATTGACCTGAGCGCATATCGCTCAGCCATCGTGCTGCTACAGAATGAACTGTGAGCCTCAAAAAAGGTTTATATACCAGAGCTGTGAGAAAGTTGTAGATATCATTGAAACAATGTTACGGTTGTTTTTGACAATTGTCAACAAGTGTGGTTCCCATGGGGTAAAAATTCTATTCTCATGGAGGTTTCCATGAAGCCAAAAAGGGGTGATTCTAATGACTGGTCATTTTTGACTGGGAATACCAGGGGTGTATACAAGTTCAGTAAAAACCCTAAATGTAATAAAAATTCTCTAAATGTATTTTGTGTTCAGATGCCATGTGTGAACAAAGTCATTGAACTTTAAGACAAACAGATCAAATTAACTACATTTTTTAGAGAGAAAACTTGTAAATTGGTCAGATTTGATCAGAACACAACAGAAGGGTTAATGGAGACTGAAAGATTGCATAACCTAAGATGAACCTATAAATGTTTTTTATGAGCAAATGCAGCTCTACAGTGCTTTTTAGCCCATTTTTGCCTCTTTCAGCTCATTGTTTGGATTATAAAACCTGTGACTTTACTGGTTTAATTCTGTCAGTAAACTCACCATGACATAACCCCAGGGTTTATGGACTACCCTTTGAATCCTCAGGGGCAGCATTACAGTCAATTCAATTCAATTCAATTTATTTGTATAGCGCCAAATCCCAACAAAGGTTATACCAAGCCACTTTCCAAAAAGGTCTAGACCGACTCTTTATTCTAAAAAGATCCAACAATCCCCCATGAGCATTGAGACAGTGGCGACGAAAAAAAATGCCTTTTAATGGGCAGAAACCTCGAGAAGATCCAAGACTCAAGGTGGGCGGAGCCTCTGCTTTGACCGGTTGGGGTGAAAGAGATAGAAAGAGAGAAAGGTTCGGAGATAGATGGAGAGAGAGAGAGAGAGAGAGAGAGAGAAAGAGATGGGGAGAGATAGAGAGCGAGAGAGATGGGGAGATAGATGGGGAGAGAGAGATAAGGAGGATAGGTGGAGGGAGAGACGGAGTGAGGGACAGGGACACAGATATGTTCAACCACAATAACAATAACAGCTGTTATAATAGAGAGATTACACTTTGTAGGATTTATAATAACTACTACAATAACAACACTGATAATAATGACAATATTGATAATAATGATAATATTTATAACTAGAAAGCACTCAGAGAGTGCAGACCTCCGCCAAGGCTGCTCAGTTTCCCCATGTTGGCATTTCACTCCAAAGCAAAAGTCCCATGATGTAACCCTCTGAATTAAGTCATTAGAAAGGTTGACAGGAAAATGAAAACAAAATCTTTGCATATTAGTTCTCTCTAGTTTTTGTGTTATTTTCTTTAGATTGTGGGTTTGAGGGTTATACCATGGAGCTAATCTCCTATGTTTGAGACTCTTCTTTTTTAGAGGGGCAATGGAGTCCAGAGTTGCTCTTAGTGAACCTGCAGCACTATCAATGAGATAATCAATATGGGAGGGACTGACATTAATGAAGGAGTCCTGCTACGTGTCTGTGGCTCTTGTCTCCAATTGGGCCCTGTATTGTACCAAACGTGACAAAGGCTTTAAATGAGTTATAATCAGTTTTAAGATTAGGGTTTATTAATAAACTTGAGTTAAAAACTGTTCTGACTCCACCTCCTCGGCCGCTGTCTGGAGGAATGTGAGCATTAGTATGAGTGGGGGGGGATTCATTTAAGCTAACATATTCCTCATGACGTAGCCAGGTTTCAGTCAGGCAGAATAAATCAATCTGATATTCTGATATCAAGTCATTTAATAAAACAGCTTTGGATGCCAGAGATCTAATGTTCAATTAGTCCATATTATATTTTTATTTATTTTAATTTTCAGTCATCACCTTCTTGGTATTTTGGAGGCAGAGGTGACTGTATTTGGATGAGAGGGTGGCGCTAGGGAGGATACACACTGCTGCATCTCTGTCCTGATTGGATTTGACTGACAATACGCCGAAGTTGTAACTTATCAATCACAAAGCCATTAGAAAGAATTCACTTACCGTACCTGGGATGTCCTTCCACATTTTAAACAGTTTATGGTCTCCACTCTTCATTAACTTCTTTTCATTAAAAATGCTCAAATTAAGCTGACTACACGCACCAAACAGGAGACAAAGTTAGCAACTAGCTAACTAGAGTCAAATATATTTTATCAGCAGCTGGAAAATTTCAAAACTGCTGTTCCTTTGTGGAAAGAGGCAACTGTTTTATAAGATATTACACACATCTTCTTTTTTTAATCAGACGTCTGTATGATAGTCAATTTCTTTTGGAGCTCAGCCCCCAATTGGCCTGAAAATCGATTGATGCATTTAAATTAAAAATAAGTATTGTACTGATTGATTTATTTGATTTAAAAATGTAGTTTATAGGTGACCTAAGAATGTCATAATGTAATTAAAAAACAAAACAAAGATCATGGTTATCATGGTGTACTTGTGCAGCACTGAAACATGAAAGTCTGCCATCACCTTCATGCTACAAAGATAGAGCATATACAGTACATACAGAGTAATGTATACACATTGAAGTGACATTTGGTGTTTGAATACTGGAAAATAAATACACCTATTTAATACTATATACTTTAAACTTCATCTAGCTTCATTTCTAGAGATAGCTTTTTTTATGATTTGGGAATGTAATAGAAATATATGTACCAGTTTCTAATACAGTAGACACTGCATAACAAGTTGGAGTTAATGTATTAATGGTTATAATGGTTATGGTATATAATCAATAAACCAGTAATATGAACATTTTATATGATGCAAAATCACAACAAAAATGATCTCATGACCCTTTCTAGGCCATATTTACAGAGACCCAACATTTCCCCATGAGCAAGCGTTTGGCAACAGTGATAAGGAAAAACTTTTAACAGGCAGAAACCGTGAGCAGACCCCGACTTCAGATAGGCAGCCGTCTACCTTGACAGGCTGGGTTAAGAAAGGGATTGAGTTGAGTTTCCAAATTGGGAAAAAATCCCTTTAGTCTATGATTTACTCCTTAAGAAAGACACCTGCTCAATCGTATTATGTCATCAGACACTGCAGTGTTGTGTTCTGGCTATGCCGCTGTTCTGTCCTGCCTCCAGCTTCATTCCTCACTGGAAACGTTTTTTCCTCCATAATTATGTTTGACTCACTCAGATTTGGTTGATTTGGTCATTTTTCCTTATAATATATTTTATATATATATATATATATATATATATATATATATATATATATATATATATATATATATATAATATATTGCATATGCATACAACTGGGAGTCTGCACATGTCTTCTACCTCCTGAGCCACAGCTGCCCTCTCACCCATTACGGTGATATGTGGAATAAAGCAGTTAGAAAAGCTGCCAAACATCTGGACCCGAATCCATCTATTAACAACTCATCGACATCAACAACTACATACGGAAGGATTTTTTTGTAATGACTCATCCACATGTTTAACTGCAGATGATTCTGACATGAATTTAAACACAATGCAGGACGGAACCATTAATAATCTGTATCTTTTTTCTGATAAGCCCATAACAGCTTTATTGTTAGTAGAATACTATTTGGCTTTGACCTTTGAACTTCTTGCCTTTAGTTATAATATTTTGGTGAGTCAGTTATTGATTTTTGTCTATTCCCACTGTGTCAATCTGAGTGTCAGATTAACACCAAAGGACAAACTGATATGTCCCTTCCTGACTTCAGTAAACATGGAGTCTCTGCCCACAACATAAGAAGTCACCATGTATTTCTGCTCACGGTCCTATATCTGAAACCAGTTAACCTAAACAGCAGCAGTAAACCTAACTGGACAGGGGGAGACAAGTGGGGAGTGAGAGAGAGAGAGGGGAGAGATGTAAAAATAACAGGGATGAGTGTGAGGTTGGTGTGGTGGTGGGGATAGTCGGTGGGGGTTGTTCACAGAGAGGATCATACATTACTTTTCTTCAGTATTTCTTGTCCTTGATCTGCCTGCTTTTCTTTAAGCTGGATCCAAAGCCCTGCCCCCCTGCCGGGTCTTTAGCCCAGAGGAGGGGAGGCCTCAGCCAGCTGCGGGCTTCACTGGAGCCCTGCTCACAGAGGTGGAGGGGTTAGGGGGGAGGAAGGAGGGGAGGGAAGGAGGGATGGGGTGTGTTCTGGTGGATGGAAGCAGAGAGAGAGGGAGAGCAAGAAGCTGAGAGAGGCAGCTGATGACAGCGTGAGTGCAGCAGAGGATATTGCACTCAAAGACACAACACGGGGACCCTGGAAGATTGAGTTTCAAAGTGGGAGAAAGAGCGATCAACCTCTGCAGCTGAGAGCCTCCGAGACCGGTCAGCAGAGGTCGAGGTCGAGACGCACATGAGACCCCAATATAGTGTGTTATGGTACCTTTTACCATCAAGACATGCATTACAACAGGTTTATAATAAACAAAGAATAAAAAGTTATCAATAAATATTTATTTAATAAATTGTAGATCAATTATAATTCATAAATAAGAGAAACATTTGAGTTTCCAGGTTGATAAAAATTATGATGGAAGTTAAACATTGGGTGATGTTTGTGTTTGAAGGAAAATTATGTTATTATATTTCATTACATCATGAAACTCATTGGCTTTAGCTCATTTAAAAGAACACATTTTCATTGAGTGTACCGCCTACGTATATTATGTCTAATATATGTTTGTACCTTAAGAGTAATAAAACTGTGTGAATTATAGGTGATCCAAATCATAACTTTGGCTCCAACAGTTGGCGAAAACAGACAGCGTGTAGTGTTTCCACTCCTCTCCACCATTTTAAAGATATTGTACAATGGGACTGATTTGTAGTGTAGATTTGAATGAATATGTTCATTGGGGCTCATGAACCATTTACATTTTTTTTCTTTGCATAGATATTGATGGGCACCCTGTTTCAGTAATATTTGTTCAATAGAAACAGGTGAACTTATTCCACCCATGTCTTCATTATATTTGATTATTTTATAGAAATCCAAGTCCACAAAAAAAGCACTTTTATCGGATAATGGGATTTAGTAGAGTCAGATTAACAATATAAGCTGTCCTCATTGCTTATAACTGAGATCAAGTCAACATTGCCAAAGCATTTTTACAATTGAGTTTTAAAAATCCAAATAAATTGTGGGTCTACCAAACCTGTGAACATTGAGTGAGTAACAAAAACACCACACACATGAGCCAAGGGATTTTTCACAACCTGGCAACCCAAGCACCTGGCTTGTTTATGATCTATAAAGTGGCATCTTGTGCTGCCATGTATATCAGATTTCACTTAACACTTAACATCACATGCAGCTGGCCTGTTACATCTTCTTGATGTCCAGAGGTGTGATGTGGTCAGTCTAGGACACTATCCTCCTGCCATCAACAGAGGGTGCTAGCACTCAATATGTGGATCCAGTGAAAATGAGCAAGAAAGGCATGTTTTGGTAGAATAATAATTGATTTGAAAAGCTCTATCAATAAAGACAAAATCAATTTGATCTATGTCTACCTGGTCATGTCTACCTGGGTTCACTTCAGGTGGATCAATCATGAATCGTGTTGGTATGAGGAGACACCCAGTGGCCCAGATGCGGCAAAATCAGAATTAAAAAATAAATGTATGATTAAATAAATCTGTCCAGCGTGCCACTGTGTCTGCAGCTGGCGGACAGGGAGTTGCTCCGAAAAGTTTCCTGCATGAATGAAAGGGAGATAATTCATACATCTAATGGGACCCATAAATCCCTGTATTAACTTCACTGCATTGCATAGAAGGGCATGGCCGGAGAAATAAGAGACAGATGAGGGCAGGGAAAAAAGAAACATCACTTAAATGGTTGAGGAAAAGAGGAAGGTTATGGGGAGCAGTATGGTTAACAGAGGACAACAAAACAAGGAGGTAAACTGTGGGTTCATAGTAATAAAAAAAATAAAAGGGGGGACACCGCAAAGGTAGAGGGGACTAAGGGCCCGATGAATGGGGTGAGACAGGAGGCAAGAGGGGCCTGGTGGCATGGCCCGGACTTGGGTGGTGCGGCGCTAACAGGCCCCCGGGGACCCAGCACTGCAGGACCATATGGGGAGCAGTGAAAGGGAGAGGAGCAGCGGGAGCCTCAGGCTGACAAGCCACCACTGCTCCTGCTTCAGCTGTTCCCCTGGAGCCCCGGGGACCTGGAGATTAGAGGCACACAACAAAGACAACATATACAGGACAACACACACATACAGGGTGGACGCTGGTGGAGGGAGTCCATACACTTCTAGTACAACAAAGACAGGTACACACACACACACACACACACACACACACACACACACACACACACACACACACACACACACACACACACACACACACATTCATTGTGTCACAATGGATGCAATGACAAAATAAAGCAGAAAGCTCAGAGTCCATCCATGTCTGCAACAAAGACACTGAACAACACACACACACACACACACACACACACACCCACACACACCCACACACGTTGCCAGTAGAAAGTGGCAAGGCCAAATTCGGTCCACTTGATCTCAATGATTGGTGTCACATAAAGGCTACACAATACACACAACGAGCAAGTAAATCCAGGCTCTCTTTCTCTCTCTCTCTCTCTCTCTCACACACACACACACACACACACACACACACACACACACACACAGAAAGTGTTCCATGCCATTTATGGTGTAATTCTACATAGTCCCGGCACACGAGTGTGCACATGTTGCATTAATGTACACCCATAGAAGTGCTTGCTTATGTGTATTTGCATGTGCGTATTATTATTCTGGTTTCGGATTATAATTTTGTCAGGTATGGTAACATTGTATTGCTGTGGTGACAGGATTTGGTTTTGCGCTCAGTATCAGGTGAGAGAGTGTTGATGCAGTTCAGGTAAGCGGGGTTAGAAAGGCTGGTGATGATGACAGGTGTTTTGTGTTTGACTGATTGCTCTCTCTGTTGGCAGTAGTGTCCTGGGCTAGAGAGGGTGCTGGCTACTGGGGAAGGCGGAGATGTCTGTGTTACTGGAAAGCTTGTGTGGACTGAATGAGCAGAAAAGTTAGTTTATGTGGAAACTAAGTTTTGTGTTGAATAAAGACTGTTATCAAGCGTCATCATCAGTGTGCCGTCACTGAGAGAACCCACTGTGGTAGCAGCACTTACTGTTACAATAATATTAAAGTTAACTACTGAGAACTGGGAATATGAATTGGGAGGTCAGAAAAAAGGAGACACAAGAACATCAGAAGTCAGTCAGGTTGTAAACAGGTGATGTAATCACTTTACATGGAGGTCAAACTGAAGAACCTGAAATGAAAGCTCATTAAGGAAAGCTATTTCTTTGCATATGCCTTCTAAGTTTCTAAGTGACTGTTTCCTGCTACCTCAAAGCTCCACTATAGTTCATTCTCCTCTTTATCCAATCACAGCTTCTCAAGTTCTCCTTTAGCCAATCACTTCTTAGCTGTTTTCTCTCTGCTGTTATTCAGCTGTCTTTTTCAGCACTGTGCTGATTGTGATACCCATCTCCACCTTTACTATCTCAACCATCGATCCCTGATCATCGACAATTAAACCCTCCAATCAGAAGTTTCCCTTTCTTGAAGTCATCACAACACTGAGCTCCATTCCACATTACCACAACCAATGTCCAAGCTCCATGGGAAGTCTCCTTCATATTAGAGGACCCTAATTCATCAGACGGCTTTCCTTGGTGATCCACTTCCTGCACCAAAGTCCATTCCTTCTTTTCACAATTAATTTAATCTTACTTCTAATTCTCTCATTCTCATTTGTCTGTTTAATTGGTGTCTCCTGATTGAAATGTTTGTAATAAGGAAATACT
Organism: Chaunax sp. Z400; assembly: GCA_037577475.1. NCBI lineage: Eukaryota > Metazoa > Chordata > Actinopteri > Lophiiformes > Chaunacidae > Chaunax > Chaunax sp. Z400. Next base: position 33,172,392 of record CM075187.1, on the reverse strand, counting down.
GTGTCTGCAGCTTTGCTAAGTATGGTACCAGAAGAAACAAGAAAGCACTCAAAGGCGCAGACCTCCACCAAGGCTGCTCAGTTTCCCCATGTTGGCATTTCACTCCAAAGCAAAAGTCTCATGATGTAACCCTCTGAATTAAGTCATTAGAAAGTTTGACAGGAAAAATTAAAACAAAATCTTTGCATTTGCTAAAATCTTTATTTATTGTGGCTGTTTGTTGTTCATATTGTCATCTAACATAAATAAACTGCAATTACACAACAGGTAATCGACACTTGTAACACTTTAAGAGTTGTTACAAAGCCACACACACAGGCAGGAGAACAGGAAGTATATTAAAACGGGGTAATGTTTTGTTGAAATTCATAAGTTGTTATATGGATATGAATCAATTAGATACATTTGTCAGGATGGAGACACTTTACATTACAAGTGTACATGTGGCAGTTTAATCCTATAAAAAATAAATAAAAAGTTCCTGGATCCAGACAGTGATCCAGATCACCACCAAACTCTAATCAATTCTTCCTTGAGCCACTTCTGACATCTCCTTAAAATTTCTTAAAAATCCGTTGATTTTTTTTTTTTTGATCCTGTTCACAAACAAACCAGCAAACCAAACCAACAAACCACCAACGCTGGCATAAACATAACCTCCTCCCTTGGCGGAGGTGGGTGGTGGTTAAACTCAGATGGATGCTTCCAACAGTTTATGTAATCATGGACTCTGGGGGTTGAGGTCATGTGGGACCCCCACCATTGTTTTTTAACATGTATTTGACACATACCAAGAGACTAAAGAACTGTAAAGTATTTTGTTATACAGCCAGGCATTAACTGTTCTGCTGTCTCCAAGCCTACGTTCACACTGATAGTGAAAGTAACCCAAATCTGATTTTTGCTCTAATCTGATGTTTTTGACTTCACTGTTCACATTTATAATTGTATGCAACCCAGATGACATCCTTATGAGTGGATCTGTACCACATTAACATTATGCATGCTGCTGAACAACACAAAATGTCACTGGCATGACAGTCCTTCACTATGAAAAAAAAACTGTGATGAAGGCATTTAGTTGTTGAAGTGTTTGCTGTGGTAACAGTAGTAGTCCATCACTCGTTTAGGGTGAGGACAAGAAGTCAACAAAGTGTTTTGATTGAGACATTTCCCATGTATCTATTCAATTTGCAACCCCCTGTCTCCCAGTCATTGTTGCTGCGAACTTCCATGTTTGTTTTTGTCCTCCACTACTGAAAACTGATGTTAGCATGCTGAGTGGGACAAAAACCACATGAATGTTGCGCTGACTGTTCACTCACTCATCACAAGAGCAGGAATCAGATAGGTATCTGATTTAGGAGCATATATGAAAGAGGACCAAATGAGATTCCATATAATTTCTGATCTAAATCCTATCATTAAAAAAAAAAGGTTTTCACATTGGAGCAAATAATTCTAAGTTGTACACCTTTGCGTGCAGTGTGATCATAGTATTAGTATACAAAAAGTATATGCCAAAGCAAGCTATTTTGAGTATATAATTATCAAAACTTTGCTTCTGCTCTTTGCAGATGACATGGTTCTATTGACTTCACCACTCACTTACCTTTAGTATGCACTGGAATCAGCACCTCCAAGTCTAAGGGGCCGTTTGCATGACAACCATTTTCCACGAAAAAAGCAAACTTTTTAAAGTTGTGGTTGTTCGTTTACACGAAACGATGTGAAAACAGGTTCCAGAATTGAATCTTTTGAAAATGCCACTGCACCATCACCATGTAAACAGGCAAAAATACAACTCCTCTGAAAACGATGTCACAGCCCCGCTTCGTACATGCCTATTACAGTTCAAGCCTTATTGGCGTACACAGACAGAAATCTATGGACAGAACAACAACGAAAAAAATGTCAGACTGTCCGGTTTGGTTTGAGCTACAGACTCTGTTGAGTTTGTTAACTCTCCTCCAGTGTTGATTTTGAATAGGTACATCGCCAATCACTGCCCTGGTATGCATATTACAGCATTTTCATCTGTCTTTGCAGGTCCATGTGTACGGAGATCATTTTGAAAACGTTCAGAAAACGAACAGGGCCTAAGGCCCATGGTCCTCTGCCATGCTCCCTCCAGGTTGGGGTGAGTTGCAGCTCAAAACAAAGGAGATTAAGTGTTTAAGTATCTTGGTGTCGTGTTCATGATGGAAAAAAGAAGGAGCAAACATGGAGCAGGGATTCGTCGCTGCATCAGCTGCAATGCAGGTGTTATATCGAGAGTTGGATGGCAAAGGATGCCAATTTACCTAATGTCTATCTACATTCAAATCCTTACTTATGGTCATGAACTATGTACCCATAGTACTTGGACATGGACCAAAAGTATGAGATCACAGCTACAAGCTACAAACTAATTTCCTGTATAGGTTGGCTGGACTTGGCCTTAAGGCCCATTTATGCTCCCTATACTACATAAATGGATACGTCTGACCATAAACAGTCTATCCATCAATGCCTACATACTTCCGTACATCATTTACATTGACATCGATACAACCTCAGTCGGGCAGTGAAGTTCTGACAACAACAAATATGATGACGGTCGGAGGAGGTTGTGATAATGTACCTGGAAATACAAAGCAGCAAAAGTGGAGGTAACGATGTACTCGCCACTGATCTGTGAGGTCATTAGGTACATCGAGACATGACAGAGTTTTTTTTCACTTTTTCACTTCACTTTTTTTCATCTTTATTGTTTCTGTACATATTTGTCGTGCCTTGCTAATCGAAGCTACACTGCCCCCAACCTCTTCCGGTAGTATAGCTCCGTATCCGTATGCTCTCTGATAATGTATCCAAATATTTACAAAATGAATGCAGAAGACGCACAGAAAGCTCTGTCTGTATCATTAATACATCTTTAACATAGATCATAAATGGGCCTTTAGAGATCAGGTTAGGAGCTCGGACATCCAGAGGGAGCCACTTAAGCTGGTTGGGTAATCTACTTAGGGTGCCCCCTGTCCGCCTTCCTCTGGAGGTTTTCCAGGCATGTCCAACTGGGAGAAGACCCTGAATTGGACCCAGAACTTGCTAGATTTAGCCTGGGAACACCTCAGGATCTCCCAAGGAGGAGTTGGAAAAGTGTTGCTTGTGAGAAGGACATCTGCAACATCCTGCTGCTACCGTGAGCTTGGATATGCGGAAGAAATGGACGGATAGATATTTATCAAAATTGCTCTCCTCTGTCTTTTTTAAAGCATTAATAAGGTGTATCTTATGACCACCAAGAAATGTCAGACAGGTTAATCTCAATGTTAATTCACTTATATTATAAGAGATAAATGTGCAGGTATAAGTACAACATATAACATCCTACAATCTGCTCTGGCAAGCTGCCAATTCGCTGTCAAACCCACAACCAAACTATTATCTTAATCTACTCTTCCCTAAATCTCAACGTTTTGATTGAGCATGTGAAAGTTACCTGTGTTGATCAAATGAGGGAGATCTGTAGTGTGTGTGCGGGACCGAACTGGAAGCTTCACACCCCTGCTAAATCTACCCCATGGCAGTGACTACCTGCTGCCTGCTTTCTCTGTCACTCCTGTTGCCTGAGGCCATGAAAGCAGCCTTGGCTAACATTAGGCTGAATTTCCTAGGGCTCAGTGAAACACAGTACCACCTGTCCTCTTCCAATAACACAAAAAGTAGCTTTCCCCTCCTCTCTGCCTTCCATCCTCACAAAGACAGCGAGTCTTTTGCAGTGTGCATTGAGGTTGGACTGTTGAGCTCCTTCAGGCTCAGAGGGACGAAAAAAGGAGGAAGACATCAGCGCTAGCACCTGCAGTGTCACAGTCCGGCCTGCCCGTCAACCAGCTAAACCAACCAACCAGCCTCCAATCCATTCAAGTCATTGTGTTGCCTGTCCTTCTCCCAATTCCCCCAGATCAGCTCGAGATGACAAACAGCTAATTCATTTTCCTGATGCCTGGAAAAGCAAGACTCAAGCTGGGGAGAAAGACTGCCTTTAGCAAAAAAGAAGTGGAAGAGGAGAGATTAATTCATGAAGCTTGTTTTATTTCTCCTGGTATTATTTGCATGAGGAGCTGGGACTTCAGTATGCGCTGTCCTCTACACACACACACAGTCACACACACACACAGCACACACAGACACAGTCACAAACACACACACACAGTCACAGACACACAGTCACACACACACACAGCACACACAGACACAGTCACAAACACACACACAGACACAGTCACAAACACACACACACACACACACAGTCACACAGTCACACACACACACACACACACACAGTCACACACACACACACAGTCACACAGTCACAGACACACAGTCACACACACACACAGCACACACAGACACAGTCACAAACACACACACACACACACACACACACACACAGTCACACAGTCACACACACACACAGTCACACAGTCACACACACACACAGTCACAGACGCACACACACACACAGTCACAGATGCACACACACACAGTCACACACACACACACACAAACAGTCACACACACACACACACACACAAACAGTCTCACACACACACACACACACACACACACGGACACACACAGTCACACACACACACACACAAACAGTCTCACACACACACACACACACACACACACACACACACACACACACACACACACACACACACACACACACACACACACAGACACACACGGACACACACATACACACACACCTCTTAATCACATTCACCTCCTCCTTGTCTGTATTTCCCTCAACTTTAGCCTTTGGCACTCTCCCTCTTCAATGACCTCATACATCAATATGGACCAAAATGCATTCATTCCACTCATTAAAATTCATATTAAAGCCACAATATTCACAAGAATTAAGAGGAATAATATGAGGACAAAGCAGAAACGTGGCTTCAGCCTTTAATGGCCACAGAATGAACTCTTCCTTACCTGTTGAGTTAGTAGATTAAAAAATAATATTATCAGTCACACAGTGTAGAGGCAGACAGAGAGGGTGCCGGACCAAAATGATGGTTTAGATGCAGTTTTAAAATGTGGCCTTGATTAGATGGAGATAAACAACCTGAGCTCTCCCTGTTTTTCTTAAAACGCACAAAGAGACTGATTCGGCGAGGCGATTGATCTCATTATGCCACCACTGAATAGTTTTATGGTCATTACATCACAGTCCTGCTTGTTCCACTGCTTTATCCCTATTAAGATGTATTGAATTCAATTCTCCATGCTGCAGTTATAAAGAGGATGTCTCGGTTTCCAGTCTGTAACATGAAACAGGCCATTATTAGTTTCTCGCTCAAGATGATGCACAAAAAGGTTGCTTTAGTGGAACGATCGGCGTTTTACTTTTAACGAGTGCATATATCATAAAACAATCTGAGGGCAATAATCATTCATCATTATTGAGACGACGGTGCTGCTTTGGGGACCTGGTGGCAGAATGGAAAACAGATTTCCTTCAGGCTGGGGCAGAGGTGTTGGAGGCTCTGTTCACTCTGCTGCAGAAAGAGGGTGATGCTTTCTAATCAGTGTGAGCAGCAAAATGCTTAATGGACATCATTTACCAATTTGAACCAAGCATGTACAAAGCAGATTAAAATACAATCTGAACACTAATTGAAAGTATCCAGTGTTCCCATAATGAAGCAGATTTTTATTCATGTGAAACAACTGTCTTTTGTGCCTTAGCACAGAGCCATAGCAGAGGAGACTGAAGTCATGTCAATACAACCTGAGGGGAGGTTACATTCTGGTCGATATTTTATAAACTAATCCCGGCATTTTCATAATAAACATTTTTTAAATTACATTTTTTCAACTTTTTGATGAATTGAAATAAATCAGACAACTGAATAAATAGAACTAAAAAGGCACTCAGGGACATACCTCCAATAATGCTGTATTGTGCCCAGCAAACAAAATAATCTAACCTTTATTATCTGCATAATCATTCTATTTTTGTTTACCTTTGAACATAAATCTATAATAAGACAACAGACAAAAAAGAATTGTGAGATCACAATTTTTGTACACAATTAAAAATCACAATTTATATCCTCTTTACCAATTTCTATTATGTACAAATCAAGACAGAAAGGAAGAGAAAAACGTACAAAATTCAAAGACAGGACATGTTGGAGGAAGGAACACAAAATATGACAATTATGAAGACTTTAGACAGACAAATAATAGACATATACACAAGAAACACATTCCTAAACTCTACCGTCAACAAGCTGTTTGCTTTATTATTATTTGCTGTTAAACTGACCCATATGTCAGGAAATGCCCTATTTCACAATGAAAAAATCCATCCCTTGATCCCCACTCCAAGGATAGCTAAAAAATGTCATTTAAATTCGTTTAGAACTTTTTGAGATATTTTACTAACTAACAAACAAACAAGCTGACAAGCAGCGTTGAAAACATAACCTCCCTGGCCGAGGTAGAAATTCAAATGCATTTTTATCCCAGTTATTATTTTTGGTGTCTGATTTGAACCAAGATAGATGTTTATGCTAATGATCTCTCTGCTGTAGCTTCATACGTTGTGCCCCAATATTAAACAACTCCACCAACAATCCATACCAAACTATTTTTTATCTGGCATAACCGTGATCCTCCTCTAACCTCAAGGTTTTGTCTTTCTAGGAATGAGAAGACAGACAGAAGTGTCCCAGTTTGTGTGTGTGTGCATGTGTGTGTCCCAGTCCCCGAGCGTAAGGTGAGAGGGTTGTTGTGCTCTGTGTTTTATTGTGCTCCAGACTGCAACTGAGCCAGACTTTTAATTGCAGCAGTGACGGTGGGAGGGGCTGTTGGGATGGCTCGTCACCCTGCTGCCGTGAGCTGGGAGGCTGGGAGTCAGGGCAGGTCCTGATCCCGTCCCCAGGGGCCCTGGGGCCCAGCAAACTGTCACCTCTTCCTCCTGACGCTGCACACCTGAGGCTCCCGGTGCTGCCGCAATCCCTCCCCTCCCCCGCCTCACCTCCCCTTCATCCCTCCTCCCCTCCAGACTCGCACCAGTCTGCCCTGCTGACATTATACAGCTCGCAACATCTGTCTATATGCGTCCACTGATCAATAGGCTTGACTTGGAGCACATTGACGCTGGCCTCGGCCTCATTGATCACATCCAGCCTCCATGGTTGAGTTTTCAAAGATAATTGGGCCCAGGAACCTGCCTCCTTATGAGTGACAGTGGGCTGAAATGATAATCAAATGGATCCAATCCAAGTACAGTCCCATCAGGACAGCCTGGACTAGATGCAAATGGAAGAGTTTCCTCTTTTTAAAGAGATCTTTTAGTTAAGCTGGAGCCTCCAACCACCGGTCAAGAATCATAAATTCAGTATCCATATCTACAGAATAGCTTCCACTATTATATTTTTTGACAATATGTACAAAATCACAAGTGGCACCTTAATGATAATGTCCAATCAAACTGAGACTATAAATACAATAATGATATCTCTGAGAACCGAGGCATTGATTAAATACTTAAGGCAGAAGTGCTACAGCAATCATATACCAAAAGTATCCTCCCCCTGGATACTTGGTCCCTCTCATATTGAGTGTCTGAGAGATGATGTAAGGCTTTAATAAAAGCCCAGGCTGCTGATATTGATATTCATTATTACGTGGCCTGAGCTAACCCCATTATGTTCCCATTAGGGCTAATAACATACACAGCTAACTCATTTGTTTCATTTAGCCACTCTGCATATACAAAATTAAATGAAACCAGATGGTGACAAAAGGAGACAGAGTGGTTTGACTGGATTCACACTCATTTTTAACACCGTTTCCCAGGATTTAAGAGAAGAGAGAGTCATCTGAATATCAAAAGAGAACTATGGAGGATAATGAGCAAGCTAAATCAATATTTCATATGTGAAGAGTCAGATATATTGTGTATTGTATGTGAAGCAGTTCTTTATTTTCTGCTCTCTTGGTAGGTAGCCACAACACAGGATTAGCAGCATCAGAATAGCTTCTGAAGTGGTAAAGTAGCTCCTGAATTGGGTGAACGTTGGGGAGCCTAGGGCATAGGCTTACATATTCAGAAAGAAGAGGAGTCAACCTGCTTTGGAGGATGAAGGCTGCTAAAAATAAGCTGAAGAAGAGCTGAAATCACAGAGACAGAGAGAGAAAGAGGAGGAGCTGCCATCAGCAGGCTGGGCTGGATTTTGCCCCTCACTGATTTAAGCCAGAAATCTCCCACATCTCCACTGCGGCCCCCTCTGCCCCTGCTGCCCCGTCTCTGAGCCCAAACCCCCTGTGAGATGCTGTGCCCCTGTGCTCAGGCTGTCAGGCCAGCACACCAGCTCGCTACCGAGAGGCATTATGCTAATGTAGGGCCTCCTTCCCTCTCTCCGCAGCCCTTCACTGCTCGGTGGATCGGCTTGCCTTAGGGCCCTGCTGCTTGTTTTGACAGAGCATCCCCTGATAGTTGGGATTAGTCCAGCTTGTTTGGCTAAACTAGGAGAGGGGGATCTTAGGCTACTTTGAGTTTTTGGAGCTCCGCTGGAGCCAGATGCCTCCTGCTTTTATCCCCACTAGGAGAGAGCCTGCAACCCCCAAGGCCTGCCTACAGCCATGGGCAGCCATAACCATCCAGGCAGTGTCAGGACCCATACTGCACAGACACACATGCTGCACACAGAGAGCAATAGCACTTTTACAAACACACACTCCTCACACATTATCCAGAAGACAAAATATTCAACACATAAATAGTCATGCAAAATCCTGAGAAGAGAAGGCAGATTCAACCCTCAACCATCACAAGCCTCCTGCGATGTAACCTGGAGATACAGCAGGAGTTGTTCCAAATCAGAAACCAAAAATATGGAACAGGCATGAAACCGTTTGACACACAATAAAAAGAGTAAAAGAATTAAAGTGATTGTTTGATTCTTTAATTTTGGTTGCAGTATTCCTGGCAGGAAAGAGGACAAAATGACAGGGTCTCTGCGCTTCCCAGGAAAGTCTAACATGAGGAAGTGCTGTTTTATGGCTACATTCCTGCTCTCCATTAATGGAGGCGTCGGGCTGCTATCCCTTTGAGAGAGGCTTGAACCTCTCTATTAAAGTGGCTGACCTGTGGTCGGCGGTTCAAACAGCCGGTATGCACATTAACGTCACATTCCCGGAGTTAGCATCTGAAGAAGGAGGAAAAGAGAATAAATAAGAGGAGGTGGAGTGATCTCCCTTTCAGCAGCTGTCCCCAACAGGAGGCCCACGCTATATTTTATTCACTAATGTCAGGTGGGTTCAGGCACACTCAGAGTCATCCTTAGACCGGCACAGTGCACTGTTTTCATCAAGGTCAGCAGTCAGAAGAAAAATTGAGCTATCCCCCCGTTAGAATGACTACAAACATTGCTCCTGGGGCAAACTGGACAGAGGAAGATTTAAGAGGAGTAGAGGAGAAGAAAGAGAAAGAAAGAACAGGAAAAGGACAGTGAGGGAAAAGGAGAGAAGAATAAAGGATAGCGTGAATGTAAGGGGCAGGAAAAACAAAATAATGGTGAGAGCAAAAACAAAATACAGAAGTAAATCATGAATGGCAAAGAGGGATAAGTGGAATTGGAGATAATGGAAAACAAGGAGAGTAGACAGTGAGAAAAGTGAAAGAAGGAAAAGACAAAAAGGAAAAAAAAACGAGATATTAGGAGAGGTGCAAGGAAGACAGCACAATCGATAGAAAGAAAAAAGGAAAGGTGAGGTGATGGAGGATAGGAAAGAGGAGGAAGAAAGAGAGAAAAAAAGGGGGAGAGGAGAGTCTCAGGAGGGCCGGGTCATGGAGGCCCAGGGGTGATGTCAGCCTATTAAACTGATTTCACAGGTTCCCTTAACGAAGCCTCTGGCATGTTAAAGGGCAGGAAGCATCCTATTTCAGCCTTTTCTTCCCCTCCCCTTTAAAGCAGAGCGAGCAAGGAACTTATCGACAGCTCCTGACAAACAGGCATGAAGGAGGGCAGTTGCTGGGGCGCTCCTCTCAGGACCCAAAACACAAGATGGTATTCAACAGCGGGCCTGCCGATTTTCAGGCACCAGCAGAGCTCCATCTCTGTGCTGCCCTGACAGAAACCTGATCCTGAGTGTTGAGCAGTTCGACTGATTTCAGGCTGACATTGCTGTGAGGGAAGCTGCTGCTGCTGCTTGTATGTAAACCAAACTATTAAGATGTAGCTGAGATTGCTCAAAAAGTCTGAAGTCTACTATAATCATCTCAAGACTGTAGTTTGAGCTACATGAAAACACTACAATACTATTAAAGTAAGTTCACTATGGTTGCAGATCAAATGACAGAAGCAATGAGGGATATTTCTGACATGCAGGAAAACTATTCGATCATCTAAGAGCTGGATTCTTGATTCTCGGGCAACCAATCAGGAGTGGAGATCCCCTCAAAGTGCGCATCAGAATCATGTCCAGTTCTAAAAAGAGTCAGAGGTGACCAGTCCTGGCCTGAAATCACTCTGAATCTCTACACTCACAATAAATAGATTGTAGCTTACAGTGAAGACCAGCTTTCAATTCTGGAATTCCAGTTTAACTCAGTATCTGTCGTGAATTAATGACCACCAAACACTGGAGGATAACAGCTGACTGGATAACAATATTTTCTTTCAATCCAGGAAGTTCAAAATTCACCCTATGAGGGCTGGTTGAGTATCCACATGTTATCTATGGTGTTCAAATCCAGTGTCCCGTTTAAGGTCAGGGTACTAAAGCACACAATGCAAGAAAAGATCATGTTTTTGGTTGGCATTGTTAGCTTTGTATGTTAATCATATCATGCATTACCAGAACATCCCAGTATAAGATAAATGCTGTCCTTTATTTATACTTAGGTCAGGGATACATTATGTTTATGGTAAATAAAATATCAATAATACGGTTACAGAATGACGCGACTCCGCTCGTGTATGTAGTCTGAGCATTCTTGTTCACGGTTGAGTGTGTTGCACATGAATGTTTTTTCACAAACATGCGTAACAAATCATTAATTGATATTTGATCAATACTGCCTAACTTTACAATTTGATCTGAGTTTGTTATGGTCCATATTGAAGCTAAGCACAAAATGAGAACCGACTTGTCATGCAATTATTTTATGCTCAAATATGGTTCTGAAAATATTTTAAACATGAAATAGGCTATTTAGTAACAAAGTGTTTATTCATATTTAATCATCACTGATCGGAGTTTGTGAGTCGTTTTTAAAACAGGATTCAAAATTGTGGCAGAGTCTTGCTGTATGCTGTAACAAAATATTGATTTATAATTAATCAGCACTGCCTAATTTTAGAGTTTGATCTGATCTCTTGCTCTTTTTTCCCCTTCTTTATTGAGTGAAGAACTACAATTTATTTGTTTTTCTGAGATGCTGGTGCTGTAATTCAAAGTTGAGTGTCAGTGAATGTTGTATATTTACAGTATAGGGACAGACCATGTTTATGGTGTCTACAGGTGTGAACTACAGGTTTTTAATGGGACACAAGCTCCGGTCTCTTCCAGTCCCTTGTTTTTTGCATTGTTACAGCACATAGAGGGCACATTACCGCCTTCAATGGCACTGGCATAGGACTTAAATAATGAGGCCTGTAGTTGTTCCATACTGGCTTTCAACCTGACTTTGTGGTGATAGCGCTGGTTGGGTGGAAACAGAATGCAGCAACATTTTTCTACAGGATGTATACAGGTGTCACTCAAATACTGAGATAACCGTTTTCTGTCATACATGTTAAAATTTCTGGTGTAATTGAACCTGACTCGAAACAAGATGCGTAGAGGATACAGCCACGCTGTTGAGATTTGGGAGGTGCTCTCATCTGCTGACATGTTCAGAATAATAATTTTTTATTTAATCTGCAGGTCAGTAATGTTTCCTTCACAAAATAGTTGTTATTTTGAATAAACAACATACATTTTTAGAATACGTGGTTTTAAATAAAGGAAGATCTCAGACAGGTGTGTGTCTATGTGCGTGCATGTACTCCCCATCATCTCCCTCCTAAACATGCACACAGCTTGCTGAATCGTCCTGTCTGTTATCTGCAGCTGGCACTCTGTTGCCTCGCTATCAGTCCCTGCAGCATATGCTACCAGGTGTTCTCTCCCTCCGAACGCAATCTCTCATCAATGTAACCAAACTCCAGACAAATTAATTAGGAGAATATCAAGTCAACAGAAGTTGAAGGTGGCGTATCAAAGCAAAAAGCCAGATTTCTTGGCTTATGTCTCTTTCTTTACGCGTCTGCCTGTGAGAATTCTTCCTCCACTCCCTCCCACAAAGCTCTGGGCAGCAGATTTTTTCCTTTTGAAATGTTGAATGTGTTAGAAATGTATCATTTTCTTCACGTCAGAGTGAAAAGGGGAACTAACATGGTACAAACGCACTTTGGTCTTTCAAAAGTCCTCTGAGTTAGAAAAGGTGACTGAGAATTAAATGTTTGTCTTTCTATACCAGAGTTGGAAATATTTTGGTTTCAGTGTATTAAGTTATAGCAAATCAAATGTGTGAATATTTGCTTTAGTTATCGAAATGCAAACAGGTTGAATGGATCAAGGCAGAATCATTGATTATTTAAATAAGAGACATGATTTTGAACAAATTAATAATAAATAATTATTGATCATGTAAATATGATATATCTCATTACTGGGGCTGTCAGTGTTAAAACGTTAACGATAAATCTGGAAATCATAATGTGCTATTTTTTGTTTAATGCAAATTAATGAAATCACAAAGTTTGATCCCAATTTCCTCCCTTAATCCCAGCAGGGATTTGGTGTATTACTGAAACCTCAGGCAAACGGTGGTCACATGATGACTGAGGAGAAATCCTGCTGTGTTTAATGACAAATTTAATTTTAAAAATCTTCCATATCAAAGTTGAGATAAAACCAAAGTGGTGTGCACATATTGCAGTGATGAGCTGTCACTTCACCAAAGCACAAGAAGACTGAAGTATCATCTTCAGGCAAAACACACCTTTGCTTATGTTAGCACAGAGACAGGACCAGGACCAGTGCAGCAGGCTAATCTGTGAACAGAGCAACAACACTTAAGATAAACAATGCAATCTCCAAATGCATCGCCATTCCCTGCTTTTTTTTCCATCTTTTTTTTTTATTGACACCACAAGTCATTACATAAAGATGATTATTTTTATTTAAAAGCTATAAACATGGCTCAGAACATTGTGAGTGAACAAAACAGCAAAGTTATAAGACACCAAAACAATAACAATAATAACAATAAAACTGATAGGATTACACATATTATTTCAGTTTGAATTTATAACAATGTTAATGGTAATAGTTAACTGAAAGATTAATTAGTTTAGATTTATTTTATTTCAAGGCACGTGTGTCAATTTTTGTATTTGTATAATGCATTATTTCCAGGGGTGCACATAACATTTTTGGTCTGGTTCTCAAATGAGCACCTGAAGATGTCGCTTGGTGCTCACCTTTTGTGCTGCATGAAACAGACATGTTCCCAAAACTTTCACCCCCCAACCCCCAAAATAATGGTGCCAGAGACTCACAAACTCCGCTATCGCCAGAGGTGGTTGAAGCATACAAACATTAAATGCACACGCACTATTAGGCTTATTAAAACACACAACACTTTTTATTTGCATGGTTTTTAATTCAAATTTAACTACTCTTTATCCTCTGTAAGAATTATGGCTAAAATACACTATACACTAAAATACACTAATCATCTCCTGACCCCACCATTGATGTTTTGTGACATCATTGTCAACCCCACTTTAGGAATCTCTGTTTTAGGTCACTGTCATCACTTGTAGCCACTTGAATTTGAATGGCAGGTAACAGCCTCCATATTTTCAACAGTCTCTTGTCTCCGTGCAGATCATCTAATATTATTAAACTTCCCTTGTTTAACAAATTCAATTCAATTCATCATTTATTTGTATAGCGCCAAATCACAACAAAAATTACCACATATCTTCTTTAATTGTTTTGTTCGTTTTGCACCTCTTTTCTCTGAATAAAAGCTTAGTCATTTTACAATGGAGAGAGTACATGTCTCTCAGTACGGGACCATGTGATCAGCTGACTTGGCCCAGTTTTCAATGATGTGGCCAGAACACAGAATATTGTTACCTCTCCGGCGTCACAGCCCCCAGACCGTAGTATGGAGACCTCCAGTATCCTACTAGCTAGGTTAGCCTAACTCTCGCTCATTGGTTAGTAACAAAAACAGAGTCCTGGTGCCTCATTTATAAAACTGTGCGTAGGATTGGCGTCAGAAGGTGGTGTATGGACAAACATACATAAAACAGTCCACAAGCACATCGTATGCTGATTTCCCTTTATAAATCACAAACTTCTCTAAATGTGGCGCACCTGTGCAAGCTTCATGTCATGCCCACAGTTGCCTATAAAATGCCAGTTAAATGCCCCTGATTAATATTAATGATTACTGAATTAATTAGGAGCATCGTGGAGAAACAGGCAAAAAAAGAAACTTCACAGAATGTGATGTTGAAGTTCTTGTCAGAGAGGTGGAAACAAGAAAGGCAACACTCTTTGGAGGACGCTCTGCTGCTGTAACAAACACCAAAAAGGCCCTACAATGTCAGCAGTTGAAAGAAGCTGTTAATGCTGCTGCCTCAGAAGGTCGGACTGTGGCACTTGTCAAAAAGAAGTGGTCCGACTTGAAAGTCGATGAGGAGAAGCACATCGGGTTACAATGGCGGAGTGTGTTTGCCACGGGCGGTGGAGTCGGGAAACCGGAGCTCACGCCATTCGATCAGAAGCTGGCATAATTGGGGAATCTCTCCTGAGTTGTGATGGAGGCGGAGGGGGACACAGATTCCATGCAGGGCGGATGGCATGACTCAGGTAGGAAGATTGTATTAATTTGTTTTAGTGTAAAGTGTGTAAAGTGTAAACCAGATGCATTCAGGTTGTGTTAACACATTTATGCACAAAATATTTGACTATTTACAAAAAGTGAGACTTTATTCACTAAATAGTTTCTCTATTGTAGTTGCTGCATGTTCCAGCGGGGTCAACGGTGGTGCAGCAGACGAAAGGTGTGCGCCCGGCGTCTCTACTCCACTCAGTGCGCCCCAACCTGCAGCGGCCATGTCCTCACAGAGGCTGTTCTTCAGAGGCAAAATGATATAAAGAAGCTGCAAAAGAATTGCGAGAAATTAAAAATGTGTTGCGTAAAATTAGCACTTCACTAAAACATCTGACAAATAAATAGTGTCATTTCCATACCTCATGTCGTCTTTTTACAACCGATGCATCACATTAACACGCTGGAGCATGGCACCATAATTTGCCTCAAACGTTTGGGGGAAAGGGGTCGGGGTTCGGGCCAACACGACCACCTGTCATTCGTCATCTGTGCCGCGTTGTGAAGCACAGCACACGCCCTCACAATGTTGCACACTTTTTCGGGCTTGTACAGCAGAATTCCTCCTGAGGCATCAAGACATCGCCATCTGCCCTTCAGGAGCCCGATGGTGCGCTCCACAACAGCGCGTGCCTGGCTGTGGCGCACATTATAGTTCCTCTCCTCTGCGGTCTGTGGGTTGAGGAAAGGGGTGAGCAGCCACCGCTTGAGGGGATATCTACTGTCGCCTAGGTTATTGAACAGGTTAGACAACTAAAACAGAGAAAAGATAACGTGTCTAAGGTTTTTACATTGATTACTCTTACCTAGAAGCCATCCATTACACACAGCTCCAGCATCAAGGTTGCACCCAACACTGTGTCTCAATATAAATTAGTCGTGGGTTGACCCAGGCCACCGAGCCACTACATCTGTGAGTAACATGTCCGCATCACATATGATTTGGACATTGATTGAATGAAAATGTTTGCGATTGATGAACTGGTCTTTGCTGCAAATTGCAATTTTTTGTTAGCCTGTTCACCCTGTAAGGAAACTTTACGTACAGGTGCGACAAACCAATTATACCAGCTAAGACTTCTGGCATAACACGGCTGAAAGTTTACTGGGATATCCCTGACCTGTCAGCCAGTCCTCTCTGAAAAGTGCCGGTTGCCAGAAATCCGAGCATTGACAGGATTTGAATTTGGGCTGCACAGGATGGTTCCTGTGGGTGCAGCACAGACATCCAAAAGGACTGCTCATGGAAGTCAGAAACGACTCATCCAGCCACTCATCATCATTGGCAAGAAGGACTTGATGGTCCCTGAAGAATCGCTCCCTTCGAAGTTGTCCGTTCGCCACATCTTCCAACAGTGCCAAATCAGCCATTGTGCGTCATTACGCATTGTGATAACACTCCTTTTTATACCCACCTGGAAGAAACAAATGCATGGATTAATTTTTCTGCATCTTTTTGAGACAGAATGATTTTTGATATATTAGGCAAGTGGAAGAAGGCAGTCCTAGGTTTATATGGGAGTTTATAAGGGCCATATCCTGTAGCACATGTAACACACATGTAACACGTTACATGCGTAACAAACACGTAACACACGTAACACACACTTAAGATACGTGACACACATGTAACACACATGACACACACATAACTCATGTGACACACATAACACGCTTAACACACACACATAAGACATAACACGTACCACACATATAAGATACGTAACACACACGTAACACACATTACACATGAAACACACATGTAACACACATGTAACACACATGCAAAAAACATGCAACATATTTGTAACACACAGGCAATACACATGCAACACACTTGCAACACACATGCAACACACATGTAAGACATGCAACACACATGTAAGACATGTAACTCACCTAACACACGTAACACACACATAAGACATGTAACACACACGTAAGACATGCACACACATGTAAGACATGTAACTCACGTAACACACATAAGATATGTAACACACACGTAAGACATGTAACACACATGTAAGACATGTAGCACACATGTAACAAATGTAGCACACATGTAACAAATGAAACAAACACATACGACATGTAAAACACGTAACACACATGTAAAACACATGTAAAATACATGTAACACACATGTAAGACATGTAACACACATGTAAGACATGTAACACACATAACACACATGTAACACACATAACACACAAAACACACAAAACAAGTAAGACACACATAACACACACTTAATACACATGTAACACACATGTAAGACACGCAACACACATGTAAGACACGTAACATACATGTAATACACGTATAATACACGTGTAACACACATGTAACACACAGAGTGAGAGTGTTTCCTGATATTACCTAAAGGGAGCATATATAGGGTGAACAATATTGGTCCAAGCACAGAACCCTGAGGGACTCCATGATTAACTTTGCTGTGAGCGGAGGATTCTTCATTAAACTGAGATCGATCTAATAAATAGGATTCAAACCATCTTAACGCAGTTCCTTTAATGCCAATTAAATATTTGAGTCTTTGTCGTAGTATCTGATGATCAATGGTATCAATGGATCAGTACTAAGATCTAATTAGACGAGCACAGAGACAAATCCCTCATCTGATGCCATTAGAAGGTCGTTAGTAACTTTGACCAATGCTGTCTCTGTGCTATGATGACCTCTGAAGCCTGACTGGAAATCCTCAAATAAACTATTATTATGTAGAAAATCACACAACTGTTTAGCAACTGCTTTCTCTAGAATTTTAGAGAGGAAGGGAAGATTAGATATAGGTCTGTAGTTAGCTAGGACCTCTGGATCAAGAGTAGGGTTTTTAAGAAGAGGTTTCATTACAGCCAGTTTAAAGGACTGTGGTACATAACCTGTTAGAAACGACAGACTGATCATATCTAATAGAGAAGTGCTGACTAAGGGTAAAACAACTTTAAGCAGCTTAGTTGGGATGGGTTCTAGGAGGCAGGTTGTTGGTTTAGATGAAGAAATAGTAGTTGTTGAAGGTCAATGGGAGAGAAGCAGTTCAGATATACATCAAATCTTACAGCTGTGTCTAAACGTCCTGTGTTTGAAGGTAAACTGATATCATTTGAAGGCAGGAGGTGATGAATTTAGTCTGTACTAAGTAGAATATTATCATTAAAGAAGCTCATGAATAAGTCATTACTGCTGAGGCTTATAGGAATACTGGGCTCAATAGACCTGTGACTCTCTGTCAGCCTGGCTACAGTACTGAACACAAACCTGGGGTTGTTCTTATTCTCCTCTATTAGTGCTGAGTAATGGGCTGCTCTGGCATTGTGGAGGGCCTTCCTATAGCTTTTAAGGCTGTCTATCCAGGCTAATGGAGACTCTTCCAGTTTAGTGCGACACCATTTTCTCTCTAGTTTTTGTGTTCTTTTCTTTACATTGTGGGCTTGAGGGTTATACCTTGGAGATAATCTCCTATGTTTGAGACTCTTCTTTTTTAGAGGGGCAATGGAGTCCAGAGTTTCTCTTAGTGAACCTGCAGCACTATCAACAAGATGATCAATATGGGAGGGACTGAAATTCGTGAAGGAGTCCTCTGTTATAGTCAGACATGGTGATGAATTTAGTACTGATGGAATCACTTCTTTAAATTTTGCTATAGCATCATCAGTAGAGCATCGTTTCTAGAGTAGAAGCTTTTTTCTAGCGGCGTGTAATCGAGTAATACTAATTCAAATGTTATTAAATAATGATCCGACAGAAGAGGGTTTTCTGAAAAGACTATTAAGTCTTCAGTTTCAATGCCAAAGTCAAAGCAAGGTCAAGGGTGTGATTAAAGCAGTGAGTAGGTTTATGTACACCCTGAAAGAAACCAATGGACTCTATTAATGAGATGAACGCAGAGCAGAGATGATCATTTTCTACGTCTACATGAATATTGAAATCACCCACAATAATTACTTTTTCTGTTTTAAGGACTAAACTTGAAAGGAACTCTGAGAATTCAACTAAAAAGTCCGTATATGGACCAGGAGCGCGGTTCACTATAACAAATGTAATTGGCTGTGATGTTTTCCAGGCTGGATGTGTAATATTAAGACTAAGGCTTTAAATGAGTTATAATCAGGTTTAAGATTAGGGTTTATTAATAAACTTGAGTTAAAAACTGCTTTGACTCCACCTCCTCAGCCACTGTCTGGAGGAACGTGAGCTATGAGTGAGGGGGTGGATTCATTTAAGCTAACATATTCCTCATGACGTAACCAGGTTTCAGTTAGGCAGAATAGATCAATCTGATATTCTGATAAGTCATTTACTAAAACAGCTTTGGATGCCAGGGATCTAATGTTCAGAGTCAACGTTTTATTCTCCTGTTATTTTGAAGTACTTCACTGATAGTGTAAGTTTTTATCAGATTTTTATGTGAAACTCCTCTTCTTGTATTTGATTTAAATATTTTCATTGGTCGGGGGACAGACACAGTCTTTATGGGGTTTTGGCTGGGTAACTCTAAAGGAAGCGCAGAGAGGCGTGTAGGACTGAGACTCCGTCTCCTGGTCTCAACTCTGTGATGTCAGCATGTTGGATCACTAATAAACTGCTCCATCCAGAGTGAGATGAATGCCATTTCTCGTAATAAGACCAGGTCTTCCCCAGAAAGTCTGCCAATTGTTGACAAAACCCACATTGTTTTGTGGACACCACCTCGACAGCCAGCGGTTGAACGCTGACATGTGACTAGACATGTCATCGCTGGTCAGATTTGGCAGGGGTCCAGAGAAAACTACGGAGTCTGACATCGTTTTAGCAAATGTACACACCGACTCAACATTAATGTTAGTGACCTCCGATTGGCGTGATCGGGTGTCATTACCGCCGACATGTATTACAATCTTATCATATTCACGCTTATCCTTAGCCAGCAGTTTCAAATAGGATTCAACGTCCCCCGCTCTGGCCCCAGGTAATGCATTTGACTATGGTCGTCGGTGTCACTAATTTCACGTTTCATAAAATGGAGCTGCCGACTACCAGAATTTGTTTCTCAGCAGGTGTGTCGCTGAGTGACGAGAACCTATTTGAAACGTGAATTGGGTGGTGTTCTGTGGCGTGAACCCTGGGGTGCAAGTTAGATAACAGCAGCAGTAAACCCTACCAGTAGCCTACAATAACAGGACAACAGGAAATCATGCAAGACGGTCACCATAGCACGTCAGTCAGTCACATTGGTTTCATATGATATGCACAATTTAAGTACAGCCAGCATTTAAAAAATATGACAGTGTCAGAAAGACGCTTTACAGAAAATGTGTATTACGAAGGCAGTGTCGAGTGTTTGTAGGCCTATAAGATACAGAGTCTAGCGCAAACAAACTCGCTCCTGAGGACTTACAGGGAGTGGCTGTGCAACAACAATATATCAACTTAATCATAAATTTAACAGACACCTCTGGTGGTAGTTTTACAAATTTAAAGAAAATGTTCTCACTGCTCCTGAACTTAATTCCTAATGAGTCATGTTAGTTGTAATGTATACATGCTGATAGATGCAATGTCTTGTGGCAACTCTCTCTCTCTTGTAAAAGTCAATCTTGCTCGCCCAGAATAAAATCTCTATTATTTATTCCCACCAAGCACAGGCTGGACCACATTGAAAATAATTATGTTATACTTTGTGTTATCCTCGGTATTCATCTGTATTTGTATGTCCTATATGAATTTACCAGATTAATTCAATCAAACAAAAACACGAGCAGCTTTCTTGCTACTGGTTTATTGGAAAGCTTCTTCTCTTCAAATCCACAGTGAAAACTGAAGGCAGTAAACGAGAAAATACAAATCATGTTGGCGTAGCATAAACAAACCATAGCATGCGCAAAGTAAAAGATATATGTAACAGTCAACTCTGCTACCATACTTGTGGGTTCTCTCAGTGAAGCACAGATGATGGCAATTGGTGACAGACTTTATTTTTAACAAAATAATAAAGCACAACTTAAACATTCCAACAACAGTTGCTTCAGACGTGTCCCTCAAATCTTCAGTCTCATACGGGTAGCTTCCCTCTGGTCCAGCAGCACGCTGCAAATTAGAGCAATCCGTTCAAATGCCAAACACCTGCATCATCACATCACTATCTCTCTAACCCCGCTTACTTGAGCCGCATCTACACCCTCTCTCACCTGCCGCTGAGCACAAAACCAAAACCCAGATGCCACAACATATAAATGAACAAATACCTCATTGGCTGCATGCTACGAAAGGGAACAGTCCTTAGGTTTCCTTATAATATTTCACATCTTATTAAAGTTCACTGTAATGAACAAACTTTTCACTGGAGCAAAAAAAGGTCCATGCTGATTGTTTACCGGTGCTGGTGTGTGAGCTTTTATAAGATTTGTAGGCCAGTCTATACATGACTTTAGAGTATTAGTGGAATACAGATCTCTGAAAAACATCGGGTACCTGAATAACATTTATAAGGGCATTTTACACCATCACAGGTTTTTTATTCACAGCTGCCAGACATCGATTTCTGCGGTCTGGGGAACGATTTCTCTGTGGAAAAGTAAAAAACGATGCTTCCTCTCTTGTTTGAGGTTGTGTGAACAACAATACACGGCTTCACAACACTTAGGCATGGCTGTGTGAGTTTAACGGCGGTTGGCAAACAGCTTGTAGGTGTATTACCATTAGGAATGACTGTCTGCTGGGGCGTTGATTTCACCAACACGTCTTGAGAAAGTCCAGAAAGAAAGTACCCTTATGATCCCGGTCAGAATACGATCCACAGATACAACCAAGGTCTCATTCAAAAGTGCCGATTCTTTAGTTTACGAGGGAAAATGATTCATCTCTACCTCAAACCAATGCGGAGCTATGAAGCGCTAAACACAATGTGATATTTGTTAATATACACACCCCCATGGGTCTCATAGAGTTTGTTGATTTTTTTTTTATCCCTGTGCTGTTGTCCCACAATTCATTGATGTCTTTTTGAGAGTCAGTCCCATTGATAAACTTTCCAAATGGTCTGAATTAGATATGATTAGTTTCCCAAACAATGTTTAAGCTTTAATTAATTACTAACGTGTGCAATTACATTTACACCCGTTCAGTCATGATTCAAGATCTCTGCTGCCACCTAGTGTGTGCCGCTATCAAGTGCAGCAAACACAGCCCCCACATATCTCCCCTTTTTTGGCACCATTGCTGTACTGCAGCAGCAAGGCGTGCAAATGAATGTATATATATACTGAGCAACAGTGGAAACCACTACCACTTGCACAACATATACATGTATGTGTGTATATATATATATATGTATGTATGTGTATATGACCAACAGTAGAAACGCATAATTTTAAAAACCCTGTAATTTCTAGGAGGAGCCTACCTGGACCAGAACCATGTCGCTGTCCTTCCTTATCCAGCATATTCACCAGATCTCAACCCAATAGAGCATCTGTGGGATGTTCAGGATCACTGGGTGAGAGAGAGAGATCCTGCTCCAGCAACACATGAACAACTTGTCACAGCTCTGCAGGAAGAATGACATCATCCTACAAGTCCAGAATAACATCTTATCCATTCAGGAGGTGTAAAGTACTGATAAATGCTGGAGGTAGACAGGCAAGTAGTGACTGTTGTTGTTCTCTGTCTTACCATCCACACTTTCTGACTTGTAAACACTAAGACAAAACCACTAATCTGCACAAAAATGATTTTTTTGTATGGCTAAAGAGTGAATAAAGATGTGAACCATAATTTGCCTTTGATATTTAATATGAACAGGATGGCATGACATTACAAAAATATGTGTTTCTACTGTCCAGCATTATTGGGACATAATTTATGTAAAAGTAAAGTACTAGATCACATTTACCAGTAAATAAAAGTTGTTTGTTTATGTTTTTTAATGATAAAATGTGATTGGTGAAAACAAAAACAAAAAAACAATTATAATTAACACATGGTTCATCTTGAACAAATATAAATAAACAAGGTTTTCATCAATATTTCTGTTTACTTCTTTAAATGGAACAAACTGGAAAAATAAAATTTATATTTAGTCTTATGTAAATGATATATCAGCCTTATTGAACTGTTTGAGTAGAACTTGTGTGTGTGTTCACCACAGACAAGCAGGGAGGTAATTTCTAATTTTGAAAAGAAAATTTTGCTTTATATAACATTTTTGAATAATTTTGCTATAATGCAAAACAGACTGCAATAATGTGTAACATACACAGCAAACCTTCATACTATCCTTAATATGTATTTATTTTAAACTACTTTGGAGCCAAAAATACGATTTCGTTCAGGTTTACCTACAAGTCCCAAATATTTTATTTCCCTCTGGTCTGGTGGACCTGAACAACACAAATAAACTTGTGGGGTTGCACATGTAAAAGGAAATGTGTTCTTACCATTGACTTTCAGGTTTAATTGATATCATCATTTTTCATTTGATAAATATTGTAAATGGCCCCGACAGACACAAACACCATAAAAGAGTTAAGAAGCAGGACAACAGATATTCATTGTTTGAGGATCTGTAGCAATAAGGGAGCAAATGCTTGTTACTGCAAAACTTCCACTTGTGTGCACTTGCACTTATTGTATTTAGCTTCTTAATTAGTTCTGGTTTGGGCAAAAGAAAGAATTAAACCACTCATTAAACCTTTCCCTTTAAAAGGCAGGTGTGCCCTCACCTGGAGAAGGAGGAGGACATTCCTGTGTGTATAATAAGGTTAGTGATGTACGTGAATAACAGTTCAGATCAGGAAGGCCAGGTCTTAAATATGGTCATAGCTCACAGTGGCTGATGGAATGCAAGTGGGTGAAATAATACATCATTGCTGAGGCAAATATTAATGACGTCACCTGCAGAGATCCTCCAGCAGCACAAACAATAAGTGCATCTCTGCTGTCTGTACCATTTATGTACAAGGGACAGCTGTATATATTCATTTTTATTTAAATCTGACAGGATTTAATGTTAATTAATGTTCTGTGTTCTTCTACACATCAGAAATGTCCACACACATAGTCCAGGTTCATACAGGGAAATTGTTTTAAGTAAAGTAGCTGTCTTAAATCCTGAGGCACCAGTATAGGTGCAGTTAAATGTCTATGCAATGACGGAAGTGTACACACACTGAGCGCTGACCACACCTAACTGTAGGAGCAACACTCCCGTGGGTACTTGCTAATTAAACAACATGGGCATTGGGCCTGCAATTGACTGTGTTCGGCAGGCATTAGCAATGACACTTGACACCAGGCAGAAGATAAAGCCCTGAGTCTCAGCAGCAGTAACAAAAACTGCACTCAGTTTGAAAATCAGAACAGCTTTATGTGTGAATGGTCAAACACAGCAGGGCAACAGCTTTCTATGATGAGTGCTTTTTCTTTTGAAAGTATAGCCTCTTTAGTTAAATGTACTGTTTGTGAGCCTGGACTTAAATAAGCAAATCATCCTCTTTATTGCATAGCAAATACATCTTCATATGGCAACACATTGATAATCTGCTCATCACCAGTTACACACACACAAATACACCCCTCCACCATAAGGACTGGCTCTGTGCGCTCAATCAAAGTCTTTTCACTGTTCAGCTCTTAGCTAAATGGATCTCAGAGCACAGACACTAAGTGACCTCCAATCATTTAGCAGGCAGTGTGATAGGAAAATGATATCAACACCTGAACAATGCACAGCATAAAGCACCACATCAAGCTACTGTTTATTCATAGCACAGTTGGTTGAGTCTGTCATCTAGAGGTCAGTCATTTGAATATTCCCCCATTACGGGCTACCACCGTCCCTTTGCCTTCAGTTAAAACAGCCCCACATCAGCCACTTCAAAAGAGCCCGGCTTCAAACATCGCATTTTCAATATGACAAACGTACTTCACAGCAACACCTCTGACAAAATATGCAGCAGCTGCCTAACATAAAGGATGAAACATGTAAAAATCAAGACTGTGCTGCGCTTGTGTCAAAGAGGAGACACAGAGAGGAAGAGGACAAGAAGAAGGCCGAGAGACAAGGAAGAAACAGGCAGAGAGGACAGGAGACGGAGGAGAAAAGCCCAAACACACTTTGTTTTAATTACTGGTGCAGGAAAGGCGGAGAAAAGCAGAGATTTTTGCTCGTTAGACTATCGCTTTGGATCAAACGCTATATTTACATATCAGATTAAACAGCTACCACAAATGGTGAGATTGAGCTGTGAAGGCACAGCTAACGAGAGGGAGCCATCTTCCTGCTCATATTTGGCGGGGGAACAACATTGGTAAAATATCTCATCTCTAAGAGCGGCACACAAAGACCTGATGAAGGCAGAGCTGGGAGCAGAAGAGATGGTTAGACCTTACAAGTGAGCCGACAAACAGCGAGCATCACATCACAAGGAGGACAATTTTGGAAAATTGGAGGAAAGAGGTGCGGTCTGCAACCTCAACATTTTATAACTCCTCACCAAGCCAGCCAATTAGAGGTCCATGCAGGTCAAAGTGCATTATGGGAGGTGGTAATAGTTTAGTTGCAGCACAAATACACTGTTAGACATGACTCCCCCTTCTGTTATCCTCTTTCTTTCTTCTGCAGCCTCTATTCTCCTCTTGGGAGAACTAGCTTTGTGGCTCAAGGGATCCAAACGACCGGGCCATCATTATTCCCTCTTAGATGCCAGTCTCTCCTCCACGCCTGCCCCAATCACCACCACCACCACCACCAAGGCCTCCCTGAACCCCATCCACCCACCCACCACCCCCTGCAAAGACAGCTACATAAGCTTCAAGAGACAGAGGCAGCAGCAGAGTCTCTTTACTGTGTGGTATAAAGACTTCTGAGGATGAAAACTTCATTACCACAGAGCTGCCGCTTTACTCAGCCATCAAATGAGAGAGAGAGAAAGTAAAGGACAAAAACAGCCTGTGACAAACAGCGATGACTGAGTACTGGTGTGCGCATGTGTCTGTGTGTGTGTGCGTGTGTGTCTGTGTGTGTGTGCGTGTGTGTCTGTGTGTGTGTGCGTGTGTGTCTGTGTGTGTGTGCGTGTGTGTCTGTGTGTGTGTGCGTGTGTGTCTGTGTGTGTGTGCGTGTGTGTCTGTGTGTGTGTGCGTGTGTGTCTGTGTGTGTGTGCGTGTGCGTGTGTGTGTGGTAGTCAACTAAGCTAACACTTGCAAGGCTGCCTCCAAAACAGAAAAGGTGTGGCTAAATCAGTGTCTAATGGAATAACAATGGAAGTGATTGGAGCTAACAATCCGAATCACTAGGTGCAGGGATTTGAAACATATGTCATATTGTTGCGCATCACTGATAAAAACCAATAACAGTATTCCCTGACTGCACTATATGAGAGTCAGACACAAAGCCCTACCAGAGCGCAGCCTCCCCACCGCTTCCCATCCAGCAATGTCAGATATATCAGCAATGCTAATGTCCCGGCAGCATCCTGCGCCGCTTGCCCTGAACCACTGAAAAGACTTCCATTTAGGCATTAAAAGACACACATAAACAAAAAAGGAAGGAGGAGATGAAAAGAGAGGGGAAAAAAGACAGAAAACACAAGAAGGAGGGAGAAAGACAGAATGAAGGATGGGGGGTGGGGGAATCAGTAAAAGAGGAAGTCAATTTGGTATTCTGAACCTGGCCGATGTAGTCCTTGGGGATCTGCCTCCGCACCTCAGGATCTGTAAATAATTGACAGATAATATTAATTGGCTTTGGATTAGTGAGCAAGCTCAGTATCACACATTAATATTTGATCAGAGGATGATAGGGACCCTGGCAGGGGATCCGAAGGGGCAGCTGAGGCTGTTTTGTTGATTAGGCCAGAGACGGGAGGAGATGGAGGCAAGTGGTAGCCGTAGCAGCAACAGCAACAACAGCTCCTCCAGACACACACACAGATGGAAACACACAGCCGTGGTTTGATGCTCCCGTTTGCTCCAGGCTGCTAAATCTCCTCCTGCCAGCAGACTGCCTGCTCCTTGTTTCGCCACAAAGAATAAGGAAAAACAAAAACCAGAGGAGGACTTCCGGAGCTGCTTGATTGCTTTTTTTGTAGGGGCGTGTGAGTGTGGTCAGATTGTCAGCTAAGTGTAGTATAGTGGTTAACCTGCAGTATATACTGTACTTAGGAAAAAATGGTCTATATATTTCATTTTTATTCAGATTTTCTGTGTTTCCGATAGGGATCTAAATGCTTGATAGAAACACATATTTTGGATATGTCCTTTGATTTATTATTACCTCACTGTCTTCTATTCTAATTTGCTCATGAATTTAATTCAATTCAATTTAACTTATTTTAGATTGCTCACTGGATTTTTGTAATTATTTTATTTTCTATATTTTTTAACCAATTTTTAAAATTAAATATAAGTTTAAACATACCCATTAAATATAATGAAGTTAAATTTTTGGAAACTGAAATTAAAATTGCTAGAATGAATCAAACAATACTATAATGAAAACTTAGTCCAACTCCTTTTCAATCACATCTAATCAAAATCTATCAAAATTAGCAAAAGGAATTTTCCGAAAACAAAGAGGAAAAACAAGCCTGAAATTTCGCCAAAGCTTATATGGGAAACATAACAGTGTCCCAAAGACACCCCCTGCTCTCATTATGATGTGCAGAATGGTGCAAACTTTGTTTGAGTAAAATAAATAACTAAAGACATAAAAGTAAGAAGTAAACTTGCAGTGTCTTGTGTGTGTCCTGCAGCAGCAGCAGTGATACCCAGTATGGGAAAAAAACAAACAAGACAGATTTACGCAGCAAAACAAGCTGGCAGACATACATGTACAATTAAACTCATGGAGGCTAATTAAAGTGTTACTGGAAGCACGCAGCTAGAGTGTGACAACATAATGAAAGATTGAAGAGGGGAGGAGAGACACGGGACCCCGTTCACTGCACCCCCCTTCCTTTCTCTCTGAAAACAATGCCACCTCTCCCTTTCTCCACTCGCCTCTCTCTCATCTACCATATGCTGCCATTTGTTTAGTCAAATCCCCTTTAAGCAGTGCAGATCTGTGGCTCAGAGGCAGTGCTTTGCTACAACTTAGATCACTCTCCATAGACACATCGGCAGCTCGGATCCCTCATGGCCGTGTCACTCGGCCAGCTAGAGGAGTCTCCCGGGAGCAGCTTTTTATTGCTTTTCCACATCATTTGTCTGGCGATTATAGCGAGCCTCCCCTGAACCAGGGGAATAATCACAATATTTCAATATAAAGATAGCAGAGAGAGAGAGGGTCTAGTTTAGCTTGGAGATTGTTCCTGCACCATGCTGTGAAGAGTGCACCAATAGGATGAGCTATAGATCACAAATGAGTCAAAACTGCACTGCTTGTCCAAGCACACACTTAATGTGGACTTGATTTACTGTCTGAATATAAGGTCCAGTTCTGTTAGAATGTGACTTAGTCATCAGCAAAGTAATGTCTACTTCTAATCAATATTCCAATTAGTGACTGGGTTAAAGGGTGGGGCATTGGCCAAGAAGGAACCCATTAAATCATAATGTGGATCTGGAAAAAAGATAATTAGGATTTTTTCCCACTTCCTTTAACATTGCTATGAGGCGTTTTTTGGCATCTAATTTCATAAAAAGTGCTGAACTGATTTCCATAAAAATATGTGGAGGGGTGGGGCATAGGTCAGGCAAGACTCAGTTAGATTTAGTGGCAGGTCCTGTTATGGATCCAATATTTCTTTTAGGTGAGAAAATATTGTGAGGTATTTTTGGGAATTTCTCAATCTGATGGTCAAATAAACAAAATCAAGGATGTTTAATTGACCAATTTTTTGCTATTTAAAATAAAATACAAAGAAATATTTAAATGTATTAGGGCTGCACAATCTGAAAAAAAACCTGACATTGTGATATTATTTTTTTCTGCAGTATATATTGCATGGAAGCATATTGCTGTGATACCAGAAGATAAAAAAAGAATGACCTGATATTTTCATGTTAAAAGAACATATTTTCATGTCATTATGAAATACAAACTTATCAAGTTACAAGAAAGATTATTGTTATGATAATGAACTATACATACAACATATATTTTCTTATAGCTTGAGAGTTTTATTGTTATAATGTGAAACATTTCATGTTATAATGTCAGGTTATATTGCTATTACATGAAACAGATTGAAGGAGGAAACATCTACAGAGAATATATATTAATTGAGGATTATGGGTCCAAATTAAACAATTAAAGTTCATGTTTTGGTTGAGACGTGCTGAGATTCTTCTGTTATTGAGCGCAGAAGATGATATAATGACAACTGGAGTAGCTATTAAATCATGAGTCCACTTAAACCCCACACCAACTTGATGACATTTTTCACATTATGGCAATAAAACCTCATATTAATATTTTTGGTAAAACAATGAGTTATCACGTTAGTGTGAGAAGTTTCACGTTAATAAAAATATAGATAAAATAAAACAAAATTAAAGTTTCTTGTCATAGTATGATAAGTTTATATGTTGTAATAATGTGAAAATACATTGAAATAAAAGAAAATAATTTTATAACATGATTCTGATTTTTTTTTCTGGCTTGCCAGCAATATGTTACCAAAATATTAACATTTCACCAGATACCTGCAGTTATTCATGTACAGTTACACAGTTAACCATACTTCTCATCAAACAAACCCCCTATCGTATTTCTACCACAGCTGGCTCACTCCTCTTCCTCCCCTCCACTTTCCATTTCGCATATTCGTGACTCTGACACCAGTATGGACGAGAGAACAGGTGGAAAGGTTTCTTAATAAACTTAACAAATGGAGCCGTCTGTCTCAGGTGTGTTCTTTATATATAATCTACCATTTCTAACAATGTTTGAATGCATGCTTAATCTAGTGGATGATAAAAAGCCTTAAAAGACAAACTGACTTTTCCTTGTTCAGTTTCCTTTACATGATTTGTTTTAGTTTATTTGACCATGTGACTATTACACATGAACACATTATGATGTTGATGCTAAAACATCTTTACATTGTGTTTCTATGTATGTTTGGATGTTTTAATTTAATGTACTGTACTCCTATTTTTTCTATGGATACTTCAGTCTGAAAATATTCGAGCAATTTTTTCCATTAATTTTCGTCAAACTGCCAATATATGAAATCTACACATATAAGTGATGAAATACACATTCAAATTCAAATAAAATACAGAGTGGTACTTGAACTGTCTGCCTGTATGAAGAGAAGCAATGCAAACTGGGGTAAACTCATATTAACTGTTGTTAATCGAGTATGCATGCAGACATTTCTTACATACACAAAATCCACTAACAGTTGAAACACACTACATACTCAGTTTGTATGTTAGTATGTGATTGCAAACACCGCCACAGAGATCTGGCTGAAAGCACCTGGAAAAACCAAGTTAGGGTTAGCATTCCTTTTTCACGCTGCAGCACCCTTGAGGAAAAAATTATTTTGTAGCTGTGAGCGGCTTCGGTTCTGTTGTGTTACGTCAACACCTTAGTCAAAAAGCAAGCAGTTTTATTTGTTGATATTTTTCATGTGATCTTTTCACAGTCTGACATAAACGCAAAACTAAGATAGTGAAATATACTGAGCAACAGTGGAAACGCATAATTTTAAAAACCCTGTTAGTTCTATTCACTAGCTCTAATCTGCTGAAACAAACAATCATGATTCACTGAATAGACTTTTTTAAGTACCCACAACCAAAACATGTTAAATCATGAATAACCATCATTTAGTCATAACATAGAAATAACAGTCATTGGTGCATTTCAGAGTAAACGATGATGTTGGTGAGATTTCTTTCTGCATGATTGAAAAGACCTGGTCAAGGTGATAATTTACAGGGTCTAATTAATGTCCTACTGAAACAACTGATGATGTCACTATTCCCGAAAGAACTTACATGAACGGGCAGTTGGGATGCTGATGATGGTCTGAACTCTGCAGACACATGCAGCACAGATGTTCCCCATGTTATGGCTGATTGCAAAGTGGACGGAGATCACATTTAGTGACAAGTCCAGATTTAACTTGTACACAGCTGGTGGTCGTTGGCGTTTGTACCATCACCGCGGAGACCGCTATTCTGTCGTATAGATCAAGGAAATGGATCGTTTGGTGGTGGTGTCATGATGTGGGGGGGTACTGCTAATGGATGATGGTCAGAACTTGTCCACATTCACGGCCATCCATCTCCGAGATATGGTCCTAGGTCCACACGTCATTCCCAGGATACAGCAATCAGGCATCATCTTCATGCATGACAATGCCAGACCACATGTGGCTCATGTCTCTCAGGAGTAGCCTACCTGGACCAGAACCATGTCGCTGTCCTTCCTTAACCAGCATATTCACCAGATCTCAACCCAATAGAGCATCTGTGGGATGTTCAGGATCACCGGGTGAGAGAGAGAGAGATCCTGCTCCAGCAACACATGAACAACTTGTCACAGCACTGCAGGAAGAATGGCATGTCATCCATGTTATTCTGGACATCCTAAGTCCAGAATAACATCTTATCCATTCAGGTGGTGTAGAGCAGTGATAAATGCTGGAGGTAGAAACGCACGGTAGTGACTATTGTTGTTCTCTGTCTCACCACACTTTCTGACTTGTAAACACTAAGACAAAAATGATTTTTCTGTTTGGCTAAAGGGTGAATAAAGATGTGTGAACCATAATTAACCATTGATATTTAATATGAACAGGACGGTATTACATTAAAAAAAATCCATACTGATCCCAACGTTCATACACACATTTACTCATGAAAAATGACTGCTAAAACACCTAACAAAACATTTTATAAATTAGCAGGTTTTTTAAAATTATTTTTGATTATTTATTATTTCTGATGTGTTAGTGGTACAGCTTCAACCCTGTTCACACTTGAAATTTTTCCAGCAAAGAACTGTTCCTTGATTTCCTTCTGAGCAATAGTATACATTGAGAGCATACTCAAAACTCAAACGGTGTACTAGTATAAGAAGAATAAGAAGAATAGTGACTGTGTATACATCCCAGCGTCAGTACACTATGTAGTTAAAAGCTAGCTTTGAATTGGTATGTGGTATATTTTTAGAGAAAAAAACAAATGTTTGCAGGACATGAGAATGATAAAAAGAAAAAAAGAAAAACAAAAAGAACAAACCCAAACAAAAGAATGATCAGCAACAAGACAGAGTAATATGATAATATATTCATTATATTCAACTTCTGACATTTGAATATAATCCCTTGACATGACAGTATGCAACTGTGTAAAAAACAAGGCAGCATGACTCCTAAGAAGAAGGTCACCTCTGCAGGTGAGGCTGAATGCCTAGTCTGCTGCACATGCACGTATAAGGTACACATGTTAATTCCAAAACTGACTGGAAACAAATTTACAAGCAGCCCAAGCAAAGATAGGATCAGAAACTAATCCACAGGATTATTATAGTATAAAAAAAGATTGTGCGGCTAAGGTTTCAACATAAGTGATAGTAATATTAGGTATTTATCTCAACACCATCAGGCTTAGTTGGACATTGTTCCATCAGCTGCATGATAACTCCACTCAAGCTCTGATATACCCTTCAAAGTCTGTATTAAACACAGAGTCTAAACTTACATCACTGACAATGGTTTTCTAAGTGTTCCTGAGCATGTAATGCTTCACAGAATCAGGTCAGTGTTTAATGCAGTGCTTCTTGAGGGATGGAAGGTCACAGGCATTCAATGGTGGATTTCTCCAGATTCTCTGAATCTTTTGATGATATTATGGTTTGTAGATGGTGAAATCCTCAAATTCCTTACAATCAAGAAATGTTGGACTATTTGCCCACACAGATTTTCACAAAGTTCCTCCTCTCATCTTTATCAATGACTGAGTCTTAGGATGATGCTCCTGTCATACTCCAACATGATACTATCACCTGTTACCAGTGAACCTCTTTACCTGTATAATGGTCCAATCAGGTGAATTTCAGGTGAGTATTTCACAACTTTCCCAATCTTCTTTTGTCCCTGACCAAACTTTCTTTAGACATGTTGCTGGCGTAAAATTCAGAATAAGCAAATATTTACAAAAATCAATGAAGTTGATGAGGTATAACTTTAGATATATTGTCTTTGTTCTGTTTTCAATTTAAATAAATGTCAAAAAAGGATTTAGGAAATTATCACTTTCTATTTTATTAATGATTTTCAGCATCCCAACATTTTTGGAATCAGGGTTGTAGAATGGGAGCCAGATCCTTCAGTTATCAGGCTCCTCTCCTGTGGAACCATCTTCCAGTCTGGGTCCAGGAGGCAGACACCCTCTCTACATTTAAGAGTAGGCTTAAAACTTTCCTTTTTGATGAAGCTTAAAGTTCAGGTTGACTAGACCCTAGTTATGCTACTATTGGCTTAGACTGCTGAGAGACTTCCAATGATGCACTGGGCTTCTCTGCGCTCCTCTCCCCCGCCATCTCTACACATTCATAGTCCCTTAATGCATGCTACTAACTTGGATTCTTCCCTAGAGTTGTTGTTCATTCTGATCTCACAGGATCCCATGGATCATGGTTGGGCCTACTGCTGTTGTCATCACTGACGTCCACTGACACTATTATTATTAATCATATTATTGCTATAACTAGATATACAAGTAATTATTTGAGATAACTCTCAACTTTCTCTCAACCCAACGGGTCAAAGCAGTTTGTAGCCCAACAAGAGCCAGGGTGCCTCGTCAACAAACATGGCCCGGCTGATTAGTAATGGATCAAATCACTTTACGACTGCAGGCGATCAGTGAATATCTCTGTTGAGCAAGGTGACGTTTCAAGATGTCATGTTGTTTTAAGGCACACAAGCAATGATTATATTATGATTTTGTCAATATGATCCTCATTATATTCATTGAATAAGAGTTTTTGACTCAGAACATGATTAAAACTTTTAAATTGAGTAATTGTGGAGCTTTAAAATCACAAGAGAATGAGAATATGACCAATTGTTATCTGTCATCCCTGAGCAGGTGAGACTTCCCACAGCAGTCTCCATTGACATGTAATCATCTAAACAAATAGGTTCAGCAGAAAAATTTAAAAAATGCATAGAGATGAACAGCAGATGTGAGAAGGGGTGTACATGGACCCTGTAATCCTATTGCTCCATTTCATGAGTTTTACCCAGGAGGGCTTATCCCCACCATCTAACCCAATACATATTCCACTTGGTAAGATGGGAACTGAGAAAAAGCACAGCACTTGTGGGAAAGTTCCTCAGGAGGAACTTGTGGAGTTGTTGCAGTGCATCAGTTCTTTAATTATTTCTACAGGCGAGCATGTCAAGTTGAATATGCTTGTTAGGATGGCCCATTGGCCTGCTAACTGTATGTGTAATATACAATGAGAGTGAGCTATATGCTAACCCTAATTTGCATATTTCAGCAGACAACAGTAGACAGCTTTATTGATTTAGTGAATATGGAATCAATATGTAAACTGAGTGGAACTGATTTTTCTTTTTTTTCAAATGACTGAAGACAGGCACATTATTCAAAATCATTTGTACTACAGTGATAAGATATACATTTTATTGTCTCTGTGGGTAAATAATCTGTCTTCATTCAACCCATCCCTGAGGAGCAGTGGACAACGGTGGGCAGCCCTTACAGCTTGTTCAGTATCTTTCTGAAGGATACTTGGACATGTAGGGTGTAGGGGACAGGGATCAAACCACCAGCCTCGGCCTGACACGTAAACATTTTCCCTCATTACACAAAAGCTACTGAACCAATCTCCTCAAAACTTTGTGGAGGGGTGGGGAATGGGTCAGGCAAGCTAAATAGACATGTGTATGTCATGTGTCCATGTGCATGTACATGTGTACAGTGAGCAGAGAAAGGTAGGGTCCAACAAATAATAAACAGAATTTAAGAGAAAATGAAGAGAAATGTGGTGGTTTAGAAGTTTATATTGTCATCAGCAGGACAAAAATGGACTATAAGTACAATGGCAAAGACAGGCTCTCCGAAAAATATTAACAGATGCAAGATTTGAACTATTATAGGACACGTGGTGCATTTTTACTTGTGCAAAGGGGGTTGTGTTTTCACCCATGTCTATTGGTTGGTTGGTCGGTCGGTCAGTTGGTCGGTTGATTGGTTGGTTTGTACAGGGCATTGGTCGGACAAGCTACTGTAAACAGATGTGTGAGATTGTCTGAACTTGAAGGTATGTGGTAGACAAGAGTGCCATTTTAGTTAAAATGATTTCAAAAGATGATATTTACTTTTATGAGCACAAAAGCCAAATGGCAATGATGGTACTTCCACAACTATTGGCTCAGTTGAAAAACTAAGGGTCATTTTCCTGCTTAGTAATGGCTAATGTAAAATGAAGGTTTTAATATGTTTCTAAGTGGACTCTGGTGCTCTTCATTTGTGGTTTAGAGGCAACTATACCAAATGTTTTTGTTGTTAGACTGTTGGACTCATCTATTACGCCATCTCCAGCATTGCAGCCAATTCACTCTGAACTATTTTTCCCTTGTGTTCAGGTAAACGATAGGGCCGTGAACGCACAGTCACTCCTGTGGATGTCTCAATATAATGCTGTATGAGATTTGTGCATCCTGGCAGGGGGGGAGAACATGTCAGCAAAACACTGCTGCAGCATAACTATATCCATTTTTTGGGCTGCTGAGAAATGGTCATCACAAAGGTTAAGGTCTGTTAAGGTGTGGTTCAAAAAACAGGACCCAAGGACAGAAAACACAGGGGCAGAGAGTGCAGTTTAGGGATTTAATTAAATAATAGTGAAAAAATCCAAAAACACAGGCAATGTCAAAAAATGAGTAAACAAAATCAACAATCTACAAAACACAAACCTTAAGTGAAAATTACTGGGAGGACATGACTAGAACACAAAGAGGGACTGGAGCAGAGCACATGGAGCAAAACACTGAACAGCAGGACAAGGCAGAGCACGGCAGGTTAAACAGACAAACTGACTAGGAAGGGAAGAAACTAAATACACAGACTAAATACACAGGTAACGAGAGGAGATGGGGAACAGGTGGCACAGGGAGGAGGAGACAACCAGAGACAGGTGGAAATGAACAGACAATCACAGTGGAGGGAAAATGAAGAGGGACAACTAAGAGAGAAAACATGAGGAGGATATAATAATAAACTAAGAAGACAGAGCAAACATAAACACAGGGAAAGGGAGCGAACTGGAACTAAAAAACATAGAAGACTGAAACACAGAGAGTAACCAAAAGGGTAAAACAGATCATAAGAAAAGACAGGAAATGCAAAGCTAAAATACATGACATGGAAAAATACTTTCAAAATAAAACAGGAAATGATAACCTAAAATACTGAACCATGACAGGATCAGTGGAATTTGGTACCTCAGGCCCCAACTCATCTCTCCCTCTAATCGCAGACACCAGAGAAACAGAATCTGCCTCTCTCCATGCTTTTAGGAGGTTGAGTTGGTAAATTTGTGTTGCTCCGCCCCTGTCAGAGCGCGCAACCTCATGGTCTACATCCCCAACTCGCTGTGTGACCACAAAGGGCCCTTGCCACTTAGCGAGTAATTTGGAGCTGGATGATGGGAGCAATACAAACACTTTATCTCCCAGTGAAAATTGTCTCAGCTGCGCTGTTGACGTTCCTGAGCCTGGAACAAATTCTCCCGTGATAACTGCCCAAGTGTGTGGAGTTTTGCTCTCAGGTCCAAGACATACTAAATGCCATTTTTACTGGGGCTTGGACTGTCCTCCCAGCTTTCTTTAAGCAGGTCCAAAATCCTGCGTGGTTTTCTACCGAACAACAGTTCGAAAGGGGAAAACCCCGTGGTGGCCTGGGGAACCTCCCGAACTGCAAATAGCAGAGGGCCGAGCCATTTATCCCCATTTCATTCATCCTCATGAATAAATTAACAGACCGTGGACTTTAAAGTCTTATTCAGACGCTCGACAAGACCGTCGGTCTGTGGGTGATACACACTGGTCCGAATAGATTTAATGCCCAATAAACCGTAAAGTTCCCCTCATTGTGCGAGACATGAACGAGGTGCCCTGGTCGGTCAGAATCTCTTTCGGGATTCCAACCCAGGAGATGACCTGAAACAGTGCCTGTGCAGCACTCTTTGCAGAAATGCTACATAGCGGTACTGCCTCAGGATATTGCGTTGCATGATCCACTAGAACGAATACAAAGCGATATCCGCGCATGCTCTGGTGAAATGGCCCGATGAGGTCCGTACGAATACGCTCAAAGGGAACGGTTGATTTACCAGCTGACATTCAGGACAGGAGGCACACCAGTGGTGCACCTCCACACGAATGCCCGGCCAATAAAATCGGGTCATTATCCGGTTCAAGATGTTGCCGTATCCCATGTGGCCAGCTATCAGGTTGTAATGAGCCGCCTGAAAAATCATTTCCCGATGACTTTTGGGTATGTTCCTCTCCTGTCTGAGTGTCACGGCTCACTCTATATAACCTGTACCTAACCAAAGCAAAGTATGGATACGTCTGTGCCAAGTCAGGGCACACCAAATGACCATCAATTTTTATCACTTGTTCGTAGGCAAAGCGACACACTTCCTGCACTCCTGCCCTGGCGTTTGAGAAGCCCCCCGTAGGTTGGTAGCAGGACTCGTATTGGCCGGATCCAGAGGAGGAAGAAGCACAGAGGGATCGGTCCGGGGAAAAGGAATCAGGGAGCCGGCGCGCCCCAATGTTGCAGGGAGGCTCTTACTGCAGGGTGCCAGGATGAAGGGGCGGTCAGCGGTTCCCAGTCTGGCTCCCCGGAACCCCTGCCAATATTCCTCCGAGGAGAGCCCCATGCGATCGGTGGCAGGCTAAGCGCAGCTGTTTGCGCCTCCCCCGACAGCAGAGGCAGCAGTTGCACACCCCACTCCGCTGGTGGCCACTCTTACACTGTTGCCGTTGCCTCGAACATGTCCAGGAAGGTTTGTGGGTCATCTCACTGGACATCTTGTTGAGACTGACAGTCGACAGCTGTCTAAGACGCATATTTGATTATTGCACATCAAAGACAAAATCAATGATAAAAAAGTAACATAATACACAAACATACTTCTCTTCGTTGTGTTTCCACTCAGCTAAATGTTTGAGAGTCATATATTGAGAGCATCATGACAGAGTCCAGCTTTGCAGCAGACTGGTAATATTTAGTCTCTGTGGAGAGTTTGATGTTAAATCACTGTGATAACATGAGCAACAAATCAGAAATGAAATGACAGAGAAATATCTTGCCTCTGGCAAAGAGTACAGGAGGGTGTCTTCCATCACAGAGAGGTAAATGAAGAGCCTGTCAAACTGGAGAACACAACTTTCTATCTGTCTTCATTCGGCATGGGGGGTGTTAGTCCCTGGACCAGAGGGAGAGATGCTGCTGTGATCCAGTCATAGCCTTTGATCCCTGGAATGACCTGAGCCACCGACTGCATGCTGGAAATGAACACACCAGAGGCCTGTGGGACCCAATCCATCACTGTTAGGTCCTCCACCAGCAGTAGTGTGTGAATGTGTGCATGCAGAAACACACACACATGCACACTCTTTGGTGTTCAAATCAATGGCACAATGTGCAGGCCTAGAACTCACAAATGGCACTTTTCCACTGCGTAGTACAATTTTCTGCTGGTAGTTTTCGATTGCCGATGGTACCTTCTCAGGGTAGATTGGGGCCATGCAAAAATGCCATGGCGTAGTCTTCAACGTGACACACACCTCTCATAATCCTGTCATCAGCTGTTTAAGACAGGAACGACTGCACCTCCTCAATATAGCAACTGTAATAAATAAAAGTTACGGTTGCTAAAGTAGCTTCGCTGTTTGAGTGTGGCGGCCATTGATTTGTGCTGTGTATGTATTTCGTGTCTGCCAAGCATTGACCAATCAGTGGTCGGTAACGTTGCACATGACCTAAAAAAGTAGTACCAGGTACCAGGTACTTTTTACCTAGTGGAAACGCAAAAAAAGCATGGTACCATGCTGGTACTATGCAGTGGAAAAGGGGCTTTAGGCACTAATAAAATGTAATAATACCTGGTGTCTCTCTTTGTGTATCGCTAATATTACAGTTAAACACAATCACTGATGAGTAGGATACAAATAGATAATGTGCAGTTAGAAGAATTCAAATATGACTAAAAATACACATTCATAAACACACACTACACCAGCATTTTAGCTACACAGGCTAATATTGCTGTCTGAAGGAAAATCTAGTCTGATGTAACAACGAGTTAAAAAAAATCCACACTGTGACAAATTAAAAGACATGTAGAGTTATAAATGAACAGAGGAAATCATGTCTCTATTTCCAAAAGATGAGTGTTTGAGCAGTGCAGTTGGGAGCAAATGTTAAATCTCATTAGACAGAGCAATACCCAGAGCAAATTAAACCATTAGCCTCCGACATGTTTAAAGGAACACTTTAAGATCACTTCCTATTAAGGCTTGCCAGTAAACAGGCCTTTGAAATGGAGCCCTCAACTTGGAGCAGAGCAGTGTTGCAGACATCTGCCATACCCAGCCCAACTCACAGTAAACTGCAGGGGAACACTATCTGTACTAAACATTGCTCCAAATAACACTCCACATGCTTGTACAAGGGGGAAACAAACCCTGGGGATTCACGGCCTCGTAGAGTAGAAGGCATAAAAACAAGACTTAGTCATTTGATATTGCCATCTGCTGTGGGTTACATGTAAATTAGTGAATTAATAGATATTGCATCTGCATTAATTTGTAGCCTGGATGGCCTCTTTCATTCTGTACATCCTAACCTCACCAGTGTTTTTACCAAACAGTAAAAGTAGTGTTTTCGAAATCAAACTTTTTTTTGTTTTCTCCTCTGTCACCATGTGATGAACTTGTAGCCTTCTCATTAAAGCTTTCAAGGTTTTGTGTATTCAGCTTCTCTTGTGGCATATAACATGAAAGTTAGCACCACACACAGCGTTAGCTCTGTCTCCAATACAGAGAGTACATTTCTGTTAATTGCTACCATCTGCTGAAGTTAACATAATTCACTACGGAAATGAAGACACACACCCTGAAGTTTACTGAGAGGAATCCAGTGAGAGTAAACCCCCTAACCACTCTGTAAAACACCAAATTTTAGATGCAGGGCAATTTTTAACATTGCAAACATTTCTTCAGAACAATTTTAATATATTGCCTGCTCTTGGTTTTGGCTCTTCATGTTGTTGTTAAGTTTGCTCTTAAAAGCTGCAAATGCTGAAGCTAGCTCAGCTCATAAATTACATCAAATGGTGACTAACAGTGCCTGTATTGGAACAAAAAACAAAACAAACTCCAGTTCAACAATTGCATGACATCATTATTGCATGTGACTCTTGTATATTTATTTGCATATCTTAATACTATATCCACTTAAATGTAATTTTGCTAGAATCTAATTACAAATACATTACAAATAATATTACACATTTCCAAATTTTGTACATAAATGTGTATTTGGTTACTCTTACCCCATTCAGTCAATTGTTTCAGTCCACGGTGTACTACCAAAGCTTTAACTTCTCTGCATTTCAGGCATTCAATCTTCTGTTTCACAAGAGCCAATCATTTGTCAATAGTCAACTGGGTTTCTTATCAGCAGTCAGGCACACTGTTGTCATGGTGTAAAGTGTTATAAAGCTGGCAGCTGAGAAGACAGGTGTTGGTGCTTTAACTAGTCCTGAGTCATTAACAATGCAGATTCACCAGTAGCAGCAGAATTCAGAGAGGAACCTTCATTATAAAGTTTCTTCCTAGTTCTTTATTTTCTATTTTGCTGTTCATAATAATTATAACAAGGACATGTTCACTGCTGTTTTCCAAGCATTAAACTAGTTAATGTGTTTGAAGAGAGACGCAGCTTCAAGTAACCTGACACACCAGCTGGTTCTTCAGCTTCCTCACAAAGCAAGTTAAGTGGTTTTTTAGTTGTTAATGGGTGGGTAGTACCAGCCCAACTTAAAGTTAAAGTACATACCAAGGTATGTTTTGGTAAGGCAATGATAATGCATAAAGCATGCAGCATATACCTACAGTTAACCTGCTCAAGTTCATATGATGCATGGACAGACACAATATAGTTGAGTTAGGCTATAAACAAGGCTATACAACAAAGTCAGTCAGATATAGAGCTCATGCACAATGGACACATCTAGTGTACAATGTGTTCCCAAAGTGAAGGCTAGTACAATACAAAATAGAATGGCATACCTCCACCAAGGCTGAACAATCCTACATGTTGGTGTAGCTTAAACGGCCAATGTTATAACAGTGGGAGAAAATTATTGGATTGGAATCCGAGACCAAAATTTATTGGATCTGTCCCTTGCCCCAGTCCAAATCCTCTACAAGATTTTGAGAAATTTGATACCTAACTTTTCAAGTAATTCTACTGACAACCAACCAACAGGTATAACCTTTTATTTTTCAGAGAAGCAGACAGAAGAGCCCACAATATACATTTGAGCACATTCTCATGCCCTGGCCCTAAAATACCAATATTTAGCCATGTGCTTCTGTGTCTCATCCTGAAAGAGAAGGTATATTATTATATATTATATATATATTATATTCATACATTTACTTCAAG
This sequence comes from Chaunax sp. Z400, assembly GCA_037577475.1. Classification (NCBI taxonomy): domain Eukaryota; kingdom Metazoa; phylum Chordata; class Actinopteri; order Lophiiformes; family Chaunacidae; genus Chaunax; species Chaunax sp. Z400. Next base: position 33,130,748 of record CM075187.1, on the reverse strand, counting down.
GTATGTGCCTTCTATACTGTAGTTCATGATAGTTGTAAAAACATTCTGCTCTTTTTTCCCCCACTGTTCTCTGATGTCTTCCCTTCCTCTCAACTCTCTCCTGATATTTTCATTTAACATTTATTTTCATTTATTGATTCTTTGGTAAGTTCTTTTAGTCTAACCCTATCGTAAATTGTATGTTTTTTATGACAGTTGAGTCTGGTTATTTTTGCGAGAGCAACATAGTTGTTTCTAATGAACAAAGAGGATTTTATTTCTCTAGATTGATCCCTGTAGTAGTGATGCATGGGTCAGGGTGTTTTGATACAAGCGCCCACCTGATATGAGCCAGAGTAAGTACCATAAGTACCAGAACCTGATCTGCCAACCATCATCTATGTGATATGTATGTACAACGTAGGATAAGGGTCTATTCGTGATAATACAGTTCAGGACAATAATGAGGATGAGGATGAGGAAGGCAGAGGGCAGATAGGTGGGTGAGAGAGCATGGTGGAGGACAGCTGAGGATGATGGCTACAGGCTGGTGGTGGTGTGGGCAGATGGGTGAGTGGCTGAGCTGACATTGGTAATCATAGGCACAGGAGACAAGGGCTATCAGGAGGAGTGAGTGAACAATACAAGGAATAAGTCTAGTATCAGTAATAGCGAGCGGTGAGAGAGAGTCATCACCACAGAGAAGGTGGAACAGTCAGGCAGTGAGAGGAGGGGAAACATAGGGTTCTATGGAGATTAACCAGGAGCCAGGTATCTGTAAGCCACACCCACAACACACACACAGGAGGAGACCCAAGGGAGACAGGGAAAGAACAGGTTGTAGCTGGAGCTGTGAGATTTAATGCTTTAAATTCACGCTGTTTTCATGACTGAGGACAGATGGCGCTCTCCAAGATGCTGATTCCACTGCACCAGAGCAAAAGTAAAAGTGTCTCCAAAAGTATTCTAAACTGTTGAATAGCAGCAAAACATGTAACCCCTCATTAAAGACGTTAGCTCTGTGTCTCTTGTTCTCACTGTCTAACACAGAAACAAGTGGAGGAGGTGGCAAGTGGACTACTGGATGCAAAGTGTCTATAAGCTTTACTTTGCGTTATAAATAACATATTACTGACCACTTTTTTGTATGCTGAACCCAGACAACTGGAGGGTTATGGGTCGGGCATTTTTCTCTAGACATCATCTCCACAGTGATGTACAATAGCTAGGTGTGTCCTGTCAGTGGCAAAACTAAGCACTTTTAATGGACAAACTTTAAGAACTGAAGCAGGGAAAATCTTTATTCAGCAGTTCATTCATTCATCAAACTGTACACAGAAATGCTGGGTCTGTATTACAATAATTAAAAAGCAAAAGCAGCATGTGCATTATTTCAGTGTACTACTTCTACTGTAGCTTGTTGAGATTGTTTTAATGAATAAAGACAAATTTGTATATACCTATATTTACACTTGTTACACAATCACTGTTACACATGCTCCAGGCACTATGTTTAGCAATGGCTAGTTGAAAATCCACATAACCAGCCTGAAAATAAAAACAATCTGAAATGATTGACATGAAGAACATCCATGTGTCAGACCCTGCTTGAAGCTGGCCAATACTATGCTATGATTGGCTAGTCTGCATTTGAGAGACTAGCCAGTAAGGAAAGCTTAAGGAAAGCTTGGTTACATTTCACCACCATACTCTGCCATTGCTGTAGGAGAAGAGTAACTACCCAAGAAAAAAGCCTGGCTGTAGCAACATAGTCAGTCCTACTTTAGGTAAAATTCTTGTTATCTTCTGGTAAGATTCTGCAGTTCAGGTCTTGTGAAATTTTTATGTAATGAATGCCCATGCTGATGTCTGCTCTAAAAAGTTCTAGCAGCTAGCTCAATCAAACTGTCTTTAAAGTCTTTAAAACTGCTGATATGGCCTTATTGGCTAGATAATGGCAAATTTTATTGACACTAAGGTTATAAACTATTTATTCTGGGAATGGAATTAGTGACCTGATGGAAGTTACTGTGTATTCTCTTAAAAAAAACATGTTGGGAAAACAGAATAACTTACCACATATTATTTATAACCCTTAATAGCTTTTTTATATGAAAAAAAGTATTTAAAAACAATTTCCAGAAGATAATTTAGTCACATTAAAATTACAGTGAATTCATGTGGTGTCAGAATAATCATAATCTGAAAATTATAGTACATGACGTGATGACTGCTTGGTTGATATTAACAAAATCTTTCAGTAATTAATATATTATGTATCAATTTTTGCTCACGTAATTGGCATTAAGGTATTAGGTCCTAACTGTTGCTGCCCATATAATGACTAAGATTAGTTTAAAAACCATTTATAATTTATGATTTAATCCAAATAAACTCACATTTTTCACATTTTTATCTCATAAATCTTTGGACAGATGCATCTTGTCCTAGTTTCCTTCTTGGAATACTGAGTCGTTGGATTTTTCTCTAACAAAGATTGAATCTGACTTTCTAACAACTGCAGAGAGCAGATTTAATTGTAGAGTGTAACACTTGTGTACGCTGAGGTCTTGTGTGGTTTGGATTCAAGCGTCAGTGGTTAGGCTCTAGGGAGTTACTTGTCTACCATGGTCGAAGCCAGTTCCATGTGTGAGAGCAGTTTTAATAGGGTGCTGGGGAGAAATAACACTGCTGAGTGGAGCGACCATAGGCTCTCTCCAGAAGGAGTGAGAGACAGTTGTACCAGCCCTTGGTAAAAGTCACACACACACATTCCAGTCTAACTGGATATTGCCCCAAAGTACCCCTGAGGAGATTAACCACAGCTGAGCATTAACTCCTTCGCCTCTGTTCAGTTATCTGCCTCTCACCAGCAGATATCTGTTCCAACACCACTGTCATCACCCCCTCTGCCTCTAACACTGATTTTTTTTTTGTCCTCAAATTGAAATGTTCCACCCATACTTCTTTCTAACTGTCAATCACCAATTTAAACTCTATTATTATCTCAGCCAGTTTTAAAAAACAATACTTTTGGAACGAAACTGTGGATATGCAACAGTTTTTATCATATGCAATACTATGTCTTGCTTGTTGATGGTTATTTAATCTTACAACAACTGATCAGACTTCCATAGTTTGCTGTGAAAACTTGAAACGCTTAATGTTAACTTTGGAAACAAGACATTGCGTGATGGGGCAATCCAGGTTGTGGTGGTGGCTGTGTCTCAGAGGTAAAGTGGTCGTCCACTTACCAGAAGGTCAGTGGTTCAATCCCCAGCCTCTGCAGTCTACATGTCCAAGTGTTGTTGGGCAAGATACTGAATCTCAATTTGCTCCCATTGGAGTGTGGTTATCATTGGCCGTTGGTTATTGCTCCTGATGAGCAGGTGGAGCCTTGCCACTCTGCCACCTCTGTATGAATGTTTGTGTGTGTTGCAAAGGTCTTTGAGTGGTCAGTCAAACTAGAAAGGCGCTATACAACTATAGAGTTTCTAGTTATGACTTACATATTAAACCAGGCAAGGCCCCAAGGATTTTCACTTTTGGGATTTTTATTACAGAAGTTAGTGGAACTAGTTTGTCTGGTTGATGATGACACTTCTTAGCTCTTGTTCTTGAATATTTTCAATTCCAAGATATCTTACATGGGTATAGATGAAATCAATTTAGTTTTTGTGATGGATAGTGTAGACTAAATATATCACTTTATTTAAACAATGACTTTTGAATTGTTTTTAAGGAAATAATCTATCTTGTTTTGCTGATCTGGCTGAGTTATGGAGCTTTTCATTTCAGGGACAGAGATCGTTGGGTGAGCTAGATTGACATTTAACAAATGAGAGAGCAAAACACTGCACAGCCAATTCATATGTTTGCCTCAATAGAAACAGTCAGTATGGTTTCAAGACAATTTTGAGACATTCAAGTGAGGCAGGAATTTTCACCTTTACCTGCTGATTTGTCTACATTGTTTTGGGGTTCCTTAAGTCTCAATATGCAGCTATGGAATTAAGTGACTTCATCCGATTCTAACCGCTGACTGACTCTAACTTACCATATCTTTTAATAAATCAGTGTGTGCTGTGTCATAACAATGAAATAACTGAGCTGCAGTCGTCAATATCAGATTTTTCAAACAAGTTGCTACATGATGCTACAACATGATCCACCCTCGAAAGACATGAAAACCACTTCTTTAGGGTTAAGGAACATCTCAGTAGGTATTCTGTAGTACTCTGTGACTGCAGCTGGACCATTCTCCAGATGACATCTGCTGATGAGCAACCTCTGTAACCTCACACCTGCATGGGCCTAGGCCAATGTACGATCGGCTGTTGTGATTGGTCCAGACTTCACACATGTTTTCTTGTACTTTTTAAGAAAGGAGAACAATTGTATTAGTCATTATTGTGTATTTAAATGGTAATTCTAATGATTTAAAAAGTCCAGAAACTATATGTTCATCCATTCATTTCGGATGGGCCAGTTGTACAATGCTAACAGCATAAATTGGCAAACAAACACTAGGATTCTGTCTTCTATGCATCCAATAAATATTAACAACCATAGCATAGGAATAAATGTTGAACTTGAACTTGTTGAATAATTGTTGAACTTAATTGTCAAATTAAGACAATTAAGGCTTCCATCAAAAAAACAAGAAGCAACAAAGATTCATGGAGGCTACGCTCTGCTGTTAAACAAACAAGGGCTAACAAGCAGGAATAAGACCAGTGACATTAGCATGCAACCAAACACAACGTATGAAATCAAGTGACAGCAAATATCAGGTTTACTTACTGTTTTTTCTTTTTTAGGTGCACACAATCTTCAAAGGAAAACCTAGGAAAGGGCAGAGCAAACACTTTAATTAATTTATGTTTTATTTATTCAAATAATCTAGTCAGTCTCACCAGCTGCCTTCATCTAATATATCAAATTTGCTGATCTGAACTGTTGCTCTAATGATAAATTTCAGTTCAGTGTCCTGTAGAGTCATTATGTCTCTGTAATGTACAAAGAACATATAGCACACTGATTATTATTTCTGCATACACTTTCTCACTGTGCAACTAGTGTCATTGTGTTGCCAGGACATGCATCAACATATCTGGTTTGATCAAATGGAGTGCAATGTCTTTTGGTAGGAATTCACAAAATAGTTTCTGTGAAAATTGCAAAAAAAACAAAAAATGGCAAAAATGTGAAATTGGCATGAACAGACCTTAAAGTCAGTCCTCTTTAGGGCCATATTATTTTGCAATACCTTAACATAGAAAAGTGATCAAAGGTTCAAATGAATCATAAGACAAAGGACTTCACTGGGCTGAATGGGCATCTTGATTCCTACGATGGTTTTTACGAATCACAGTTTACATTTTAAGGAATTTTCAGTCCCTTACAGATTTTATAATGGGTGTGTATCGCACAAAATGGTTCTTTTCATTACTTCCTGTCCTTTTGTTCTTGTCTGTCTTGTTTTGTCTATGTGTTTCACACATGGTGGATCAACAACTTCTTTGATGAGAGATAGGTATTAGTTCCAAATAAAACATAATAGGCTAGTTGTTCAAAGAGGGCTGGTGTAGGTCACACATACAGAAATAACACTTATCTGCTTGCAAGATCAAACTGCATATAATTTTTAAAAAAAATGTTTTTTACCAATCTTGGCATAAATCATAAATATTCCCTAAGCTTTTACCCACATGCATGATTTTTATATGAAAACAGTAAAATTTGTGCTGGTTCTAGTGATGTTAATGTTGAGGCTAACAGACATACACTAATGGTTCTTACTGAATGGAACTCCAATCAACTGCCTCATGAGCTCCCATTTTAACTTTGTCTCAAAAATTATAGAGAGCAAACAATAGCCATTTTCTCTCTAGATGTAATGTTTAAATTTTTTACTTTATCCATACAAATTATTATCTCTATCTATGTATCTACAGTTATTAAATATTATTTAGATCCTTGCAAATTTGACCAAGCAAATGCATCCATTGGAGGTCGTTCAGTGTGTAGTGTTTATACTTTAATGGAAGTGCTTGTTGGATTGTTGCTCAATGCCTGAAACCCCCTTTCTATTGGAGGAGAGAATAACCAGGGTTTTAATTCTGGCTTGTTTTCAATCCGTTTTTTGTGAGTACAACAAATTGCAACACAATGAATGCCTATGAGGAGAGACTTTTCAATGTATGTGTGTTTGTGCGTGCTTATTTCTTTTTTGTTTTTTTAGATACTGTATTCATCCCACATGGGGAAATTCTTTCTCTGCATTTGACCCGTCCCTGAGGAGCAGTGGGCTGCCATTACATCACGGCGCCCAGGGAGCAAATTGGGGTTCAGTATCTTGCTCAAGGATACTTCGACTTGTAGACTTGCAGGGGCTGGGGATCAAACCACCGACCTCTCATTCCGTGAACGAGTGCTCCACCTCCTGAGCCATCAGAGATTTGACTTATCCATGGGTGTATTTTCTGGGGAGGACAGTGGGGGTACAGTATTTGCTTATATAACCCCAGTCGGGTTCATCCCATCATGACTTTGAGCATTTTTGCATTCTTAAGGAACACGTGTCCTACAAAACAATTAGAAAACTTAGCAGACAACATTTTATGATTGTCCAGATCATCAACATAAATGGATTCTTAAAGAATGATGTATAGTAGGCCTATATTTGGTCATACTGACCAGCTAAGCCTAACCAGCCAGTATCCGTGTTGTCAAAAGGTCAATCCTGGCCCATATGTTAGTGTATGCCTCATATGTGTTATTTCTCTGCATGTGTTATTTCTTTTTCTTTCTCAGCGTTGTTGAAGCAGACGGTGATAGACTGGGTGTCATCTTCCTCTGAACCCACAGTAGCCTCACTGCCTTGGTTTGTCTGCTTGAGTCTGACATCTTCTTATCATTCTCCCAGATAGAAATCAGTGTATTTCTATGTCCTTTATTTTGCTGATCAAGCCTGGATTCTGTTTTATATTGATACAGTGAAAAAAGTGGAATCTAATTTCACAGGTGAAAATATTTTTGCTAAAGTAAAACACAGTGTTTTCCCTCAACCATTTCAAACCAATTTACATATCAAAGAGACATTGAATATTTTAATGAGAATCACTTTTTGCATTGATGTGATTATTTAAATTAAAGATGTACATATTAAAGACATACAGAGCCTGTATGTGTAGACCAGTAACATGTAGTCTGCTGCAAGTCCCCAAACAGAATATCAATTTAGAGTTTAACACTGTCCATAGTTAACCCATACCATGGCTACTTGGTATTTGAGCAATTTCAGAGCAGATGTGGATATTTTTGAATTAGCCAGTATCTATATCTGACTGTTTTAACGTGACAAAAACTAAAATTGAAGGCAGATTTCTTAATATCTGCTTGTTGTTTGTGTGAAAAATATTCCTTCTTACCAGGCAGCTTTTATGTCTGAGAATTTCACCTGCTTCAAACTATTTTGTCCTTAATGATCTAAATAAGATATTATAACTTAGTACTTACATGTTTCGGAGTTCGGAGTAACTTAAGTCTTGAAACTAGAAGTACCATAATTTTAGAGTTGTTTGAGCAACATTAACAAGAACCAAACTGCTGTTTTCAAAGTCCGGGTTTTTTATTTCAAACATTTGATCCTTTTCACCTCTTCTCATATATATACATGTATCTTATATTGTTTGATCCACAAACCGATCTGATAACCTTTAGGCAATATACTCAAAGGACTGTTTTTAAGCATTGTTATATTTGCCATCTTGCCATTATGTCTTACATTATTGCTAGAGATTAATTTCTTTCACTTACGAAAACAATGTAATTCCTAGTACATTTACTTTGTCAGATATTAAGTACATTCCAAATATATTTAAATATTTATAAATCTTAGTATAAGTATATTCCAGAGTGTATAGCCATATACAGTGTATATGTATATATATATATATATATATATATATATATATATATATATATATATATATATATATATATATATATATATATATATATACATATACATATTGGGATTGCAGTTTGTTGGTTTGAACCCACATGCCGGCTACAGTCGCTCTGTGTACAATCTGTGTAGGGTGTATCCTACAACTCACTAAATTTCAGCAGAATTAATTTTGAGTTTAATTTTGTGCTACTTTTAGTTTATTTATTTTTTTAAGTGGTTAGAATTAGAGGTTTTCCACTTGTTTTAAGAGATTTATGCTTTCCTAAAGCCTAGATCGTGTTCCGTGTTCCAAAAAATTAAAGTGCAATTATCTTAGGCTGTGGCTCAGGAGGTATAGCGGTTGTTCACGGAAGGAAAGGTTGGTGGTTTGATCCCCAGCCCCTGCAAGCCTGCAAGTTGAAGTATCCTTGAGCAAAGATACTGAACCCAAGTTTGCTCCCCGGGCGCCGTAAAGGCAGCCCACTGCTCCTCAGGGATGGGTCAAATGCATAGAAAGAATTTCCCCCTGTGCGATGAATACAGTATCTAAAAAATTATAATAATAAAAATTATGCATTGGCAGAATTACATTCACTTGTTTATAGTATGTATCTTCTCAAATCAAGTATTTATTTCTTTGATTTTTGCAGTGTATGACAAGGAATCAAAAAGATGCCTAGTTCACATTAAGAGATTCACAAATTCATTGGATAAAAGAATGGAAGTGACCTATAAACTAAAGAGCAGTCTTTCCTCAACTGATACTAATCCTTTTTGCTGGGCCTAAAATGTCCAGACAGACAACCCTCAAAAACTCACATGTACGCACTTAAACATACGTGTTCTATTGGCTTGAACCCTGGCTCTCTCAAAATTAACCACTTCCTCTGTGGAGGCAATAAAAAGCACAGCCATGAGTGACGCAAGAGCTGGATGCTTCACTAACCCTGCCCCCCATCTGAGTATGCTGAAAGTTCCGCGTCCTTGAGATCCAACTTTTAAGCATCAAACGCACTGAAAAGTCATACTAATTGATGGTGCATCTGATTAAAATGAGTGGCTAATGAGAATCGAGCAAGGAAGAATGCAAGAGAATCAAGCTCAACTTTTAACCTTTCTGTCGGAGGGTGAACCACTTTGATGTTCCTTGGTCTTTTCATCAGGCCCGTTTTTGGTTATGAAAAAGGCATTTTCAAAGTACAAAGGCGAAGCTCACATTTGTAATTTGTCTCCTTTTCAGGAACAAATGGTCAGAAACTGTTTTTTTTGTCTCCCTATGAACGATGCAGAGGGGAACTATAAATAAGCTGAGAAATGAGAGGTGAGGGGGCTGAGGGCTGTGCTGTCAATCCACAGAGTAGATTGGAAGGTTTGAATCTGCCTAGAGTCTTACACCCAGAGCAACTATACTGTGATCACACCCTCTACAGACTTGGGGGGCTCTTGCCTAGTTAGAGGGAGAGGCAGCAGGAATTGGCGGGGGGAGGTAGTAGTTATATGTGTGTATATGTGTCTGTGTGTGTGTGTGTGTGTGTGTGTGTGTGTGTGTGTGTGTGTGTGTGTGTGTGTGTGTGTCACCGGGGGTGCAAAGGGGAGTTCAGGCGGTACTTGGATGGAAATAAAGGTCGAAATCCTTGACTGTGAAAACTGTCATAGCGGGGGACATGTGCAGAGCCTGTTTGCCTAATAACCTGGGTCTTGTAAAAATATGAATGTGGAGTCCTCTGGAGCATATAATTTAACACCCCTATGCCAAGGGAGATGAGTGAGAATTGAAGCAAGTACACCTTGACAAAGGCTATTCTCTTGGTTTCACACAAGGAGAGCAGTATCATGCAGGGTGCTGCTGCTAAGGCCAGGGGTGGTACAGCTACCAGATATGAATCAAAGCTGCCGAAGAAAAGTCACATTCATACACCTCTTACAGTCATTCTAAACACTACAAAACATGACATTGAGGCGAACACACATCACTGGTAAGTATTTTTCTGTAACATGCTATCACAAAATATCACAAAGTGATCACAGTCTACTGAATACTGTATTCTTTACTTTGTTTTGTTTGTTTGTTTGGTTGGTTGGTTGGTTGGTTGGTTGGTTGGTTGTTTCGTTGTTTTGTTGGTTTGTTGGTTTGTTGGTTGGTTGATAGTTGGTTTGTTTGTTTGGTTGGTTGGTTGTTTGGTTGGTTTATTGGTTGGTTGGTTGTTTGGTTGGTTGGTTGATAGTTTGTTTGTTTGGTTGGTTGGTTGGTTGGTTGTTTGGTTGGTTTGTTGGTTGGCTGGTTGATAGTTTGTTTGTTTGTTTGGTTGGTTGGTTGGTTGTTTGGTTGGTTTGTTGGTTGGTTGGTTGTTTGGTTGTTTTGTTGGTTGGTTGGTTGGTTGGTTGATAGTTTGTTTGTTTGGTTGGTTTGTTGGTTGGTTGGTTGTTTTGTTGGTTGGTTGGTTGGTTGATAGTTTGTTTGTTTGGTTGGTTGGTTGGTCTTTTTGTTGGTTTGTTGGTTGGTTGCTTGGTTGGTTGGTTGATTGGTTGCTTTGTTGGTTGGTTGGTTCAAGGCTATGGGGCGATAGTCATTTACACAGCTGGGCTGTGGTTTCTTAGGGACAGGAACTATAGTGGGAATAATGTGGGAATAATGCACTGAGAGAGGGAGAGGTTGAATATTACCGTGTGAATTTGGGCTAGTTGGTCAGCACAGGCTTTGAGGACACGTCCAGTAATCCTGTCCAGTCTTGCTGCCTTCCTTGAGTTCACACGCCTGAGTGTCCTCCTCACATTGTGCTCTGTCATGGTGAATGTTGTCTCCACTCCGCCAGTCGGTATGTCAGCTTGTTGGCTGTTAGCCTTGAAGCGTGCATAAAAGATGTTCAGTTCATCAGCCAGAGAGATGTCAATATTCATCATGGATGAGGGTCTTGCTTTACAGTCTGTGATGGTACGTAGTCGCTGCTATAACCCACTGGGATGGGACTGCTGTAGTTGTTGTTCCACCCTCCTGCCATAGCGCTGTTTTGCCTCCTTTACCGCTCTACGGATGTTGTAAAAGGCAGCCTTGTAGCCCTCCATGTTCCCGGTTGCCCTGTGTTGTAGGCGGCGGTGCGGGACCTCAGAGCCACCCACGGCTTCCGGTTGGGAAAAGTCCTGATTGTAGATTTTGGGACACATTCGTCCACTAGTTTCCCAATAAATCCCACAACCGCTTCCGTAAACCTGTTGATGTTGCCATTGGAGCTACTCTGGAACATATCCCAGTCTGTGACGTCAAGAACGTCCTGCAGAGTGGCCTCTGATTGGTCAGACCTCCTTACACACAGGGGCTTCCTGTTTCAGCCTATGTTTATATTTTTGCATAAGGAAGATGGCGGCATGGTCGGATTTACCAAACAGGGGGAGAGATTTGGCTTTATAGCCGTCTTTGAAGGGTGAGTAACAGTGGTCCAGAGTCCTCTCTCCTTTGGTGGGACATGTGATATGTTGTTAGAGGTCTGGCCTTACTGTCTTAAGGTTTGCCCAGTCGAAATCCCCGGCCACGATGAGGGCTGTATCACGGTAGTTAGCCTGAAAGCTAGCAAGAACCTCATGTAGCTCAGACAAGGCGGTGTCCATGTCCGCTTATGGTGGAATATAAACGGCACTGAAGATAATAGATGAAAACTCCCGGGGGAGGTAGAACAGGCGACATTTGAGATGAACAACATTCCTAATATCACACCAGTTGTTATTCACCATCAGACATAGTCCCCCCCTTGCCGGACCCTTCTGGTCTATCCATGCGGTGAAATGAAAGGAACTCCGCTGGTTGAACGGCGTGGTCCGGTATCGTGGGAGTCAGCCATGTCTTGGTGAGACATATGATGTTGCAGTCTTGGATGTCCCCCTGGTATTTGATCCTGGCTCTGAGGTCGTCTAGCTTGTTCTCTAGGGATTGGACATTAGCTAGTAGAATGCTGGGCAATGGTGGACAGTGTGCCCCTCAGCCTATTCCTGATCCCGGCTCATCTCCCTCTGGGCCTCCTCCGCGGCCTGGTGCTAGCGAGTCCCCCGTTGTTGTCGGCTCTCTGTAGTATCTCGCTGGGCCAGGTGGTACTTGTTTCACTTACAGATAGGCAGCTTGCATACTTAATTCTAATGTCTATAAGTGTCTGTTTGTCATATGTGACCATACAAAGTGCAGGCTGTGCTAAGTAAAATATGACTACTGACAAGACAATGTACAAAATAAAGACCGGAGAAGGTACGATGGCCGCCTCCCTTACCTTACCTCTTTTACCTTCAAGCCGAATGATATACTTTTTGACAATTTTGACAATACAAGCCTTGTGTGTAGACACACTATTTTAAAATATCAGTCATTCACTGAGTTCCATACGTTTCTGTATTTGGACCAATAATATTGAACTTATAAATGCTTCCTGTAGGTAATATTATTAAGAAATACTCCATAAATCATTGTTATGTAGATGACACTATATGTGTTTACGTAGCATAATGATACACGTGATATGTAAATTCACACGAATAGGCACAAATATAAATACATTTCTTAGGTGTATAGTAAAAATAAAATGAGAGAGTGTATATGCATGCATCAAGCAAACTAAATGATCTGTTTCCATATAGCCTACTGTACTTTCTTGGAATTGGGTCATATTACTCACTTCCATATAACAGAAGTGGGTGGCGCTTATACCATAAATAGGCAGGCTTAAGTCATTAATTTAAGCCAGAAATTGATGTGGGTTGATCAGAAGTTCCTATATTTATTATCAATTACAAAACTATTTACTGGATAAGCTCAGTGATTTAGCTTCAGATAAGTATCTTTATTTTTCACAAAGCAGAGAACTATTTCCAGATCAAGACTAATAAACTTGAATGGATGAACTCCATTCAGCTACACAATGAGGATTTTCCTTTGACACGAGTATGGACAATGACAGTTTTACTTGGATGACTCTTGCACTTGATACTCGTATCAGCTGGACTTGTTAAACCCTACAAAACTTGACCTTGCGGTTTGAGTCCACACTCCGGACTATGGTTATTGTCTAAGATTGTGTTTTCAGTTAAAGGTTGAAATACTGTGTTCTACGCACAGAGTTGTGGCTGGGCCTAAATAACTGGAAGAAGAGATAGTATCTTTTTTTTTAAATGATCATAATTAACATTTAAATAAGCAATAAAGACGAAAACAGTTGTGTGAAAGACATTTGGTAACTAACATGTGTGCAGTCTGCACTCATCACAACAGGCCATTCTGCATTGGCCCTGGCCCACAGGCTGTGAAGCTACACATGTTCTTGAGCAGCAGACATCATCTGGACAACGGTCCAGCTGCAGTCTCATAGAGTACGACATGAAACTCCTGCTGGGATCTTTACTGAGCCTTAAAACATACTGTTGTCTCATCAGTTCCAGGGTTGATCATGTTGTAGGCGTGTTTGTAGCTTCTGCAGGAGATGATGGCCGAAGTTCTAGTTTGAAAAATCTATTTTGAATTTAGACGACAGCTAAATTAATTTATTGTTACTGGCACAACAGGCATCGATTTGGAAGTTCCTTAAAATAATCCCATCAGCGTCCAGCTGTGTAGAGAGCATCCACAGTTAGAAAGCAGATGAAGCCACTTAATTTCATAGTTGCTAATGTATTTTTTATTGATACTAAAAGAACCTGGAAAACAATGTAGACAAGACTGTAGGTAGAAATGAAGCCTGCTGCCTTAAAAGTATATAGACTAACTAAACTATATTTCTGTTGAGTCCAGTTTATGAACTGACAGCTCGGTGTGCCAAAAGGTCAATCTATTTCTCCAGGAGTTTATCTCTCTCTCTCTTCCAGAAATCAATTTAAACAAATAATAATTCAAAGAAGGCTTTATTTCTTTAATAGAATTAAAATGTGATGCCATGTGTCATTTTAGCATGATTTGAGCAATGTACCCTCATGTGCTGCTTATGATAAATATACCCTAAATGGCATTGAAATGACATTGAAAATGTTTTTAAAAAGAATTACATAATTAACCACACATGCCTCTTGCTTTTTTTAAGTGTTGAACACCATTTAACTGCATTTAAATTGCCATATATGTTCACAATATTTCCTCATTATGAAGAAATATATTGGTCAGCATTATGTTACCTTAATAAACGTATTCACTGTTACAAATTATATGTATATAAATGCACAGTAATTTCCAGGGGACAGGGCTGCATCTTGTGTTAACATCACACACAACCTACATATTGAAGGAATGCAGGATATTCAGGATACAAATGCACAGTTTAAAGGTAAGCATAAGGACACTCTCTAAGTATTAATATCTCCTTAATGGTCAACAATGATCATTCTCAATATCATGTAAAAAAAAATATTTATTGAAACCAAAACCTAATGCAATAACTATGCACCCTTTCCTTCAAGAAGAAATAGGAGATTTCTTCATCAAATTAATTATACTGTAGCTTTCTTTTGAATAGTGTTTTCTTAGGGCCACCATCTAGTGGCCGATCGTGTAAATACAGACCTTCAAAACTGGCTTCAGCTCCTTTTAAATGACTCAGTATTTTTTTTAATGCCTCGTTTTATTTTAAAGACATTGTCCTTGTTTCACAACCTTTAATTTGATGAGGCTGCCTTTTTAGACAGCATGCGATCTGCAATACTGTATGGATGTTGTTGATAAGCAAATACAGGAGGTTAAAGGGCAGCCTGAGCCATTCTCATTCATTGGGTCCACTGGGCACACAGCTCTTGACTGGCTCAATCTCAAGTCATTCATAATGTTCAGTCATGGGGCTTTGGAAGACTTTTGCTGCTGGGATGGAATGAGAAACAAGTGAAACAAGTGCTGCTTTCTTTTGTCTCCCTTTTTCCTTCCTTGTACCAGCGCCGGCTATGTCCTACATCTGCAAGGCGGATTAGGCCAACAAGACGGAGGTTGCATTGTCCTGATGGGGCTTTACTGTAAGGTTCTCTCTTTCTCTGTCTCTCCCCACTTAATGTACCGCTTCGCTCAAAAGCGGTTAAATCTTTCTTAACAGGGAAACTATGAACTCACAGGGAGTTAATCAGAGCCAGTGCAAGGCTGCCTATTTGCATGTGAATTAGCTGTGGCTGTATACCAAGCCTCTTTATGTCATTCATTCCCCAATGCCTCAGGCTCCCATCCTGTGCGACATCACTGCAGTAGGTGCATGTTGAGGAGAAATATCTATACGCCCATGTGCCAGTTATACAGCCAGAATAATCCAGAGTTCCAGTCTGCATCAAGAAAATTATCATTTTCCAAAGACTCCAAAAATAATTCAATTTATATAATTTATTATGTGAAGCTTTATTGCTCTTTTTCCTTGTTTGGCCACTTTTTGTAGCAACTGTTTGTCAGATGGTTGTAAAATATTGCAGGACGTGAGTTGAATCTCTCAAAGATGCTTCAAATTTTCTAAATGTCTCTTCTCAGCTACGATAGAAGTAGGAGCTATTTTAACCACCCTTCATTATTTAAAGTGATTCCTTCCATCCCTCCTTCCTTCTTTCTTTTCTATATGGTTTGATTTGGAAAGGTTATTGAGAGGGGGAGGAGAGAGGATGTGAGAGGAGAGAGTAAATCTGATGTGGAAATGTAGACTTAGTCGGATTTATCCATTTGAGAAGAGACCTTTTCACTTGTTTTGTTGGTTTATCCCCTAAACCCCATCCCACCCCCCTGCCTAAAAGCTTTTGACATCTTCATCTTGTTCACAGTGGGCAGGCTTTGTTTGCTCTGCTTGAAAAAGTGAATGGGGCTTGGCCCTCCCCTCTCTGTGGCACAAGTGTAGGACTTTGCCATGGCAAAGGGGGGATTTCTCTTTCCTCCTGCCCCCTCCTTTTGCACATAACTACAATATGGTCATTGTCTGCCAGTGAATAATGTGGCCACTCAGGCAGCATGGACTGCTCCTCGGGCTTTGACTGTGAACCAGCTCTTTTCTTCAGTGTGAAAGGACTCTAATCCATGTAAATATAAGACTCAGAGTACAGCTTGGCCACGGTGGGGAGAGCAAGAGGGAGGAATGGAGGGGAGGGTCAGCAATTTAACCTTTGACCCAACAAATAAGAGGCATGTAAGTTTTAGAATTGCTTTCCAAAGAGGGGCTCCTGGGGCAGAATGAGCTTCTTTTGTAATCCTTGCAGTCTTGGGCTGATTGACAGGGGCTGGGATGGGAGCGCGGCACTCCACAAAACCAGGAGAAAAACAGTACCTCAACTCTGCCATGAGAAAAAGACAAACAGACAATGTTAATCATTTATTATCTCCCTCCAAGTCCAGCTGTTACTAAGGGGAGGACCTTGGAACCTTATCAGTGTTAATGAATATATTTATGAATCCCAGAATTATGTCAATTCGACACAAAAGGCTTTTTTTCCTCAATCATTTATCCTATTTATTCCACATATGTAGTGCAGCACCTTCTGCTTCCTGAGCTTTAATACCATGAAAATCCAATAAGTGGCATGAAGCACAATGCTGATTAGATGTACAGAGTTTATCTAAGGTGGGTCAGCATCAGCTGAAGCTCCCCCACTGAGAGATGACTTCAACCACCTCTTTGAACAGGCCTATTAGACATACACAGAAGTAACAATGCTGTAAAATGAACTTCATACAAATACTTTGTCCATTTTAAAGCATTGTTGTCTGTATTCTGTTGTCATTGATCACATTTTTTTCTGTATTTAACAGGACATCATTTATCCCATTAATTAATTATTTCAAAAAGACATCTGCAGTATCAGGTCATCCACAGAGAGGATGAAAATGATGCAAACACTTCATTTCAGGTTAGTAGATGATATTGCTGAGTAAATGGGATGTGTGCTGATCGATCCTGTATATCTGAGCCTATTAGAAAAGAGTCTTAGTGATGGTGGAACTAAAGTTTTACTATGAATAAATATATGCTTTTAGAATAGATGGTTTACCAGTATATCCACTCCAAAGACCGCCGGGGGCAGAGAGTATTCTAACATTAATATTTCACATCACTCCAGCTGATATAATATTGAACGTTGTAAACAGCATAAAGTAACATTTAAGCTGGAGGTCTTTCCTGCTTCTCTCAGCAGTAAAAAGGAGATGTATCAAGATGATGGACTCACAGAGCAGGCAGGAGGCAAAAGGAAGGTTCAGTGGTTTAATCGGAAGAAGGGTCGGTACACAGGTAATCAGTCAGAAGTCAGCAGGCAAAAGGGTAATCCAAAGACCTAGAAAACTGGTCATACACGGGAAGAACAAACAAGATATACGCTGGAACTCTCACACGGGGGTAAAGACGATTTGGCACAGGAGGAAGGGAACACATGACTGAAATACACAGAAGGTCTCTGAAATGAGACGAGACAGGGGTTACCAAAATAAAACAAGAAACAGAACTAATAAAGATTGTGACAATAAAACATGACCTAAGTAGTGGGATGGGACATGACAGTAGTGGAAGCAAAACCTTCTGTCCATCCTGATAGGATGGCACGGGGGTGCGGTGAAGGTCTGCTGCCTTCTTATAGGTCTCTGAGCTGTTCATCAGTATTCTCTGGGTCCATGTTCTTCGACAGTGACGTACCAGAGCCTGTGCTGATGGAAACCCGACCTCTTCTTCTAATGCAGGGAACAGTGGGGGAACTGGAAGGGCGACATGCCAGAGGAGTTATGAGCTTACTCGATCCATATGAGATGCTTACTCCACGTGGAAGGGCTCTGTGAGACGAAGCACCGTAAACCGGTCTCCAGTGACTGATTGAGTCTTTCTGTCTGTCCATTGGTCTGGGGATGGTGGCCTGAGGAGAGGCTGACAGTGGCCCCAATAAGGCTGCAGAATGCCTTCCAGAACCGAGCCACAAACTGCGGCCCCCGATCAGACAGCACATCTCTGGGGAAACCATAGAGACGAAACACATGAAGCAGCATCACCTTCGCCGTTTCCTTGACAGAGGGAAGTTTAGGCAGTGGAATAAAATGGGCCATCTTAGACTACCACAGTGAGAATGGTGGTGTTACCTTCTGATGGAGGGAGTCCAGTGACAAAATCCAGGGAGATGTCTGACCAGGGGCGTTGCGGGATCAGTAGGGGGTGCAGGACGCCTGATATGGGTCTCCTCAAGGTTTTGTTCCTGCAGCAGACCAGACAGCCAGCCACATATTCCGTGACATCTTTTCTCATACCAGGCCACCAGAAATGTTGTTGTAGAATCAAGATGGTTCGATGAACCCCAGGGTGGCAGGAGAGGAGGGACGAGTGGGCCCAGTGGATCACCTGGGAGCGTAGGTCAGGGGGCACAAACAGATGCTTGGGGGAACCCCAGCAGGAATAAGACAGCCCGTTAGCTTATTTAACCCTGTTTTCAATAACAGCCCCCACGAAGCAGGAAACAGGTTAGATGGGTTCATCAGATTTGCATTTATCACTTTTATCAAACAATCTAGACAAAGCGTCGGGCTTGGTGTTTTTGGATCCAGGACGATATGACAGTGTGAAGTCAAATCTATCTGGTTGGTTGGTTGGTTGATTGGTTGTTTTGTTGTTTAGGTGGTTGGTTGTTTTGTTGTTTGGTTGGTTGGTTGGTTGGTTGGTTGTTTTGTTGTATGGTAGGTTGGTTGATTTGTTGTTTGGTTGTTATGTTGGTTGGTTGGTTGTTTTGTTGGTTGGTTGGTTGGTTGATTTGTTGGTTGGTTGGTTGTTTTGTTGTTATGTTGGTTGCTTGGTTGTTTTGTTGTATGGTAGGTTGGTTGATTTGTTGTTTGGTTGTTATGTTGGTTGGTTGGTTGTTTTGTTGGTTGGTTGGTTGGTTGATTTGTTGTTTGGTTGTTTGGTTGTTATGTTGGTTGGTTGGTTGTTTTGTTGGTTGGTTGGTTGTTTTGTTGTTATGTTGGTTGCTTGGTTGTTTTGTTGGTACAGATATTTGTGTTAAAAAACGCAGGGAGTAAAAGTAAAATATTTTCAGAAAAATAAATAATTACAGATACCTGAAAACTCTGCGTAAGTACAGTAATGAAATATCTGTACTTCATTACTTTGCACCTCTGATTTTAGCTCCACTTCCTTTGTTACTTTATGCTGTTCACAATGTTCAGGTTATTTATGGTAGGACCATATTTTATTAGTACAAATTATAGTTATACTACAAGACTTTTTTTCTAATTACCTTAGATCTACAAGCTCAATCAGCAACACATTTCATTTACTCAGTAACATGATGAACTAACCTGTGATGAAGTGTTTGCCACAAACGTAAAGGCCAGGTACAGAGTTTCATTTTCATCCTCTCTGTGGATGACCTGATGCCACTTATCTCTTTTGCTGTTCTCCACTCTTTTCAGACGTAACCAAAATCATAAACTGGGCTTTTTATTGTTTGACATGCAGAAAACAATGCTGATTTTAGACGTGGCACTGCTAGATGGTGCTGGTAAGTTTACATGAGTTGTCTTCATCTAAAAGGAGATGTGTGGTGACATTTTCCTGCCTGAACGGTTTCAGACAACTGAGGAGGATACTCTCATGCATGACACAAAACAACAAAAAAAAGATAATAATTATGTTTTTGCATGTAATTTTTTTCTAAAGTGGAGTCAGCTAGACATTAAATACACCTTCTCTGCATCCATTGGTAGGAAATTAATGCTATTCTAACGTGTGTGTGTGTGTGTGTGTGTTTGTGCATGAACTTCATGCCACCGCTTCATAAAGCGGTGCCCCACTTGCCTCACCTGAGTCAGAAGAGTCTGGACGCACCCCTTCTGCCATGCATTTAATGCATCCTTTGCATCATGCATATGAAGAATTTTCCATCTGTGTGCCAAATGTGGAACTGCATGTCTTCTCTGTCATTTTACAGCACCATGTCAGTGTGGGCCTGTGCTGCCTCTGTGTGAGCAGTGGCTCCTGGAATATGTTGTGTTGAGGAGGAGAATAAAGAGGCAGGGCAGCTGTGTTCTTCACTGCTGCCCTCCTACATTTACTGCTCTTTCCTCCTGCCATTACTGTGACTACCTGTAATTTTGGACGGGTCATTAGTGGTGTTCCTGTTGGGTCGTCCTTCACATCGGTGTCTGCTGTGTATTTTTGGATTCTTTCACTCACTGGTGTTTTTCCACAGCCATTCTTGGAGATCACCTGCCAATCGAACATTATGATAGTGTGACAGATTTTTCCTTCCCTTAGGTGACTTTTTGAGCTAACTTTTCAGCTACATTTAAAATGCACCCCCATGCCAATGTCCCTCTGTAACCTCCTTCATTCCTTTGTTACCAGCGTCATAACACTGTAGGAATGACTTCAGTAGCATGGAGGTCTCCCTCTAGGAAGCGCTGGATGTAAAAGCATCTGAAATGTATAAAAACCAAACAGGTCAGCAGGTGTTTATTCAAAGGAGTTGGAGGAGTTGGAGTTGAGGAGTTTAGTAAAAACTTATAGAAAGTTGTATGTATGTATGTATATTGGTTTGTTGGGAATTTTACATCAGTCATGCAGTTTATTCCTTATATCTGCTGCTTCAAAGCTATTTCTGCCCCTTTCAATACAATAATAGAATAATTATTATAAGAATAATTAGAATAATATAGTTTTATTTACTCAGTTCATCTGTTATTTAAACAGGTGATCTCTTTGAGATCTAGATCTCTTTTTCAAGAGAGATCATCCATCCATCCATTTTCTGTTAACGTTTATCATGTGCAGGGTCATGGGGGGAGCTGGAGCCAAACCCAGCTGATATTGTTAATGTTAGAATGTCCTGGGACCTGACTCTGTGGGTACTGGGTTTAAATTCAAGAGAGGAGAGGTAACTCAGCAGTTGTTGTTTTTTCCACAGGGGGAATTTCTTTCTCTGCATTTGACCCATCCTGAGGAGTAGTCGGCTGCCATTACATTACGGCGCCCGGCGAGCAAATTGGGGTTCAGTATTTTGCTCAAGGATACTTCAAACTTGTAGACTTGCAGGGGCTGGGGATCGACCACCGACCTTTTCGTTCCGTGAACGACTGCTCTACATCCTGGATGTGTGTTGTAATATCAGGAGTCCTAGTTCTCTTCTCCCTCCTCCACTTCCCTCCCTTCTTCTCTCAGCTCCTCCAACTTACTTCCTGCTAAAAGAAAAGAGTCAGAAAGGTGAAGGCCTCTTGTGATCACTTGTCACTGTTTGAATCCCTTAAATTAGCAATTTACTTTCTCTGGTTTTTAATTTCATTAATTTAAGAGGCACAAGAAGTAAATAAGCTAAGAATTCACAAGAAAAACAGCTTAATCGTTTGTTGTTTTCCAAAGAAAATATCTCCAAATTATGTGCATTTGAAATGCTCAGATAAACTTAAGTATTTAATATTAGGTTAAGATTTCTCCCAACAAACCAATTTGATTTTTTTAAAAGCCTAAAAACAGGGTTGCTTTACTCACAACTGGTTTATTACTTATTATATCATATCTTGATCTTGAGATGAGAAGGAATGAAAGGAGAGGAGAGGAGAGGAGAGGGAAATGACAAGCGACAAGCATCCAGACTTGATGTGGAGATGTTGCGGCTCATGGACAATAGTTTCTTCATATAAGCTATAGGGCCTCATAGAGATACATGTCTTTAAAAGACAGCCAGGATGGATTAGTAGAAAATAAACAATATTATGTATTAATTTTGACCTCCAAATATGCTAAACTCTTCTAATACCGTATGAAAGTTCTCCAAAAACTAAGTGCACCTTAAGAGTAAGAGTTAATCTTTGGCCCAGTACTGTTTCCAGGAATGTTACACCCAATATTTCTCCTGTTTCCAGTGACCCGCTGCCATGGTGAGTTTAAATGTCATTTATTCAATGAGAATGGCTCTGATGGCTCCATTACATGTGATGTGTGGTTGTACTACCATAAGAAAACAGCCCAGCTCACATGCATGGATGCGCCTGACATCATATCGGCTCAGGTGTACCGTCTGAACTGCTCTGTGTTTACACTCGTGTGATTTTTTTTCTTGCATTAAAAGTGTATGTTTACATGTGGGCAGAGGCATGGATGGTACAGTTATTTGGTGATCTGCTTCCTCCCTCTCATGCGCTTTTTATTCTCCTCTGCTTTGTTCCTTTTCTTAATTACAGGCGAGCTCTCCTCTGAGAGCATGTAACCCACTCCCCACTTCCACAGCAGCATCCCATTAAAGCCAGTGCACCCGATGCCTCCCCTCTACCTTTATGCAGAATACAATTAAAAAATGCAGAGAGATCAAAAAGATGCCAGGAGCCTGACGAGGGTGATGTTTTTCTGAGAAATGCAGATTTGTGTTATTGATGGCTGCCCTGTTTAGAAATCATTACGGGACAAGGAGTAATCAGTGGAGCTGCATCAGCATTTTAGTAGTCGACAAGCAGATACCCCCCCCCCCAAGACACACACGCACATACACACAAGGCATATGCTTTTCTTCAGTATTTAAGTTAGCTGCTCACACTGTTTATTGATGGTTATTAGGATTAGAGAACTCTAACCTTATTGTTGTTGCAGTTACCCAGGTTTTACAGTAACATGAGCCTGATATCAGGTCATATTTTGAATTCTTCTATTAAATTACATGTTTTGGGACTAAAAGCTGACAGAAGGGTGAATTTCCTTCATGCAGAGTCTCAAATAATGTAGGCCTACTTGTTGGTCTTTTTTACTGTCCTGAAACTCTGTTTTCACCTTAATAGGAAACAAAAAAAGGATATTTTTGATATATCTGACATCAACAATAGGCATTATTTCAAATAGGAACGGCTGACATGGAAAAAAAATCACAAATTTAATTTTACATTGTAATTAGAGATACCTTAGAGGTCACTGAGGCCATGTCTTCTGTACCTTTTATTAAGAATTAGTGGCTTTTATGATATTGAAGGGAGTTCACTTTCTACAATACAAAATGAACCACATATTCAGACCAATTTCAGTCATTTCAAATTAAATATATTTAGATGTGAATGCTTTAAGGCCAGCCAACAAATAAGCAGATAAAGAAAATCTATTTCTTTCTATTAGAAATGTATTGGTGACAGTTTGGAGAGGATGTTCAAACCGCATTTACGCTCTGGAGTCTGAGGCCAATTTCTTGATTTATACACATTTTCTTAAAATCACCTTTCTAAGATGTTTGGATACAACATAACAGCCAGTATTTCATATCAACATTTAAAGAACAATCTCAGCTGTCTGGGAGATGGAGCTGCTGTTTTTCCTACCCAAAACCTGATCAACTGAATCTTGAAAATCTTCAACTCTCTTGTGAAAACACACCTTTAGTCATGGATGAATTGTTTTAGGGCTTGGAATGGGTTTACTAAAGCTTTAGGTTCACTGAAGCAGTGGAATACATGAATAAAACAGTGAATAATCTATTTTAAATGTCTAAAATGACATTTTCTAATATTTTTAATAGAATTTTCTTTCACCAAATGTTATATAATTGGACTGAATAATGACTTCATATACTGTATAAAATGTCATGCTTTGTGGACAAATGAAAATAGTCACAATCTTTTTTAATCCAATATTGTTAAATCAATCAAATGTTTATTATAAATAATAATCTCACAGAAAAATAAATGAATTCACCAAGCCACGCAGAAGGAAACAGATGACGAGTGTCTCTCTCTTCTTGGTGTCCTATGTTGATGTGAGTCATGTATGATCCTGTGAGTGAAGGATGCTGAAGAGGAGAGTCTCCAGATTTCATTTAAATCAAATTTCTATCATGTTTTAAAAGAAACATGCAGACTAAAACATTCCTGTGCGTCCATAGACCTTCATTTCAGTATAAAACTAACATTAACAAGGCCTAATTATGTGTTTGAGTATAGGCCTAGTTAATTAAAATCATAAGAAAATATTTAACATATAAATCATTAAAACAAAAATTTATATTTATATTGATAATGATTTTATTGTTGGGGTCTGTCAAACTAGAATTAGAAATTAGAATCATGACCTTTAAAATCCTGTGTACGGGTTAGGGTAATTTCATTTAATTTGACCTTAAAATTAAGATACATCCTCATAATAATGCAGAAATCATATAAACATCCTTTATTGCCATAAAGCAGTGCTTCTTTCTCATCCACAATGACCTGTGCAATACTAAATTGATAGTTACCAACAATATGACACCATTTCTGATAAATTTCAGTTTCTTTTAAATTATTTTAACCAAAGCTCAAAGACAAATTTTACAATTTTAGTCCAAAATATTCAGAATTATTTGCTTGAGAACAAAAGCTTCTCCTTGCTTCTAATTTCATCGTTAGTGTTTGTTTGATCACTCTTCTTTCGTGTGTCCAGCACAGAGAGGTGGAGGATAGGTCTGTTTTATTTGGAGTTCCTGACAGCAGACTGCTGAGTGTTGTTGGTGATTGTTTGTCTTTTGATTCTCATTCTTGCATCTTTTATGTCCCAGCATTGAAGATGTGAGTCTACTGCCCCCATGTTAAAAAAAAAGAAAAATGTGCGTGTGTGTGTGTGTGTATGTATGTGTGTGCGCATCTTTTATGTCCCAGCACTGAAGATGGGAGTCTACTGCCCCCATGTTAAAAAAAGAAAAATGTACTTGTGTGTGTGTGTGTGTGTGTGTGTGTGTGTGTGTGTGTGTGTGAGCAGCGTGAAGTGTAATTAATTCAGTTTTACCTTTTTAAATAAATGTACTATGGATGAATTAAATATTGGACTATTTTGCAGCGCAGCTCTGCCGCCTTATGATTCTGCTGTTAATTATCATATTGTGAGTTTTCACTTCTTCTGCTGTGAAAATTATGAACACACATTAGTGAGAATATTCTAACATATAGCCGAGACCGCGGCCTCCATTTGCATAAATCACCTCTGTGTTCTTCTTCTTGATACTGAGAGGTGACTTAAAACAAATCAGAAGAATAAACCAGTCTGCCTCTTTTGATACAAACACATACAAACTAATATTTCTTCCTAAATCATAGACTACCACCTAATATTATATTTCATACACGCCCGCAGACATGCTCACTATGTTTAATGTATAAACCCAGCCTTAGCAGATAGAAAACGCGGATGATAAATATGCATGTATTCAATTAAGGGTATTACAGAGGAGCTGATTTGCATAAGGATTTAGGATCTTAACATTGTATTTGTGCTATAACATTTCACAATTGCCTAAACGCGGGCTGTTATGCGCGGGAGGGGGCAGGACAGGTATTCTTTAAAGAAGCCTGAATTATAAATATAAAGGAAACACACCATTTTAATCTGAATTCTGATTCTGATTATTCCTTTAGCGCATAAATCCGCCGTTAAACTAGTGTTGTGACATGTAAAAATCCTGATCATTTAAAGGCTGCATGTATTTCTTTCAAATCGTTTTACTACTGCTTGAATTGGCTTCAATTTCAAACAAAAAGCCACGCAGTGACGTGATAACGTGTCATTTTCTCCCACACAGCGAGATCTTTTGTGAGAGATCAAACTCTCCTCCGGTCCTCAAACACGTCCTGTGATGACGAAGACCATTTCCCCCTCCCAATTAAGAGCAGAGAGCTAATTATAATGAGCGGATCTGGGATCAGCTCAGCTTCACGCTGCTCAGATGAACTGCTCGCTGCATCTATGGTGGAAACGAGACTGAAGGCGCGAGCTTCCAAACGGCATTAAATGACAGAGTGGAGTTTAGGAGCTCGAGCTCTTCTTAGGAAATAAATAGAATGAAACTATTGGATGAAGGCTGCTAAAATGCGCAGATGACAGCCAACTGTTACGCAGGTTAAACACAACTAAAGCTGTGTTTCAACCCTCTTGTTAATAAAGTTCTCTGTTCATTTTAGAGCTTTATATTTTGATATGGAGAAAAGTGGCATTTACTGACATTTGGGACATTTCTTTTTGATCTTTGATCACATTTAATGCATATGTGAAATAACATGAATAAGTTGTTCAATGAGAAGCTGAAATTAAAATTACGTTTGTGAATATGTTAAATGTGTTGTTTTTAATCAAAAAGATCAAAAGAGTACAAAAACAGGACGTATTAAAGATGAAAAACGGTGTTGTTGCTTTGGGAGACGGTCTTGCCCACCCCTGCAGGTTCTGAGGAGAGTCCTGAGCCATAGAGAAGCTGAGAGGAGCTACAGCGCAGCGTGGAACCCTCTGTGCGCGTCACTTGGTCCCAGCAGAACTCCTGAGCAGCAGAGACACAACACCTCAGAGCCTGAACCTGCCTCTGCTCGCACTTTTCTTCTCTTTCTTTAACCCTTAAAGCTGCAGCTCTGGACACACAGACAGGGGGGCAGTGGATAACGGAGGTAAAGGTGCTACTGCTTCTCCAGACTAGTCGGTAAAAGTACAGCCGAACAGTTCGGTGACGGCGGAACAGCCAATGAACATAAATGGTGCGTCGTGACGCAACAGGGCCCCGTTGATAAGGAGCGGAGGGTCCAACCGGGACCTTAGAAGGAGGAACGGCGGTTTTGGGGGGCCAGCAAACACTCGCCTATCATCAGTCAACGTAGAGCCAACTCCTCCTCTTCTGCTGTTACGCACATGTATACAGCCTCCTTGACTAAAGACAAACTGTAAAAGGAAAACTGCGTCTACAAACGGCTGGCGGGATTTTATGAAGCAAGTTTTTTTTTTGTTCTTTTTTTTTTCCTTGAAGAAGCAAAAGTAGTTTGAGAGAAATCAGCTGCTGTAAGCATCAACTTGGACTGTTGAACCTTTTGGAGGGGAGGAAGCCTTCCTCACAGGCTCAGTTTTTTTGGACATGTCTTTTTGTTGCTCGCTCTGACTGTGATGCAGTAGAAGATCCAGATTTGTATAGTTCCGTATTTTTCTGATCAAACAAAGGGGGGAGAAATTTTCCTTGCACACTGTCGATAACCTGAAATATTACTCCTAGCAAGGAGGAGGCATCGGTGCTGAGACCCATGCAGCGGGGGCTTCCACAGTTGGTATGTTTATTCACCGTAAATGGAAAATAAAATACAGAAAGAATAATTGGTAGTGACACAGAAATAATATCACACCTGAGAGAAAACAGATTCCAATAAGAGAAGCGATTATTTCTGAATTAATCATAGCTTATTAATAATGAGAGCTACAGAGATTCGGATGACGGTTTCCATTGGCAGATGAGACGTAGTGTGGAGAACACGTGTCCAATTTTTCCCTCATATTTTTTCCTCCCTGATCTGGATTTCTCACTTGTCACGGCAAGAAAGGAAAAAAGCGAGAATTTTGTGTGGCATTATTGCGCAGGGTTTTGCCTCTGATGGACATCTTGGCTTGCAGAACCGAAGAGAACAGTTATAATATCCTCCCCTCTGCGGCAACGATGCTTTTCCATGGCCTCCCTGGAGGCGACGTGCACGGCGTGGTGGAAGAAATGGACCGAAGAGGAAAGAGCGAGACAGCAGCCATCAGCTCAGCCATCGATATGGGGGAATCAGAGACGGTAGGAGAGATTCGTGTTAGCCCTGTCGGCTTGTTAGCGCAGGCAGCATAGACTGGAGACGTGTGACAGTGGCTGCACTCTTACAGCTCTGTTATTCAGCTCTGAACACTTCAAATTCACACTGGAAACTGCCACTTTATGATTTTAAACGCCTCTCAGGCTGACAAACTTCACACAAGAGGCCCAAACACTCCGAATTCTTCATCTTATCCAAATTAAAATTTTATTTTAGTGCCAGAAACTAAGAGTTGAACAACTACAGTACCGCTATTAGTCAAAAGTCAAAATGATCACAATTGTTCTTAAAATTCAACAATTTATTTCTGTAAATATGCCTATAATGGTGCGTTTGCAACACATAATAAAAGTGTCATTTTAAACTGGATTTCATTGGAGCACAAACAAAAAGAAAACGAATGTTTCCAGATTAACTCAAACATCAAATGTGAAACCAAATTCTTAATGTAATCCGACAGACGATAGTTTCTGTTCTCAGTCTCTACTTTATAAAGTTAGGCTGTTACATTATAATAAAAATACATCAATCTAATTATTAGAAATTATGAATTCGGTTGCGTGAAAATAAAATAACTGAAGATGAGATAGAAAAAAATATTTCTAAGTCAGCCTCCATCATTTGTGGATATGCGCATAAGAGTCTCTTTTGCAGGCCTTAGAAATGTAAGTCCTTCATCATAAACCTCTGTTTGCTATTGTAGCTTTTATTGCCATTATTATTATTTTTAAATGAAAATTAATTATCCACACAACATGTTACTGCTTATTAGTGTGTAAAATTATCACAAATACTGTCACAATATTAGAATTATTATTATACAAAGTCTTCTGTGTAGTTTATATTACTCAAAGTAGTATATATGAATAAAAACAGATTTTTTAATAGCCCACAATTTGCTTTACTTGCTTTTCTTGTTTTAAATTTCCTACATTGCGTTGGCAGAAGGGGGCTTTACAATTTACAACTTTAAATCTACAATTGTATTTTAATATGGTTCAAATATTCACTTATAATGTTTCTGAGGTTGTGGAGACAAAATTATTTTTAAAGCCCTGTAATATTCCTTTATAACATTTCTGAAATCCTCCCATGTGATTGGTGGCTCTGGCCCTCCTGTGATACTCCTATTCTAATATATTATAAACATAACGGATAACATATTTATTAATATTTATTTTCTTTCCTCCATGTTAGGAGGATTTAATGATAGACGATCAGAATCGCTCCTGTTGCCTTCCTTCTCTGACGCTGTTTTCTTCGTGCTTCTCCCCTTGTTGGCCCGCAGTCCATGCCGTGTATGACGAGCGAACGCGTCGCTCTGTGCGCCGGCTGCGGCAGGAAGATAACGGACCGCTACTACCTGCTGGCCGTGGACAAACAGTGGCACATGCGCTGCCTAAAGTGCTGCGAGTGTAAACTCAACCTGGAGTCTGAGCTCACCTGCTTCAGCAAGGATGGTAGCATCTACTGCAAGGAGGACTACTACAGGTAGGAGGGCGCACAAGGGCCTGGAGCCATCCGACAGAGTGCGGTGTTTAGGACTAGATTCAAAGCGATAAATATGTTTTAATAATTGTGATTTATGAGGATGACATTTATTAGAGTTCATGTAACAGCACAGACTAACAAGGATGGAATATTAAGAAGCGGTTACAATAATATCAGTGGAACAACAAAATCTGGATTCGTTCAAAAATAATTTTATTAAAAAAAAATAATAACACGGATTACATTATTTCTTCCACAAAGCTTCTGTCGTCATAACGTGGCTGTGTGAAAACTGATGCTGACATTTATTTTGTGATAAAATCTATATTTTATTGTATTCATACAAAGAAAGAGAGAAAGAAAGAAAAGAAGGAAAGAAAGAAAAGAAGGAAAGGATTGTGTGGCTAAATGTATCCACTGAAACTCAAAAAGTGAAATAACCACTTTTAGTTGTCCTCCCCACCCCCGACCCCCTCCCCTACCCACCACTCACAGGGGAGATTTGGGAAACATCGGCTTTTTGAGTTCTACTACTCAATTAGAAAATAAATCAGTTCCGTGTCCGGCTTCGTTCAGACCCACCAAACGGAACACCTGATTTACACACATATTTACTTCCGCTAAATATCGGCTCATGGATGCAGGCTGTCTGACTGAAGGTTTTACTGTGAGTTCCCTCTTTACTGTCAGCCCTGTTTTAACACTCTGAAGCCTGAACCGCAGACTCTGATGAGGTTTCTGTGTTGTCCGCAGAAGATTTTCGGTGCAGAGATGCGCTCGGTGCCACCTCGGCATCTCAGCCTCGGAGATGGTGATGCGAGCCCGGGACCTGGTCTACCACCTCAACTGCTTCACCTGCACCACATGCAGCAAGATGCTCACCACCGGGGACCACTTTGGCATGAAGGACAGTCTGGTGTACTGTCGGCTGCACTTTGAGACTCTCATCCAGGGAGAATATCAGACACATTTTAACCACGCGGACGTTGTCCCGCACAAAGGCCTGGGCCCGGCCAACACGCTCGGACTATCCTACTTCAACGGCGTGGGGACAGTGCAGAAAGGCCGGCCCCGGAAGAGGAAAAGCCCCGGTCCCGGAGCCGAGCTGGCCGCTTATAACGCAGGTAAGAAAAGAGGAAACTTGCTGATAAGAATACTGTGAAAAGTAGACAGAGAAAAATAACAGGGCTCCCATAATTCTCTCGTTGAATTAAACTCGTATATTTCATGCTGTTTTAATGATTTACCTGAAAAAAAAAAAAAAAAAAAATATATATATATATATATATATATATATATATATATATATATATATATATATATATATATATATTAGATCCAAAATGAAGTAAAAAGAAAAGATTAAAAAACGAAAGAAAGAACAACCGTGTTCCACACAGCATGACCAGAGTCGGATTAAAACTGACAGGCTTCATTTAATGACAAATCTTATTCTCTGATCCTGATTAATCATAGAAAACTATAAAGTAGTTTTTTTTCTCTCTGCGGTTCAGTCTATCTATAATATTTCTAGAGGGAGTTTATCATAACTTTAGGCCTCAATAAGCCTTGCTGTCATTATAATATATTTTTAACACCGATAAAGAGACACATTGTACTAAATATGAAGCTAACAGGGACTTTGTTGCATTTGTTGCTTTAATTTGTCTTGAATTTTCCTGTGGGTTATTTGTGTTTGATAAAATTCTGACATAAGTTTTATGTTACTTGTATTCCTATAGGATCTTTCACGTGTCTAGTTTCCAGTGAGCCATCAGAAATAACTCGAGCATATTCATGCTGAGGCAAAATATTGTGCACCAGTAGCTTGAACTAAGTAATTACATTGGGATGTTTGTCAAGAAAGTCAAACATCTAACTTTATTTTATAAAGTCACATCATTTAGGCCAATATATTCAATTTTTAAACTTTTCATAGCTTCACATGAAGCCAATGAACAAAAACTTACAGGTCATCAAGTATTTCTAAATAACCCTCATAATAATATCTAATAATATTTAATAATAAATGAAGATAATCATTTTCAGTAGTTTCTTGTTCATTAGTCAGTCTGTTATAAAAATACTTTTTTTCCCCTCCCATGTCTTCTTTTTGGGTTGCCTATTAAAACCAAAATTTTCCATGTTCCGGTTTTTGCTTTCGCCCTTTTCCACTTGTCAGGCCCCATAGACAGTTACAAACCCTAACACCCCCCTCCAACCACACACACACACACACACACACTAGAGCCTTCTGTACTTTGGGAATCGATGTGATTTATTCACTTGAAGAGAGAGCAGCAGGCTGGAATGTTTTTAATGCTTTGATTTGAGTTAATTATCCTCCTGATTGTACACATAAAAAGCAAACTGGCTGAAAAATCATGTGGAAATATTAAGTTAGTTACAGAGACAGTACTTACTTTACTTATTCTCATTTCTCTATACTTTTTAACACTTTAAACAGTTAAGTTTATATCAACTGCAAGAAGTGAAATGATTATATTCTCACTAGTTTCCACTACAAAATGCCTTCTTTTATTTTATTTTCCTTATCTCCTCTTCCATGAAAGAATCAGTATTTTAAGATGCTTCCACTTTTCTCTGTGAATCAGTGGCATTCTTGAGACCAATGAGACTGCTGTATTTATTACCTATATATAGATATCACCTGTTAATAATGGGTTAAATCATACAATGTTGTCATTTTAAAAACACATGTTTCTTCATGAAGACACTGTCTGAGAGACAAAATATTCTTGCTTTATTCATTGTGTAAAACAGAAAAAAGAAAAGTGAGGAAAATGAATTTGAACCTGTGTTGTAGAGGAGTGAAGAGGCAGTGCGCCCTCTTCTGCCTCCAGTCAGAAACAGCACCAGAGAGTCACCTGAACAGTCACATGTGAGCTGACCTGGATCAGCCTGCAGCTCAGAGATGGTTTTAACTCTGTGAATAAGACGTTCTGTGTGAGGATGAGGAGGCGGAGAGGAAACAGGCTGCTTTTAATAAAATGCTGGAACATATGTTTTGGACAGAAAGCAGCATTTGTTCTGCCTGGTGTGTATGGGCTAATTAAGTGAAGTGTTATTCTGATGATTTTCACTCACTTCATATTCATCATTTGCAGAGTCTGATATTGAACACGAACTGTTATGTATGCAGCAACACTTTGAAGGATGCCAGGGAATTTACAGGCTGGAAAAATACATGTGTGTTGTTGTTGTTGGTGGTGGTGTATGTATGTGTGTGTGTGTGTGTGTGTGTGTGTGTGTGTGTTTGCTGAAGCCAGGCTAGCACCTCCTCCAGGAAAGAAAGACATGTAAGACAGGGTCAGACTAAAAGGAAGAAGATGTGCAGCTGGCAGAAGCAGCTGTCAGGTCACAGTTTCATCTTGGATCACAATGGTTGCTTTGAATGAAATGAACAAATTTCAGCCTAAATCAAAATTCTTCTTTCTTTCTTTTTATCATTACTCCACCTCATACTTCAGAGTCAGCGCCTCTTGTGAGGTTGCTGCATATTCTTTTTTTGATTTTCCTGGGAGGTTAATAGATTTTTCTTCACTCTATTAAAAATAAGAACATGTAACAGGTCTAAAATGCAGAATACAATGCATCAAATATTATCTTTGAGAATGTCTGGGACCTAAAAGACAAAAATTCCCTACAGTGTTCAATGCAAACAACCCATCAGAAGTAGAAGACTAAATAATATAAAGGATGAGGAGTAGTTATTGGATCAGAGATCTCTCTGTCTAACCAGCTCTTGTCTTCTGCTCCCTGTTGGGCCTCAGCGCTGAGCTGTAATGAAAATGATGGCGAGTCCATGGACCGAGATTCCCAGTACAGCTCCAGTCAGAAGACCAAGCGCATGCGGACATCCTTCAAGCACCATCAGCTCAGGACCATGAAGTCCTACTTCGCCATCAACCACAACCCAGACGCCAAGGACCTCAAGCAGCTCGCCCAGAAGACCGGCCTGACCAAGCGGGTCTTACAGGTGAGGCTGCAGCCTTTCTCTTCAGATGGGAAGATCTGAAGAGAAAACTCTCCAGTTTTGTTTGCTCAGGGAGAAGGTGACACATTCGCAACAGGCGTGAAGGAATTTCACTTGTTTCCAAAGAGAACCAGACAGCTTCCAAGTGTAAAATATATGAAGTGAGGTTTTCCAGAGAGAAGCCAAATCAGCTGCTTTATTTTAGGATAGTGCTATTTTTCATTCCAGTGAGATTCTTGGAACGGTTTCAGGAAACTGCAAACAAGCTGAACAAAATCTGAAATTGTCCTTTCTTCTTTTCTTTTAAATAAAAACATTAAAAATAAGAAATGATAATTGCATTGTAAATAATTTCCTCCAGGATAAACTACAATACAAAATTACCTGGAAATGAAAGGAAAAACAAAATACAATGAATTTTAGTGGACAACAAGATGTTATAGTGAAGACTGCAAGAAGGAGAACACAAAGCTCTGTAGCAGAAATGAAGGAAGCACAACAGAGCCTCTGATTTTCACAAAAGATGACAGCAAATTATCTACGGGACTGAGAAGAAGAAAAATGAGACAAAAAGGTTTCTGAATCAAAATTTTTCTCAGAAGGAAACAAAAATCCTCCCGCCGCTTTAATTAACGCTTGTAGAAAACAAAGCAGTCGTTTTGCTTTGATGCTCTCGAGTGTTCATGCTTGTTATTTCAGCTGAAGCGCTTGTTTCCCATGGCTCCGTCATGATTCCACCGCTAACATGCTCCAAAACAAATCATCACCTCACTCACTGCTTCTCACACTTTTATTTTATGGAAAAACAGAGCAAAGATTAAGGATGAAAATTTTAATTCAGATAGGAAAATAAATGAACATCAGGAGCATTTCAAATGTGGGAATAATGACTGGAATCACTTCTATACACAGCACAGGCACTAGCATTATTATCTTCCACAGGAGGCCAAGGCTCTTCATTTTCCTGTGCTCACATAAAAGAAAAGGTTTCATCTCTCTGTAGCTTCCACTGCCTTTTTCTCTGTGACCAGCCGTAAACAGTAATTTTTTTTTTTTTTACTTTACGTTCATACAGAAGAGGAGCATCTAGAGTTTGTGTTTTTAAGTGTTCTTTTATCCTTGACTCCAGTCTGAGCATCTGCAAACAGATTTTAAACAGACATCATGAGGAAATGCTCACTGGTGTGTGTGTGTGTGTGGGAATGTGGGTTTGATTGGGGTTCTGTTAAATCAAAATGTGGAGTTTTCCTCAGGAAAGTTGTTATTCCCGGTGGCAAGTATCTTCTGACTGGGACGGTCGCCCGCTGCGTCATTTTCATTTTTGATGGGGTACCAGCTCATGTTTAACCAAAAAATGTCACTGTTGAGATTACCAACCTTTATCAGTCATTGCAGTCAATCAACTTCATCTTATGAAACATCTTAAAAAGGAGGCCTAGGACAAAAGGCTGTCCAAAACGTTTGCTGAAACAGAGTACAGTTATTCTCTTCACCATAAAGTTGATTGAAGTTGTTTCATGCTCTCTGTGCATTGGTCAGCCGCTCTCGATTGTTACTGCAGGAGTTCACGGCTCCATTGATGTTAGTCTCTGGATGATGACGTACAAAGCTGCACTGCCTTCAACAATGAAATCTATCTTTTGCATTCCGTCAACATCACATTAATTAACATTAAAAAAATTGATTTTCCCTTTTTGCTGCAAAATTTTGCAGATCCTCCAAATTAATTGACAAAATGCCTCGTTTCCCTTTGCCTTTAGTAGCAGATTGATTTGTCATTGTTCACCCAAACTGTTTGATTCATATGACTGTTTTCCATCCGTTACAGCTTGGGTTAAAGTTTGGCTGGTCTTTGTTTAGGTTAGAGAAAGATCATGACTTCAGTTGAAATACACTAAAACTACAATGACCAGTTTTTGGCCACTTGAAGGCAGAACTTCCTATAAAATACACATTTGACATATGATGGCCTCATAAAG
The DNA here is from genome assembly GCA_037577475.1 of Chaunax sp. Z400. NCBI lineage: Eukaryota > Metazoa > Chordata > Actinopteri > Lophiiformes > Chaunacidae > Chaunax > Chaunax sp. Z400. Next base: position 33,095,862 of record CM075187.1, on the reverse strand, counting down.
TTGATTTGGCTAATGAGTCAGCAAACAGCTGTTTATTTACACAAGCAGCATAAACAAAATCGTTAGCATTCATTTGTTGTGTTGTATTCCTGTAAGTCCACTATTCATTCCTTTCTTTGTATGTTGCTCTGGTTTGGTCTCCACTAATACCTGAGAATTATATGTGGGTCTTTAGCAGCAAACTAATGCGTTATGTTCATTCGCTAACTGCTAACTTTGATTGCCTGATGTTTGGTGCTGGGCAGGTAATGGATTTACGAATCCTACTATGATGATGCGATGACCCGCTCTACTCTGCCTCCGATTGGCTTAGCCTGATGATGACGTTTCTCACATGGCCCCTGACTGAAAAGACAGGACGTTTTGGCTGTTCTGCTGGCTTCGGCAACTTTGCTGAAAAATTGCTACACCATAATAATTTCTTCTAAAAGTACATTTGTTCAAACCATAGGTATAAACCTATGGATAATAGATGAAATGTTGAAAACCTAACTGCAACTATAAGTGTGAAATTGTTAATTTCATGCCTTGAATAGAATAAATAGTGTTTGAAATAGTAGTGACTCGACATATCAGTAACGCCAGATCTCCCCTTTCACTGATCAATGGGCAGACTGGTGTTAATTCATCAGACCTGCTCAGGAACAAATGAGTCATATGAAGCTACACCATTCAACTCTATTCCCTCGCTCCTCTAAAAATGAGCGGTTGTCCTATGACTCTTATAGGTCTGGTACCTCTGTGGTGGAATGAACTATTTGTCACTGTTCATTCCAGCTATAGCATTAAAAGCATTAAAACATTAAAGACAAACCTTTTCAAACGTCTGTCAAATTATTTCATTAGTTTCAGTTGTATTTTAGAATCTTACCTATTATTATTAGTAGTAGTATTTGTTGTTAATAGTAGGTTGTTGTTGTAGTAGTAGCTGCTGTAGTAGTAAGTAGTAGTAGTGATGTTTAACTTTAAATTCATGCCTTTATTTTAATTTTAATGTAAACTTTTCATTTTATTGTAATGTTTTTGTTCGCAATTACACCCTACAATAGTGCAGAGGTTTAAATACAAATAGGCTCCATCATTCACCAAACTAGCTCTCGCATCTCAATGCTGCGAACAGCAACAAACTTCGACTACGTGAGTAACTTCATCGTCATTCCAACCAATCAGTGGCAGAGTAGGACGGGTCATGGCGTCGTCATAGTAGCATTAGTAATTTTGCAGTAAGGTGTTGTACAGTGGGCGTATCAGACCAGAAAACCAAAATAATGAAATAAAAGATGCTGAGAGTTCCATAGAGTTGAGGAGGTCTGCAGATATGGATAGTAATTCTCTGTAGGTTCAGAGAATTTTGGAATATTTTATTTATTCAAAAATGTTATAACAGAACATACCAAACAGAACAGAAAAAAAGGAAAATAAATAAATAAAATTAAAGGAGAAAAGAATTCAATAAAATAAGTCGATGCACCTAATGACACACACACATCACCAATAAGCAAAGCAGTAACACAATTAGTAATTAGAGTCATAATGTTACAGAAGTCATACCAGAAGGGTCTCACTTTTGTGCAAAGCCAGGTACAGTGTAAAAAAGAACCGACCTCTATACCACATCTGAACCACATTTCTGACAGTTCAGGCTTGGACTTAGGCAACTTCTGTGGAGTGAGGTACAATTGATGAAGGAAGTTATAGTGAACAAGTCTGTACCGAGCATTAACTGTTGCTGACAAATTGTTCTGACATAAATCTGACCAGAGTTGTTCATCAATTGTTACATTCAGGTCTGATTCCCATCTCATCCTGGATTTGTGTAGGCCTAGTTTTGGGCCTTCATTCAGCAATAAGGAGTACATTTTAGAAATAAATTTGTCTACATTTCCCCCATGAAGTAACTTTTCCACAGTAGTTAAAACAGGTACAGTCATTCCAGGGCCGAAGTTGGTTCTAAGATATGATCTTAACTGAAGATAGCAAAAGAAAGTGTTACTAGACAAGTCAAAGTCAAAAGACATGAGAAGTCCTTTTTCGTGGCAATCGTCCAAATGTTGAATTCCTTTTCGATGCCATATCTCCAAGATCTTGTTATTTAGAGTCATGGGTATAAGTTCATTCTGCCTCAAAGATGTTTTTTGTGACAGTCCCATCTTAATTCCACAACTTTTGTGAGTTTCAATCCATATTTTAATGAGATGTTTCAAGATAGGATACCATATCGTTCTATGGTTCCATTTATAAATAAAGTCACTGAAATTATCTTCCTTCAGAGGGTGCAGTCCAAGTTGTATCCAAGAAGGGGCAACATCAATCTCAAAAAATGCTAGAATAAATCACATCTGAGATGCCAGATAATACTTTTTAAAATTTGGAAATCGAAAACCTCCTAACCTATGTTCCTATGTTAATTTTTCCATAGATACCCGTGGCATTTTACCATTCCATAAAAATTGTCTAACATGTTTGTTGAGGGTTTTGAAAAAAGCTTCAGGTAATGGAATGGATTGGATTAGATATTGTAATCTTGGTAGTATATTCATTTTGACACAGTTGGTTCGACCAATCAAAGTAATGGGTAGGTTTATCCATCTATGGAGGTCATCCTCAATTTTACTCAGTAATGGAAGGTAATTGAGTTTATACAAATTTTTAAGAGCATCATCTGCAGTTATTCCAAGATTTTAATATTTGAAAGCCATTTGAATGAGGTTGTTTGCTGGTATACAGCATGGTCAAAGTTCGTTAGTGGGATAATTTCGCTTTTTTCCCAGTTGACCTTGTATCCTGAAATAAAACCAAAGGCGCATAAAGAGTCTGTAATTTGGCAACAGAGTTACCCGGGTCTGTCAGGTACAGGATGACATCATCCACCAAAAAGAAGTCACACTACCCCTATCTTTCACTGACATGGACGTTAAGGTCGTTGTCAGGGAAAAATACATTTATGTCTTATTCAGACTTTAAGAAAATGGTTAATGGCATCATTTTCTGTGGACAGTCTCAGCTAAATTTACCTTACAGCTAACCATTCTCAACCCATAGAGATAACTGAATTTGTGTATCCAAGCTGTCCAGCAGCCATATGTCTCCATTCATTTCACCTCAGAGACTGAAAGCATGAATGAAACACAGTAGGCAATCCATCACAGTGATGTTCACACAGCATGTTCACTATTATTATGGTTGTGTAGTTACGAAGTTAATCAACAAGTTAACCAACAGTTAATTAACAAAATAGATAGGGCAGTAGTGTTTGTAAGTTCAATTCAATTCAATTTATTTATATAGCGCCAAATCACAACAAAAGTTATATCAAGACACTTTCCAAAAAGAGCAGGTCTAGACCGACTCTTTATTCTAAAGAGACCCAACAATCCTCCATGAGAAGAACATGGAGACAATGGAGAGAAAAACTGACTTTAACAGGAAGAAACCTGGAGCAGAACCAAGACTCGATTGGTTGGGGTGAGAATGATAGAGAGAGAGAAAGGTTGGGAGAGAGAGAGAGAGAGAGAGATGGGGAGATAGATGGGGAGATAAGGAGGATAGGTGAAGGGAGAGAGGGAGGGAGGGACAGGGACACAGATATGTTCAACCACAATAACAATAACAGCTGTTATAATAGAGAGATTATGTCAGATTACTAACTATGAGAGCTGCTCCATCCAAAGTGTGATGAATGCCATCTCTCCTAATAAGACCAGGTCTTCCCCAGAAAGTCTGCCAATTGTCGACAAAACCCACATTGTTTTGTGGACACCACCTCGACAGCCAGCGGTTGAACAATGTCATCGGCTAAACATGTCATAGATATATTTAAAGGATTGTTTCCTCAAAATTAGAATAAACATTTATTTAGCCCCCATTCTGAGGAAAGCTAGTGGGCTGTTGTCAGGGCACTTTCCAGTTATCATTTTAAATGAAATAAATAATGCCTGTGAGTAACCCTGTGGATTATCTGGAGCAGCAGGGACATTATCTCCTGTAAAGTTTGCCACTGACTTATGAGGTGAGACATAGACGATTAAAACAATATGTATGGACAGAAACCACTAGAGGCAAGTCAAAAACTGTGTAATCTGGGTGAACTGACCCTTTAACACGTGTGGTGTTCAGATCTGTGGGACCCATTTTCAGTGTTTACTACAACAAAAATGATGTATGAATTATTTTTTTTCAATCTGAAACACATTGGCCTAAACTCGTTTTCTGTGAAGACCACGTTAAAAAAACAATTTTTCACTGAGCACACTATACACCCCCCTTATATTACATATGCGGTGACCTGAGTGTAATAAAGTTGTGTGTTTTAGGCAAACTATCAAAATCATAACTCTGGCTCCAACAGTTGGTGAAAACAAGTAAACATGGTGGAAATGAAAGAAAGATTTATGTATACATTAATGCTGCCTTCCTATATCCGGGCCTGATGTTAGTAAGCAAAGGTGTGTGTGTGTGTGTGTGTGTTCCTTTAGATGTCCAACATGTATCAGAGAATGAACACAACCCCCTCTAATATTTTATAGACCTTGTAAGGTTTTAACTTATCATCAACAGCCTTTCTGGTACTATGATTGCCATTCGCTTGTGTTCATTGGGGCTCATTATCATTTAAAAAAAATCAATTTGTTCCGTTAAAAGCTAGAAACATCAATATTGACGAAAACCTTGTGTCATTTATATTAGTTCAAGATAACCATGACTCATTTCTTCCATGTCTTGCTTAAAGTTGATGTTCTTTTTCACATTTATCACAAAAAACAAACAGCACTGCTGCTACCTCTGGAGCTGGTTTGTAGGAGAATCACACAAAAACTACCTGTCGGATTTTCATGACACCTGGTGGGAGGGTTAGGCATGTGACAGTGAAAAACATATTACATTTTAGAGAGGATCCAGATCCAGGACTTTTTTCACCATTTCATCTTTTTCATCCATTATCCATCTATTATGGCTTTGCTGTCTTTGTGACTGTGATAATGGGGAAACTGAGCTGTCTTAGCCGATGTTTGCGCTCTCGGACTTCCCGCAGAGGTCAATGGCAAATATTAACCATATATACCGTCTATAATTCTTCTAAATGAGATAAATCAAAATTTGCTAAGTATGTTTGTTTTGTTTTTTGTTGGCGCCCCTATCCTGCTTTGGCACTCCACTTGACTTTCCTACAGTTATTGTTATAATTATCATAATCATTATTACTACCATCCTTATTACCAGCATGGCTATCAACATTAGTATTGTTACTCTTTTAGATTTGTTTATTTGGTTGTTGTTTTGTTTATTATTTTCCTAGCTCAATTTCACACATCCACCCAATATAGGTTGCCAGACTGACACACACACAGCAAAAATATAACACATTTTGCTGACTGCCCTGTACATAAATGTTTTTTTGTGTTGTTGTTTTTGTCCCATTGTTTATTTAGTTAATGTTTCATCTGTTGTCTTGCTATGAAAAAAGAAGAAGAAATGAAGCTAAAGTTAAAAAAAGGTTTTTAAAAACTCATCATGTTGTGGATGAACCATACCTACAAACACTGAGTGTGTTAATAAAAGCATGAGAGCTATATATAGTTCTGGTCCAGGTAGGCTCCTCCTGAGAGACATGAGCCACATGTGGTCTGACATTGTCCTGCATGAAGGTGATGCCTGATTGCTGTATCTTGGGGATGACGTGTGGACCTAGGACAGTATTTTGGTACTGGATGGCTGTCAGTGTACCGTGGATCTGGACAAGTTCTGACCGTCATCCATTAGCAGTGTCCCCCCACTTCATGACATCACCACCAAACGATCCACTTCCTGGATCTATACGGCAGAATAGCGGTCCCCGCGGCGATGGTACAAACTCCAACGACTGTGTAAAAGTCAAATCTGGACTTGTCAATAAATGTGATCTCCGTCACTTTGCAATGAGCCATAACATCTGGAACATCTGTGCTGCATGTGTTTGCAGAGTTCAGACCATAGCATCCCAACTGCCCGTTCACGCAAGTTCTTTCGGGAATTTTCAATCATGCAGAAAAAAATCTCACCAACATCATGGTTTACTCTGAAATGCACCAATGACGGTTATTTCTATGTTATGACTAAATGATGGTTATTCATGAATTAACATGTTTTGGTTGTGAGTACTTAAAAAAGTCTATTCAGTGAATCACATGTTTGTTTGTTTCAGTAGATTAGGGCTAGTGAATAGAAATTACAGGGTTTTTAAAATGATGCGTTTCCACTGTTGGTCTATATATATATATATATATGTGTGTGTGTGTGTGTGTGTGTGTGTGTGTGTGTCACTAAGGTAAATTGGTGGCTCATGCTCATAGGTGTGAATGTCAGCAGTTCCAGAAAATGGACAGATGAATTGACTTGTCTTGGTGGATATTATCAAGCATTCAAAGTTCTATCAAGCACTAGTTAACTGTAGTGGATCAGTTCTGTTGTGGTAACAGGATTTATTTTGTTTTCTCTCCATAGGTGTGGTTCCAAAATGCTCGAGCCAAGTTCAGGAGGAACCTTCTGCGGCAGGAGAGCACTGGAGTGGACAAGGCGTCTGATGGCTCCACACTGCAGGGCGGGACGCCATCAGGTCCGGCCTCAGAGATCTCCAACACCTCCATGAGCCCCTCCAGTACCCCCACCACCCTGACAGACTTGACCAACCCCACCATGCCCACTGTCACCTCTGTGCTCACCTCAGTGCCAGGTGGCATGGACGTCCACGAGTGCCGTAGCCCGTCACAGACCACACTGACTAGCCTCTTCTGATGGCCGGAGCGCTTCAACACTCCCCCTCACCTCTGCTCCACCCTCCTGGATCTAAAACGGAGCACTGTTGACTCCTTCGGACATTAAATGGATTAGTAAAGAGAAGGTAACAGAAACATTAAAAAAAGTTTCATTTCGCTCTGAGCCCATTAGAGACTATTTGCATAGTGAGGCGGCCAAGCCTTACAGATGAAACAGTTGTTGTTATTTTGATGTTGTTGTCTTGTCGAGAACTGAGGAGACTTGATTTGCATTTTTCAATGTTTACAGAAAGAGACTGTGGGGAAAAAAACTGCTTAATTTTTGAAAATTCTTTTTTTTTCCAGCACAGTATTTATGTTGTTGTACAAGAGTCACTGTTAGAAGGATTGTAAAAAATTCTGTTTTTGAAAATCTGAGATTAAACAGGTTTCAATATCCTATGACTACCATGTGCCTCACAGTCCATTTTACCTCCAACATTAGACACAGATATGTACGTTAGGGATGATGACCTCTAGTGCGTGTGTGTGTATTTGTATGTTATGGTTAGTTCTGGTTACAGTTATGGCAAACTGGTTATTGTTGTTATGTTCTCAGTCTTAACCTCTTCGCCCTCCTCATTTTGTCACAAACGATATAAACCGAGTTAAAAGCTGCTCCACCAGCACGTTATTATTTTAGGCCCCGTCTACACCACAATGTTTTTGTTGAAAACGGAGTGACGGTTGGTAATGTGAAATTTGGTCACATTATTGCACACTGTAAACATATTGATATTTCACAGTATGGTGTTGACATGAATGAATGAGTTGTCCGTTTTGGTGTGGTCAACTGACCACAGTGTTGATTGTGGAGTCTGAAAGCAGCAGGAAGGAAGGGCTGCTGGTATCTCTCCTATACACCCCATGGGTGAATCAGTCTGTTGCTGAAGGAGCTGCCTAGTGCTGTCAGAGTGTCCTGCATGTGGTGGGACATGTTCTCCATCAGGGATGATTGTATATCCATTATTCTCTGTTCATCCATCATCATTTCTCCCAGGACAGAGTTGGGCTATGTAGGTCTGCTCTCTGCCACTCATGGGTTCTTTTCAATGACTGCACAGCAGTTACATTTTCCATAACAAGGTCTTAATTTTAATACAAATAATCATTCACACTACGCAAGGTTCTCTGCACTCTCTGTCAGTCTTCAGGCACCAACAGGCTCCCCCAGGTCCATATAAGGGAGAGTTCAGCACAAAACACCCGTTATAATTAACTCTCTCTCCCTAATACCTTTTCCTGAACCGCTCCCACTCTCTCTCTTGCCACTGAGCTCTAACGAACCCCACCACAGCCTTCTTAACCAGCGTTTGCACAGTCCGTGTGCATATCTGACCTGACTTTTGCATACTTTAAAACATAAAAAACATGAGACTGACTCATTACCATGCTCATTACATACAGCGAAAAATATCTATGTCATGTGTTACAGCAGGAAGCGTGCGTATCCATGCATTTGATTATCCCATTTCATGAGGACCATTCCGTTTAACCGCGTTAACCAAATGTGGCACTAAAAGAAAAAAAGAGAAAATTCACTCCCAAATCACTTAAAATAAGCATCTGTGCAAAAGCTGAGAGCCGTCGCAGCTGCCAGCCTTCCAGAAAGTGTAATCATAAAAAATCTGTTTTCCTGAGCAGCTCTTGCTTGCTCTGCTGGAGTAAAATCTGCTCAATTTTCTCATGGCTCCAGCAGCGGGGACTTAAACCGATCATAAAGGTAGGAAGATTTTCCACTTAAAAATATCACTTAGCAAACATGGAGGTTTAACAAGTAGGTGGTGTGTGGGTGGTGGGGGGAGAGGTCTGGAGAATAGCAGTCTTACGCTTTGCAAGTAAATCATGAATTATAAAAAACAGACCTTAACTTCCCCTGCTGTGCATAATTAGAAATGGGTGTGCATAAAAAAACAGATTCATGCAGAATGCAGACCTGGTAATAGTGTGAGGATGTGACTCACTCCAGTGACAAAATCTGTTAACATCTGTCCAAAGCAATGAACACATCTGTGCATATGTCAGCATGTGTAGTATCAGATCAGATCAGATTCAACTTTATTGTCATTGATCATAGTACAAGTACGGTACAGTGACAACGTATGAGAAGATGTGTCTTGGAGACTTCACTCCAACAAATCAGTCAGGTCAACAAACATATGGATGTCCTGACCAAACCTGGCTGAAACTGTATCACTGTGAGCTATAAGGACGAAATGTAGTACAAATAATCAGTGCTGGAAAAAACACCTGGCCACCTGCTTCATGTTAAGGTGATGTGCATTCAGTGATTACAGGAAAAGGAAGAGCCTTGGGAAGCATCACAGAGAACTAAAACAGGCTCATAACTGAAATTTTACTGTGTGTTAATGGATGCTTGTTTTTATCTTCCCATTAATTGTTTTTCTACAGACATTAAAGTAAATTAAGGATTTCCTACAGCAGATGGGGAGGACTCAGCGACTTCACAAAATCTGATGGTCTTAAAAGCTAACTTAATCTACTTTCATCTTAAATATTAGTAAAATGTTTTTATTGTTGCAAATCCATCATACCACCTGTCTGTCAGTTTAGCCTGAGATAGGTGACTGTCATCACTCTGGTGTTAAATTTTCACTTTCATTATTAGTGTTCAGGGCATACCTCAACCTACAATCCTATACATTCCTGTTTAGCTTGCCTGGCCATTACCCTACCCCTTCCACAAAGTTTAGTGGAAATTGGTTCAGTAATTTTGGCATAATGAGGGAAAAAAATGCCCTATGCTGCAATGTTAAAGTCGGTGAAAAAATTCTTGGACACATCCGGTTGGCAAGTCAGGTCAATTTTATTTGTACAGCACCAAATCACAACAAAAAATATGTCGAGGCACTTTCCAACAGACAGACCTACAGAGACCAAACAATCCCGGACCGAGACTGGAAGATGGTTCCACAGGAGAGGAGCCTGATAACTGAAGGCTCTGGCTCCCGTTCTACTTTTGGAGACTCTAGGGATCACAAGTAACCCTGCATCCAGGGAGCGTAATGTTCTAGATGGGTAGTAGGGTACTACGAGCTCCTGAAGATATGTTGGTGCCTGACCATTAAGGGCTTTGTACGTGAGGAGAAGGATTTTAAATTCTATTCTGGATTTTACAGGGAGCTTATGCAGAGAGGCTGATACAGGAGAGACATGATCTCTGATACCAGTTCTAATGCTTGGATTAATTTTTATGCATCTTTTTGAGACAGAACGATTTTTTATATATTACGCAAGTGAATGAATGCAGTCCAAGAAATGTGTTTAATATGGGAGTTAAAGGACATATCCTGATCAAACATAACTCCCAGATTCCTCACAATTGTGCTGGAGGCCAAGGTAATGTCATCCATAGTAGTTATATAATTAGATGGTGTGTTTCTGAGATGTTTAGGGCCCAGCACAATAACCTCAGTTTTGTCTAAGGTAAGTTGCAGAAATTTTTATGTCCTTAACACATGCCTGAAGATTAGTTAACACATTAGTTTCATCAGTTTCACTGACAAGTATAATTGTGTGTCGTCTGCATAGCAATTAAAACTTAAGAAGTGTTTCCTAATAATGTTACCTAAAGGGAACAAAGGTGAACAATATTGGTTCAAGCACAGAACCCCGAGGAACCCCATGATTAACTTAAGCTTACAGCACATGGTGTTCCCAGGCAGTCTTACATCCAAGTTACAAACCAGGCCCTACCATGCATGGCCTCCAAGATCAGACGAGATTGGGCATAATCCCATGCCCCATCCTTACACTGAATTCTACTACATCCATCCAGTAGTTTTTTGCACAATCCTGAAAACAAACAAACAAACAGATTTGGACAATGGAATTAAAACAGCATAATATATTATCCTTAATCTCTTAAATGCCATGCCACCTTTCCTGTCCTGTCACATCCCTTCAGCAAACATGAACTCCTGTAATATTGCTGGAAACAGGAATACTTCTTCTTTACAAGTATAGCATCAATTTAAATATATTTCAAACAGTCTGCATCAGAGCAGTGAAAACATGCAATGCTAAAAATCACTTTGATGGCTCACAACCAGGACTTGCAACATTTAAACAGATATTGTGAGCGAGCAGCAAAAATTGACTCTTGACACTTAGTTTAAGATGTTAGCAGGGTCCTAGCACAAGATGAAAGAGGTGAGCATTGTACCATAAAACAATGATTTCAGACCATAATTTCAGAGTTTCATGCACAAGTGTAACTTTGTGTTGTTCAGTTGTTGAAATATTGCAGTGACTGGACCTTTCAATGAAAAACACAGTGGAATGGTCAAACGTGCTATTTTCTTTGAAACTCAGAGCGTTCACTGATAGTGTGTCTACTACAATGTGCTCTACTTTATGTCTAAAGATAAAGCCACAGACAGTTATTTATACTGAAATATGTTGGTTTTTTTTAGGCGGACAACAATTTTCCATTTTTACTGATGTAGCCCTCCTACTCTAATTCCAATTTTGGTATTAGTTAAATATAATACCCATCACAACACAATAACACACCTTGGCATGGGAGGTGAACTGGTAAAGGGGGGGTCTACTAATATTTTAAACAAATCAGTGACTAACAATCAGACTCTGGCTAGGGTGCAGAGAGGCCTGGTTCGCTTATTATTAGCCATATATAAGAACTCACATGCACTATTTTGCAACCATACATTTTAAGGTTAAAACAACCACCACATTTAATCAACGTTTAAACAGAACAAACACATTTATCATTTTAAATTTATTGTACCCGGGGTTTCTATTTACTCAGTCTTTTTGGTACCATTACTGTTGGTAAGCATCGTTGGAACTCATTTTGATGTTATTTGTTCAATGGAGGTGAGTACTCAACGTTACCAACTTTAAAACAGAAAATCTGGCAATATCCTCGGTCCAGCGTCCAACACGTGATACGAAAACTCCTATGCAGCGGTATTCATGGGTACCAAAACCAGCCCAGGCACATGTAGCAGCGGGTCCCCAGCACACCACGGCGTCCTCGATCCCGGTGGAGGGTCCAACACCAGTTCTTACTCCAACCACGCGTCCTGTCTCCTCCGTGTGCTAACCGCGGCTGCGGCTAGCCAACACCACTCACACATGGGCCTCAGTCCAAGTCCCGACACAGAACAGTTCTCTCTTGGGCTCCACAGGGTGCGAACAACCACCCGCATACATTAAACAGCAAACACTTTAAAGAGAGCCTTTAAACAGTTCTCAAAAGGCTTATAATATATTTATCCTTTTTTCTCCAGTCTAAACACAGTCTCTCGCTCTTCTCCCCACCCCATTGCACCTCATAGGTTGAACCTTCTCACTGGTGGGCTACCTTTCCCTGACTGACACCTGTCTGAGCCAATAATATCCCTGTAAACAGTAGAACGACAGGTTCAAGGACAGCTAAGATTGACAGACTTTACACTTCTAGCAGAGAAGGTAGTTTTAACTGATATAAATGAAATGATTGCTACCGAAAATTAACTTTTGCAACATATTTTAGCCAAACTATAGATTTTATCCCATTGTACTGTAAAACAGGAAATATAACATTGTAACAACAATTCCAACAGGATACTACACTGCTTTAAGACTCCTCTTTTTGTATCGTTTAAAGTTTTTCTGACACTTTCACAAGAATCTTTAGTCCGTTTTCTTTTTTGCAAGACCACATTCATGCATGTAGTCAGAGTGTTACAGAACCCACAGCCATTTTAATGCCATTTTAGGTGTTTTTACACAAAAATAGTTGTGAAGTGAAAGATGTTAAAGGCTCAAACCGGTGTTGTTGTATTTAATTTTATTCCTTACTGATTTTCCAGTGTTTTTGACTTTCAAGTGTTTGTTTTTTTTAGTTCTCTTCAAGATATTTAATTAGTTTCCCTACATCACCACAATTAAATGAGAATGTTGATATTCCTAAAGAATGGGGCTAATATCATGTCAGTAAATCCCATGAAAAATGCAAAACTAACAATGAATTTTTCTCAAGCTGAAAACCATTTGTCAATCAATCAATTCTTAGAGGAGTAATACACAGTTATTACCACAGCGACGAAAGTTATGTTTTCATCTGCATTAGTTTGCTTATCTTGAGTCAGATTCCATAGAAGGATGGAAGATGGGCCAAGGAAGATTTAAATTCTGGAGCAGATCTGAATAAAGGGACGGGCCCATGAATTTCCTTCATAACTTTCTTTAAAACTCTTTGACAGGGAAAATGTATAAAAACACCCTAATTATACAAAAACCGCTGAGCAGATCTCCACTAAACTTTATGAGGGAGTGGGACACAGGCCAGGAAAGCTAAAAAGAAATGTGTAGGATTGTTCGGCCTTGTAGGAGACATGCACACTACTGAGTGTGGTTTTAGTTTTAACTGTTGATTCATTGTTTAAATAATTGATTAATAATAGTATTCAATAGGAAATTGATTTTTTTGAATCTGTTGGTTAAATAGAACAAAACGTTTGAATTTGTCATATTTGGCTTTGGGGAATTATTACATTTTTCTTTTAATACTAAAGAAATATATGAATCACAAAAACAATAAACAAATTCATTGATAATGAAAGTAATTGTAAGATGCATCTGTGTTACCTTTGTGTCAAAGCCCTATATATCTTCTGCCTGTCTGCCTTAGAGCTTCATTGTTGTCCAAAAACTGTGAAGAAAAATCATACCAGAGAGCCACACTGTTGCCCTGGTTAACATGAACACACACACTGTAAATTGTTTCAAGTCAGCAAACATATTCACACAAGCAGAGAACCAAATGTGGATTCATCAGACACTGAAAATAGTCTAATTCTATTAAAACTACGATTTGTTTCATTTGTATTTTTAAAGATCTACATCTTTAGTAGGATCCATTGGGCTCATTGAAGGCCAACCAACTCAACTGATGTCATCTGAAACAACAAAAAAGACACAAAAACAGACATTTGGATCACACATTGCATTACTTATTTCCATTCGGTTCACTGCAATGTCAATTACCTGCAAGGTAAGCAGCAGATTATTGTGAACACAGTTTCCACTGATTTCACCACTGAAGTAGTAAACACAGTATCACCAGACTCCTTTAAAAGAGTTAGTGTGACATCACTAGTGTGATGTTTTAAATATGCATAAAGGAGCAATGTGTAAACAGGAAAAAAATATTTTTTCAGAGCTTTGTATGGTTTAAACTCAGTGAAAGACAAGAATTTGAGCTTTCATGTAAATTCAGCTAATGCTAAATAATAACATTGTGCCTGTTTGTCCCAGTGATGTACAGGTTTACATGCATTGAGTGGGAAGTGAGATGAGATCAAGTGGTCACTGAAGACGCATCTAGGAGTGAACAGCTGGACTCAGAACTGTCTACTCTGATTGAATCACATAGGACAGATGTTAATACCAGGTATCAACAGGCTCAGCATTTTCTTCATCTACTGTACGTTCACAGTGGCACGTCAGGCCTTTAGCTCACACCGGTCTGCTGAGTGATGCATAGCTACAGAATAACAGAGGAGGCTTGAATTCTTCAGTCACCACCATTGGAGTAAGTAGAGGAAGGGTCAACATCTCTCACTCTCTCTCTCTCTCTCTCACACACACACACACACACACACACACACACACACACACACACACACACACACACACACACACACACACACACACACACACACAGCTCTCCTGCCTTGATTCATGACCCGTTTTCTTTCCCAGAGGAGTGGGTGCCAGGCAGACTTGGTGCCAAGGGCATTTAGGTCTCATGTTAGGTGTTTGAGACAGAATCTATAGAGGGTGCCAAATATGTTAGCCAGATGTACCCACATGTACCCATGTATTAAGTGGTCTGAATGCTTTAATAGAGAGGGGCCTGTCTTCACAACACATGTCAGGAAACATAGAAGCACTGGGCCTGTAAAGTTTAATATGCAGGAACGGTGCCAATCGTTGGGTTTTTCTGTGCTTTTAATGTATTTAACAAAAACATGACATAATGACACCAGAGAATAAATGAAATAAAAAACAGGACAAACACAACACCAAAGTCACACTAAAACAGATCAAAATATATAATCAAACCTCGTCATCATCAACAAACACACAAAACATTCATCACCACAACATATATCAGCGTACCTCAAAGGTAACTTTTAAATTGTAATGTTGTCTCAGTTAAAGGGGAACTTTGGTATTTTTAAACCTGGGTTCTATATTTACATATTTTAGTTTATAAATGATTGGTACTTACCAAACCTTTTGGTATTGATCAAGCAGATCGCCCCAACTGGCAGCCAAAACATGGCTGAGATGACTGCAATGCAGTGCTGGCCCTGACCAATTTGGTGCCCTAGGCAAGATTTTAGTTGGTGCCCCCCTTGCATCGCAGTCAATTTCACTACCAATCTTCATACACTGACACAGAAACTGCATGTATGTCTTTGAGATTTTCTTTTATTTTAAATAGAAAATAACCCACAAAATAAAATGTATTAGAAAAGTGACATAAAATAAATTATAAATACAGTATAAATAAGGCATTGCACAAAATAAGATATTAAAGAAACCAGTGAAGACATTAAAATTATTGCACAAACAAAAAATAGTTGCAGTTTATATTTTTTGTTTGTGCAATAATTTTAATGTCTTCACTGCTGTCAGCATACCTGGGCAAAATATGGCTCTATTTACATACCAAATAAAAACAGTAAACAAGAAAACAAGTGAGATAAAATTAATTATAAATACAACATAAATAAGGTATTGCACAAAATAAGACATTAAAGAAACCAGTGCAGACATAACAACACACAATAACTATATTGCAAACAATAACTATATTACAAAAAAAATCACAGAAACCTCTGGTTTTTACTTCTATTTGATTGTTTATTTGTTTGATTGTTGTTGACACTGATGTAAACTTTAACAAACACACTTGTATAAACCGTAACACAATAAACCAAAGGCTTACAACTATTACTTATGAAGGGAATGAAAAACGAATAACATTTTAATTGACTATGGTCAATAAAAATGTATGACACGGCCAACAGGTGAAAATAACACCTGAATAGGCCTAACGTTAACTTTCCAAATTTCCCTGATGTATTTAAGGTGGGAGTAACGCAAACTGACGTCAACTCTAGCTCTTTATTGATTAGCAAACCACGTTACTATCGTCCAAAAGTAACGCTCTGCTCTAACAACGGTAACTACCAATGCAATAAACTATTCATTTCATCACATTAACATTACTGTACCTCTGTCTTTTCCCCGTTTTTCTTCCTCTTCCTTCCTTCTTCTCCTTCCCTGGGCACCAGCAGCCCCCCCACACCCCTTCCACTCCCACCAGAGCAGGCAGGTAAACTGTAAGAGCCTGGGAGGGGGGGGGGGGTCAGGGGCGGCAGGAACCCAGATAAAAACCCTCTCCGTTATTTAATAGGCGCTTTGCTATGCAGTTATGTTGTTGTGGGCTTATGTAATATATTGAAATAATAGTAGTAATAGTATTGGTAAAAATAGTAAAAGTTAAACATTTAGATTTGTTTCCCCCTATTTGCGGCGCCCCCTATGGATGACAGCGCCCTTAGCATTCGCCTATACAGCCTATGCCTAGGGCCGGCGCTGCTGCAATGGAATCCTTTGGGGAAATTCCAGCCGTCAAAGTGAGTGTTTAATTTTTCCACTCACAGGCTGTTATAGTAACTTGTAAAATACATTGTAAAATCCTTTTTGCTCTTCCCAAAACGTAAGTCCAAATCAAAGAAAAGTCTCACTTTAAATCTAGTGAGGGGTGAGTTGTTGCATGAAGATGGCGGTGGAAAGAGTTGGAGGAGTTAATTTAGAGGAACTGCCTGCATGGTTAAAAATGTAACCGATTCCGACAATCTCGGGCAATACCTGCACCAACTCAGGTCTCGTAAGATTTTAGAGTGGGCTTTCTCTTTAAACGAGACTTGAGTTTCCAGTTTATCAAAAAAGGATTTGACTCTTTAGCTAAAAAGGCTCAGTAGGGATTGATTCCACAACAAAAGTTTGATTGTTGGAGCTGCCCCGAAGAATTATTTTTCTGCCATTGCAGCCAAATCACAACTGTCAGCAGTCGTTTACGAGACCAATTTCAAAACTTTTGGTGCATCTGAATCATTGACCAAAATATGTAAACATAGGGACCAGGTTTAAAAATACTTGAATCCCCATTTAAGCGGCCTCAGGCTACATGAGTTTTAAAATCCTGATTTTGACATTGGGTTGGATCATGCACATAAAGAGCACTTGACATGTGGGGGACCTGGACATGCTGATGAGAAGTGCACCTCTGGAAAAAGACACAAATGGACAAGGACTGAGAATACTCAACTGATGGAAAGCTACTGTCACAGCAGGCCCGAGGAGAGAGGTTACATTCAATTAATGTGGAAACTATGGATGAGCAGAAGGCCAACATCCACACTGACCAAGAAGCAGCTGGTTGCACAGTGCTCGCACATCAATCAAAGGAAGGTACTGTCACAGATGGACATTGGTAGTCCAGTGAGCAGCATGGCCAGACTGGTGTTAATGACGTATTAACGACAAGTCTAAATTGTACCAGTGCAGGTGAGGTCAAGAAAATTAGTTGTATTACTTTTACTTTTACAACAGAGAGTGTACCATAATGTACAAGGTGCCTGAAAAACAAGCAGAGGTCTGTCAAATGGGGTGAGGACAAAGTGGGCCACGGCCTCTGATGCAGCGGTTGCAACATTTTTCCACACAGATGACAGTCTTGTCCATGTATCAGGGTTTTATTATGACGATCTCAGGTCATCCACAGAAAGGAGGAAATTATAAACTGTGTGTCCTGGCCATGTACCTCAGCGGCAAACACTTCATCAGGTTTGTTCATGACGTTAATGAATAAATGGAATGTGTGCCACGTGAGCCCTTAAGGCCCATTTATGCTCTAGGTTTAAGATGGATACGGATACAGATGGAGCCTTCCATACATCTTCTGCCTTCATTACATACATATTTGGGGGTAAGCTTACTGATACGGACAAAAGAGACGAAATGGAGCAATACCACCGGAAATGATTGAGGGCAGTGTAGCTACAATTCAAGCAAGGCATGACAAATGTGTACGGACATGACAAAGAAGACAAAGTGAAGAGAAAAAGTGGAAAAAAACTCTGTCCTCATGTTTCGATGTACCTAATGGCCTCACAGACCACCACCGAGTGCATCGTTACCTCCAGTTTTGCCCATTTGTATTTACTTTGTACATTATCACAACCTCCTTCGACTGTTGCCATATTTGTTGTTGTCAAAACTTTTGAAACTTCACTGTGGTTGTATCGATGTCGACGTAGAGGACGTACGGAGTAGGCATTGACAGATAGGTCGAGTATAAATGGGCCTTTAGGTCTGAGCCAATTATTAAAGAGTCTTGATTATGGTGGAACTTAAATTAATAATAGTTATAATAATGTAAGTCATTCAGTGCATGACGCATGAAGAAACATAAGACGTGGAGTTAAAAATGACCTGTTTCCAACATCTCTCAGCTCATCAGAAAATGAAACACAAACAGCTATCAAAATAGAGACATCTGCTCTGCTTTGTCACAATGATGTAGTTAGTTTATAGAGTAATGTTACATTGGACAGGTGAACACAACAGCACAGGTTTGTCAGGTTTGTCCACTATTATGGAGGTAGACTTAGAGGACAGTCATTCAATCCCATTATCTCTATTTTTGTCTGTATGAGGGTGTCGATCCATGATCACCAATCCCTGCCTGTGCCAGTGAATAACTCCAGGGCTGAGATCGCCCTTCAATAAATTTCAAGCAAAAGACATGATCTGTATATTCAAGCTCATGGACTTCATCTTATAATAAAATTAGACAAGGCTGCTGGATGAGCTACAAGTCATTAGCTTCTTTTTGAGGTGAGGGCATGCTGTGTAGAGTGTCTGAAGAATGATGAACAACACAACAACTTTAGGCCCAGATTCTTCCGAGAAACCAGATTCAGTTGGGCAGTGGTGGTGGTGGGAGGGGGTTTGGTGTTTGAATGTAATATATTATGAAAATGAGCAGGGTTCAGATTCCCTTTCCCTTTGTCATTATGTGGCCATTTAGGCCAGCTTTAGCCCCTCGTTCTCACCCTGAGGGCCTCTCCATCTCAGGGCTAACAACTAATTAGCATGAGGATGTTCAGCAAACGCAGAGACGGCTCTCCCTCTGATCACATTCACTCGATGGCTGAGGACGCACAGAGAGATGAAATTAGAGTGATTAATTAGGCTTTGACACTCCGCCAAAGGTTCTCAATTTAGTGCTGTCACATCAATAAAAAAGGCATCTCCTCAGCAACACGCCGAGGCATCTAAAGGAGAAAGATGTGGGGGTATTACCAACAATTAAGACCAATTAGTCACAGCAACCCTCCAATGGGAAGACATACATTAACACATGACAGAACACTCTGGGATAACATTGCACAGAGCAAAGTTATACCAAAGCAGCCTACTAAAGCCTCCATCTCACTGTCAGCTGTTCACTGGAACAAAACAGCGTCTTATTATTGTAATTATACATGTTTTTACTAATGTGGTTGCTGTGTTTTATTTCCTTTAGTTATCTTTGATGAACTGTTATAGCATTGTGTTAGCAATACAGGTTGGACAGGTTTAACAAGATGACCAAAGCTGTACTTAATGACAGAAATCAAGCAGAAGACAGAAGCACAATACTGTTTCTCACCAAGTGTTTTACATTCAGAGTTATCATATTGTCATCCTGTAAACAATAGTGCTCAATTTGAATGGTTATTACATTGTTTTCACTCACATACTCTTTGTGTGAAATATTCTTGGTCAGTTGTTATTGCACCACTTAATAAAGTGGCTACTCAGGCTAAAAAAAGCCAATTCAACTAGAAAGCACTCAGAGGGATTGTCCTTAATACTGAACCAAAAAGGTGAAGATATGTTAAGATGGAGAAAATGCCCGTAGACCCTAGAGGGGTAAAAAAAAAAAAAAAAAAAAGCACTATAGTACTGTTAAACTTGTAGTTTTATAAAATAAAATGAGTGATATAGAAAATAGGTATCCACACAGCTATTTCTAAACATATTTATATTGTATCTTTCATAATATTTCACTTTAAATAGACAAAAATAACATTACAATTTTGAAACTAATACAGAAATTAAAATAATAAATAAAATAGTAAAATAATAAGATAAATAGTGAGTGTGTCTGAATTAAGACTCCCACTCACCCCCATAAATTTGTGTTTTGGTCCCACTAAATAATACATATTCAGAAATATTACTTGACAAAATATGTTTGATTATTTCCATGCATTCACCTATGGTGAAACAGTGAAATCTTGACAACCAACACAAATATCCTCTATCATCCGAGGATGTCTACAACCAGTGAGTTTACTTTAAATGAAAATGTGACAGCATGTTACTCTTGACTACTTTGTCATTCAGTTCCCTGACATGACTGTTTACTTGTTTATGTTGTTGGCTAGCCTGTTATTGCTGTTAGCAATTTGCTCGGCTAATGTGGCTACTGCCTCAGTCTGAGGTGATGTTGCAGCGTTGCTAACGCTCAGGCACCTGGTGTGTGACATACACTTTCACTTTTGGTTTCATGCTGCCCAGACAATTTTCACAAAATAATAGCAACAGATTAACAAGATCACATTATTTATGCATTTCAGAATGATAGTGGGATCAGTATGGATATAGATGGTATAGCACATTTCCATTGTGAGTTTGGGCATCAACAAATGAGGGAAAACCTACTTAACTGTCTTATTTATTATTATTATTATTATTATTATTATTATTATTATTATTATTATTATTATTATTATTAACCAAATTCCACCAGACAATGCATATCTAAAATGATTTGCTTTGGCAGCGGGATTGGCTATGAATAAAACTCCAGTTCTTTCAGTCACAGAAACATTTTTTAATATTTTCTTCTTAATCACATTCATTTATATCCTCACAGTTTTAAACAGAAACTTAATGTTCCACAGATCTTCACCTTGATATACAAGGAAGAGAGCTCATTTAATCCAATCCAGCCATTACCACATCGACGGTAAAGGACTACTTTGAACAACCAGAGAAGAAGTGCTGCTTCATTATCCTCCCTCCCAGGTGACAAATCCTCCCTGAATGGAGCAGAATGTAAAAGTTTCTCAGGGACACACCGGGCTCCTGCTCTATTTAGATATACAGTGAAGTGCTGTCAGGACGACGCGCAGCACATTTTGGGATCTGCACTTCTGCGCATGGTGGAGCATGGCGCCGGGTGGGGAGCTGCTGGGCTCTCCCTGCGGGTGCTAGTGTGAATGCAGCACAGGCAGCTGTCAGAAGAGAGCTGGCATTTCCTGGTCTGTCGCTGTCAGAGGCTGTCTTGCAGGCAGTGGGAGCACAGCTAGACTGACACCCTGTTTATTCACAGATGACACCCGGGCTGGGGATGGGTGTCACTGGCATTTTGATTCACCTAGCAATGTGAAAACTTCCCTGAAACACCGTGTGATGAAGTCTTTGTTGAGGACACATAACCAGAATAATTGAGGAGCTCCAAGTGTGTGTGGGCTCCATCATCCCTGTTAACTGGCTGTGAGGGGAGCTAGCATGGCCATATCATGTGTGTATGCATGCATACACACACGCAAACACACACACATGCACAGAAAGAGATATTTTCTCACATAGTTCCACCCACATATTCAGTGTAAAATCTGTCCCAGATTTGCTGCCCCAAAAACCATAAAAGTGGAAACCACAATTTTCTAGTAAAAGCTTTAGATATCATGGGTGTACCATATCCTGAAAATAAAAAAAACACCTACTCACACAGCCTGTCTAACACCTGTCAGTGTCATGACAAAATTATCATGGCAGCCAATGACAATGTGCATGATTTAAATGTGGGTAAGTAAATATAGAGCATGGTCAAAAACCATTTTAGTTTTTCTTTCTTTTTCTTCTTCTTTTCTTTTTCTTGGTTATAAACTGCTGTTTGTAGTTTTAATGCTAACCATTGAGGTAATCTGTGGCTCTGTCTACCTTTACCATTGGGTTGGCTTTAAAAGATTCTGGTATTTTACGAGCAATTTTCCTGGTTTTGGTCCATCATTTCTATGAATTACAATATCACTGTATCATCAGATCTTCTATAACGAAATCCAGCAGGGGAAAAACACAGCAGTCAGACTCTCCCAGGTCTGATAGAAAGCTGGGTTAAGTTTCTCAGTCCACAAAGCATTTCTGAATCTTCACAGCTAAACAACGTTGCAGCGTTCTCCTGAACAACTGATGATGAAAGATGGTGACTTCTTTTAGAACATTAAAAAACAAGCTAAAACCACCATGGAAGCTGTCTCACTGTGTTGTTGATATAGATGTCAGTCTATAGAGAATTGGGTGATGAAAAGGCCAGTGGTCACTTGAAAGAGCTTCATTCGCTGTTTTGTGTCATCTGACAAGCATGTAAGCGGACGCCAGTGAAAGAGGAGAAGTTTATCTTTGCTCTCCAGAAACACTATTTTTAGGACAAGTGAGTCATCCCCCAAACCTGCTGTAATGTCCAAGTCAAACATTCTAAAGTCATTCACACACACACACACACAGAGAAAAATAATTGCATTCTAAATTGGGAACAATTAGTTGGTATTCAGTTTAATCTTAAACTTAATCATTAATAATAAATACAAGTTCAGGTTATGAGCAAATATTATTTTGTCACAGAAAGAATATTGCCTTAAATGGTACAGCCAGCGCTTAGACATCAGACAGCTACTGTAAGTATGATGCAGGTGAATTGGAAGTGACTTAAAGAAGATCCCATGTAAGATCAGAACACATCTGAGTCTAAATGATGAAATGCAGCTTTTGAACGTCTTAATATCTACATTGTTTGTTTGATCATCACCTGTCAACTTTGGATGGATGACAACACAACTTTCTTTATTTTGATACAAATATAGCATAAAGGAGATTTTTAGACATGTAGTGTTCATCAGTTGAAATCTGTCTTACAGCCAGCACAAAGTGGTGTAAGGTGCAGTCCAATTGTTTTTGCCAGTCTGACACAGTTGTCATTTTCACATGCAGCATGCATGTGAGCTGTGGTCAGGCAGATAATTGGTGCATTGCTTTCTATAGGCAGCAGAAAACATTACACCATTAAATGATTTAAAAAAATAGTCTAAAGTCAATGGTGCTGTGTTTTTCCTTCTATTCAAAGAGTCCATTATTAAGATAGAAGGATCTTTTCTTCTTCTTTCTTCACCTTTATTTTACCAGGAAGTCCCATTTAGATTAGACATCTCTTTAACGAGAGAGACCTGGCCTAGGGGCCTATAGCAACCACATGCAATCACAACATATTAAAATGCAACTTATGGAATGATTAAAAAGTGGCCATAGTGCCCTCTCAAGAAAAACAACTTCATGCCTCCACCATCAGCTTCTTTATAATCCACTTAAATTTGTCAAAGGATATAAATATTTCTAGTTTTAAATCTTTTTGCAGATTGTTACATGTCCAAGGTGCATTGGAGAAAATTGCAAGTTACATTAAAAAGCAACTGCTTGAAGGAATCTAGCTGGTAACTACGAGAGCTGAGACAGAGAAGGGTAGAAAGGTGAGCCAAGTATCGCTTTAAGGATAAAGATATACCACTGTTGCTGTCTGTGAGTGGTCAGTGATGTCCAAACCACCAAATCATACAGAATGGAATGATGGATAAGGGACTTTGCATTTGTATTGAAATGTAGATGCATGGTACATTCAATCAAGGTTTCATAGGTGTAGGAAGCTGCATGCATACATATCCACCTACACAGATGGCTTCAGTTCCTTATGGTTTCGACTCAGACCAACATGGACATTTCTCTGCATCAGTGCCTCACGATTTATCAGGAGGACGGCTGTTTTGTTCCAAACTATTTCACTGTATGAACCTGGACTGTTTCACTGTGTGAACCTGGACTGTTTCACTGTATGAACCTTGACTGTTTCACTACATGAACCTGGACTGTTTGACTGTGTGAACCTGGACTGTTTCACTGTGTGAACCTGGACTGTTCCACTATATGAACCTGGACTGTTCCACTATATGAACCTGGACTGTTTCACTGTATGAACCTGGACTGTTCCACTATATGAACCTGGACTGTTTCACTGTGTGAACCTGGACTGTTTCACTGTATGAACCTTGACTGTTTCACTACATGAACCTGGACTGTTCCACTATATGAACATGGACTGTTTCACTGTGTGAACCTGGACTGTTCCACTATATGAACCTGGATTGTTCCACTATATGAACCTGGACTGTTTGACTGTGTGAACCTGGACTGTTTCACTGTATGAACCTGGACTGTTCCACTATATGAACCTGGACTGTTTCACTGTGTGAACCTGGACTGTTCCACTGTATGAACCTGGACTGTTCCACTATATGAACCTGGACTGTTTCACTGTGTGAACCTGGACTGTTCCACTATATGAACCTGGACTGTTCCACTATATGAACCTGGACTGTTTCACTGTGTGAACCTGGACTGTTTCACTGTATGAACCTGGACTGTTTCACTGTATGAACCTGGACTGTTCCACTATATGAACCTTGACTGTTTCACTACATGAACCTGGACTGTTTGACTGTGTGAACCTGGACTGTTTCACTGTATGAACCTGGACCGTTCCACTATATGAACCTGGACTGTTTCACTGTGTGAACCTGGACTGTTCCACTATATGAACCTGGACTGTTCCACTATATGAACCTGGACTGTTCCACTATATGAACCTGGACTGTTTCACTGTATGAACCTGGACTGTTCCATTATATGAACCTGGACTGTTTCACTGTGTGAACCTGGACTGTTCCACTATATGAACCTGGACTGTTTCACTGTGTGAACCTGGACTGTTTCATTGTGTGAACGTGGACTGTGTGTGGGACCTTTTGGATGTGCAGAAGAACACAGAACATTAATTAACATTATAGTTGGTGGAGATTTAAATAATGAATGAAGTTTAGCTGCTGTGCCTTGTGCGTAATTGGCACGGATAGCAGAGATGTTCATGCTGCTTGAGGATTGTTTCAGGCAAGTTATATTTTTCTCATTAATTATGTATTTTCTTACCCACCTGCCATCCACTATTAATCAGAATGATAATATTTATTAACCAGTCTGCGGACACAATCTGTGCATGTCACTTTGCCTTTTACACTCACAAGGATGTGCAGCAGCCTTCCTCCTCATTAAATAAATATCGGTGCATTGGCCCCATGTATGGGATAGAGGGTGGAAGACAGTGGAGACTGTGTGCTGTTTTGTGGAGCTTTCAGATGTGCTGTTGCCTGCAGTGCAGCTGGTGGAATCTTTGGTACAGACAATGCACTTTAAATTGTTGAATGCACCATGCACTTTGGACAATGAATTTTAAATTGTTTAAATAGGGCCCCTACAGTTTATGAGAAAATGTTTTTTAAATTTTCATTGAGGTTTAAAAGCTGCACTGTAGGCAACTATGGACATCTGAAGCTCCACAAAGCAGCAAAAATTAAATTGCTGGAATAATCAGAAGGTAATTTTCCAAACTTTTTCAAGGTGACATTTGTAAACTGCTGACGAGCTGAAAGAGACAAGCAAGAAAGGGTTTCTTTCTTTTTGTGTCTTAAAGATTGTTTTGGTAACTATTTGAAGAAGCACTTGATGAGAACCGCTTTTTCTAGATGGACTGTTTCCTCTAAACAATTTTCATTTGCTCTGAAGTTTTGATATTTCACTGCCTGAATGAAGATTCTCACAAATGCTGGACTGTACAGTACCTCAATTAAAGCTCCAGATTCTCCTTTTTTCTGTGATTGTATTCAAATCTTAACTGCCAACACCAATCCACTCACAAGAATTATATGCAAATTAAATGTCTGGTTCTTGTTCTGCATGATAAGCAGGTGAGGGTGAGCCGATGTTGTGGACCAAAAATGGAAAGAAAGAATATTTATTATGAACAACTGTGTTCTTTTGCTACACAATACAGACACACAGCATGCACAAAATGCACAAACACATAGAGGAGGAGCATGGCTATAAATAATGTCAGCTCACAGAGCAAAGGAGCAGTGGCATATGACTGGAGGGAACATGCACATGAGAAAGGTTACAAGAAGCCAGTGGCCCATTTGTCTTGTTTGGATACAAACTACTTGATTCCCCAAATGAGTGGTGAGGAATCCCCTGACATCAGCACTTAATCACAGCCTGTTCACCATTATAAATCAGTTGAACTACTGACACCTGAACTTTAATCTGTGCACACTGTAAAGGCCACAGGCACAGGCTCATGCTATTAGCAGCAGGCTGATCCATTGTGTGTGCATTCAGGTCAGAAAGCAGGGCAAAGGATGCATACTGCATGCACCGCCTGAGTTGTGTGTGTGCAGAGGCAATAGTATGACACGAAAAAAAGCATAGATGAATAATGTCGGCAAAGAGGATTTAAATTATTTCAAATTAAAAAATGAGATTAAGTTGTAAGGAAAAAGAAAACTGTTGTTGGGTCAGCAGTTTGTACATGCCCCATCGCAGAGCGGGCATACGGAACAACCATGTACTGTTTTAGCAGCACCCTGTCTAAAATCTGCATCACAAACAATAAAGAAAAACAGTTTATGATTTCCTTTACCTTCCCCCAGTGTGTCATCATCTGAACCATCTGAACCGTTGTAGAGCAGACATGTTTCACCAACACATCCCCTATGGATGAAAGCCACTCATGTAAAACTGCTGCAACCAAATTGAAAAACGTAGCAGCACCTTGTCTAAAAAGTTGCCTCACTTTTCACACATGAAATTATATCAAATGAAAAGTTTACCGTTTTCTCTTCACTCCCAAAGAGTGAAGGACAGTAAAAGAAGACATCTGTGGCATCAGGCCATCCACTGAGAGGATGAAGATGTGGAGCCTGGTCTTGTATGTCTATGGCCAACATCACAGGGTAGCTCATGATGTTACTGAGTAAATGAAAAGTGAGCTGATTGAGTCTGGAGATTTGAGCTGGTTAGAAAAGACTCTTAGTGAGGGTGGAACTTGAATTTTCACCATGAAAAACATGGCCCTACCATAACACAGCTGCTTTTAGAATGGAGTCTGGTTACTTAAAAGGCCGCCAGCAGCAGAGGCTATTTTAATATCAACAATTCACATAAATTGAGCTGAAATACTTTCTAATATTGGACATTGTAAACCGCATAAACCCACCTCATAGTAAAGCGTCGCAAGCGGCTATCAAGAAAGAAACAGAGATTGTACTTGCCACAGTGGTGTAATTAGTTTAGTTGAGTATGTATAAACTTCCCTCTACAATATACTGTACCTCCCTAAGTTGTCATTAATCTTCTCCCATGATTAGATCAATGCATATTTAGTTTATAATTACAGTGTTAAAAAATAAAATAAAACTAATTTTGCTCTCAAATTACTAATTCACCCTCTGAAATTAATTATTGTGTGATCTCTAATTAGTAGCTCTTTCTCTGAAATGGCTTTTGCAATCCAAAATCATCAATTTGTTCAGTGTATGGGAGTTTCATTAAGATTCTGAGCTTGTACAATTATGTTCACAAATAATTTCACAACCTGCAGTTTCATCTTTTGTGTGAAAGAATGCACGTATCTGAATGTATGAATTTGTTTTTCCAATTCTTACAAATTGAAGTTGTTAATGTTTTATAACCTTTTGCACCTTTTGCACAGTCTAGTAACATGGTAAAAGTGGACAAGGCAGCTCAGTTTCACCATTATGTCATCGCACCTAAAACCAACAGCCCCAGAATAGTGTGATCCTCATAATGTGACTCCTGGACCATGAAAACCTGCCCCTATCTGGATCACATTGGTATCATTACCATACTATTACAATGACTTTTTGATGTCATGCCATCCTGTTCATATTAAATATCAAAGGTAAATTATGGTTCACACATCTTTATTCACCCTTTAGCCATACAGAAAAAATATTTTTGTGCAGATTAGTGGTTTTTATCTTAGTGTTTACAAGTCAGAAAGTGTGGATGGTGAGACAGAGAACAACAATAGTCACTACCGTGCGTGTCTACCTCCAGCATTTATCACTACTTTACACCTCCTGAATGGATAAGATGTTATTCTGGACTTGTAGGATGACGTCATTCTTCCTGCAGAGCTGTGACAAGTTGTTCATGTGTTGCTGGAGCAGGATCTCTCTCTCTCACCCGGTGATCCTGAACGTCCCACAGATGCTCTATTGGGTTGAGATCTGGTGAAAATGCTGGCCAAGGAAGGACAGCGACATTGTTCTAGTCCAGGTAGTCTACTCCTGACAGACATGAGCCACATGTGGTCTAGCATTGTCATGCATGAAGGCGATGCCTGATTGCTGTATCCTGGGAATGATGTGTGGACCTAGGACCGTATTTCGGTAACAGATAGCTGTCAGTGTACCGTGGATCTGGACAAGTTCTGACCGTCATCCATGAGCAGTGCCCCCCCCCCCCCCCCCCCCCCACATCATGACACCACCACCAAACAATCCACTTCCTGGATCTATACGACAGGATAGTGGTAGCGACGATACAAACGCCAACGACCACCAGCTGTGTACAAGTTAAATCTGGACTTGTCACTAAATCTGATCTCTGTCCACTTTGTAATCAGCCATAACATCTGGAACATCTGTGCTGCACGTGTCTGCAGAGTTCCGACCATCATCATCATCAGCATCCCAACTGCCCGTTCACGTAAGTTCTTTCAGGAATCATGACATCATCAGTTGTTTCAGTAGGACATTAATTAGACCCGGTAAATTATCGCCTTGACCAGGTCTTTTCAATCATGCAGAAAAAAATCTCACCAACCTCATCGTTTACTCTGAAATGCACCAAGGACTGTTATTTCTATGTTATGACTAAATGATGGTTATTCATGATTTAACATGTTTTCGTTGTGGGTACTTAAAAAAGTCTATTCAGTGAATCATGATTGTTTGTTTCAGCAGATTAGGGCTAGTGAATAGAAATGACAGGGTTTTTAAAATGATACGTTTCCACTGTTGCTGATAGTTATTCTAGAAAAAAAATTTCACTAATAGTGGTTTTCTTCATTATCTAGATCAGTAACTTTTGAAGATCAAATCATCAAATTTGATGCCTAACTGAACCAAAGGCCCCCAAAAGGCCTGACTGCCAAATCCTTTGTCCCCTCAGCATACACCAGTCTAGGGCCACAAATGGCGTGTATCATAGCACTGGCTTGTTTTTCTGTCTGAACTAAATATTGATTCTTAGAATCCTGTTTCAGCTTCTTTATTTTTTGTCTATATTGCTTTCGCTTTGCTGTGTTGTGGATGCCTGAGGTAGCAAATTGGGATTAAATCCTGTCGAAGATTTTCAGATTATGCTTTGATGATTCAGAATCTTGTTGGATATCTTCCATTGAATGTAAGCTCAGTGAAATGTGAACTCTCTGTGAGCCCATTTGAGCTTTTTTTCCATGACAAGTTGTTTTTTGTGTTTTCTGTTGTTAACACAGCTGTTGTTTTTCTAAAAATGGCGATTGCTGCACTACATTGCCTCACGATAGTATCCAGTCAATATACACTAACATCTGGACCACTCATCACTGTACCCTTATCTTACTCTGAAGTAGGAGCTAAAAAAAGTTCCTCAAACCGGAGTTCTAGGAACTGCAATCCTTCCTAATTTCTGCAGTACACAATAAATATGGGGTTCTTGATAGTTTGAAAAGTGTTGTTGACTATAGTGATGGAGAGCAATGTTGGGAAAGGGTTCCTCCAGGTTGTTGTGATCTCAGCAGAGGAGCAGCTGTTGAACCTCCTGTCTGTGTGCAGACTAACCAGCTGATGAGAACCATAGCTGCTGTGTTGTGTTGTGTGCACAGAGGAAGATGTATCAGGCTTTGGATTCACATGTTCTTACATTTATTGTTGGCTTTGGTCATTTCAGGGTTTTGTTGAAATGAAAAAGAATTGAATTTTTATTTGGATCTAATACTCGAATACCAAAATACACCTGCTGGGTGGATCTGCTTGTTGCAGCATGCCTTTTCATTAGCTGACACCTGTTTGCAGTCTTCAGATGAGCTCCTGTGAATGGAAGATGGCTGAGTTGATGCCTGTAGTGGGCTATTGAAAGGATTTCATAAGAACCAAAGATGGCCACACTTTCTCCACTTATTAAAGGAGAGCACATTCCAGACGAGGTTTGATTTCATTCATTGTGAACTGAAACGGCTCACTAGTCATTTGTTTAGGGCAGCCATCATTATGAAAACACATCTCAATAGATGATTGACAGTTCTCTCATTCACTCAGACATCAATACAAACCTCATCTTAGAGGAGGGACATGAACTGTGAGTCACGGCCTTCCTCCAGCAACACACTGTGTGTAGAGCTGCTATTGAAGCAGCAAAGGGATGATAGAAACAATAACACCAGTCCATAGAAATGTAAGATTATGAGACATGAAAGTCGACATGCCAATCATATTGTTCACACATGTGAGAGATGGTCAGTCAGGTGCTAATGTCTGTGCTTGTTTGATCGCTCTCTCCCACCATGTCTCTTAATGCATCAATGACATGATCAGTGTGTGTGTGTGTGTTGTCCTTTGCGTCCTGCCTTTATGTTGTCCAGACAATGGGCAGACCTCCCAGTAATGCAGCTGGGCCAGGCCTTCCATACAACAGCACTCGTCCCTACACTGCAAAACTTCACCCCCATCAAATTTACTCAATTACCTTTGTCATGTTTTCACCACTGTCTATGTCTTTGTTTGCCTGTTTACATAAAATCTAATCAATAGATCTTTATGAAACTTGGTAGAAGAAGTGATCATGTACTGCAGAAGAACCCATTCAGTTTGGAGTGTAATCGGACTTTTACATTGAAATACAGGGCTTTGTTGACCGCAAGGATACTGGGTGGAAGATTGGAACACATTAGATTTGGAATGGATCCAGATAAAGGGGCAGATCCATGACTTTTTGTCACTTCCTTTAACATTTGAGAATTTCATGAAACTTGGTGGAGGAGTAGGGAATGTGCCAAAGATGAAATAGAGCCGCAGATCCAGGGACTGACAGGACATTTTTAAATACCTAGTGTGTTTTGTTTGATAACCAATCTATTCTAATAATCAATCAATCAATCAAAGATGAAAGAAAGAGTCTCTGCTGTGTTTTAAGCTGTGTTGGGAGCCAGAGCCTTCAGCTATGAGGCTCCTCTCCTGTGGAACCATCTTCCAGTCTTGGTTCGGGAGGCAGACACACTCTACTTTTAAGAGTAGGCTTAAAACTTTCACTTGTGATAAAGCTAATAATTAAGGCTGGCTTAGGCTACCCTTTAGCTACGCTGCTATAGGCCTAGACTGCTCGGGGACTTCCTGTGATGCACTGAGCTTCTCTCTTTTCTTCCCCCCCCCCTCCTTTGCACACTCATGTCTTATTAATTCATGTTACTAACCTGACTTCTTCTCCGGAGTCTTTGTGCTCCCTCATCTCATTTTCCTTTGGTCACCGTGGCCAATCTACTGCTGGGGCCATGGTTGACACTCCCTGACATCATCATCATTATCATGATTATTATTAGTATTATTATTAGTCTTACTATAACTATCAACATCAATATCAATATTATCATTATTATCAGTGTTGTTATTGTAGTAGTTATTATAAATACTACTATAATCCCTCTATTATTATAGCTGTTATTATTATTGTGGTTGACTATGTCTGTGTCCCTGTCCCCGACTCCATCCCTCCCCCTCCCTTTCCCTCTCTCCCTTTCCCAACGCCTCTCTCTCTCTCTCTCCCAACCTTTCTCTGTCGCCGAGTGCTTGCTCATGGTGGTTTGTTGGGTCTCTCCATAATGAAGAGTCGGTCTAGACCTGCTCTTTTTGTAAAGTGCCTTGATATAACTGTTGTTGTGATTTGGCGCTATGTAAATAAATTGAATTGAATTGAATCGTCCTTCTTGAAAACATGGCTAAAACTCCAGAGCTCTGCTATAGCCCCTAGAGACTGATGCATTATACCAAACTTACAAAATATTGGACACAATAAACAAGTAACAGTTTTGCTATTTTTGTCACAAATCTGTCACACTTTGTATTTTTTCTTTTGAAAAAACGATATGCTGAGAAAATTTCAGACCTATTATTGATTATTTTATTTCTTGTAAAGACATGTTTGACCTTGAATAGAAATCTGAATGATACAAATTTAAAGTACCTTAAAGTTCTGTGATATCAATAACTAACTTCTCAATTTGATGAAACCACAAGTTAATGTTTTTTTCTACAGTTCATTTATAAATCCCTTCATTGGTTTTCTTTATAAAATATGCTCTCTCATTCCAACCTGACTATTTAGTTAAAGGCAGATTATTTGAATGATAATACCAAGAAGAAACAAGTTGATTAACAATTTTCAACTATATTTTAATTCCTTGAACGAAATAGTTTGGTACTGATTCTAAAATATCAACTAATGATTATATCATCAATGAACAAACAAAATATTACTAAAAAGTAACTAAAATGCATATGATATCACATCAGTCATAAAAACGTAGACCCATTGACAGTGACACATTACAAAATTTCTCTGCTGCCTGTCTTTGGAGTAGTGTAACACCAGTAACAGCAGTGACAAACATGTTTTATATTTAAACACTTTTAACAACATGGCTGTCCTATGTCCGTCAGCATGTCCTCAGTCATGTTCAAATCATTTAACTAGTCAATGCATTAACTTTGAATGATTCATAATCCTAGTATAAAAAATGAGAAAACAAGTGACAGGAAAGAATGTATGTCATGTAGAAGACTGAAATAAATCTGTTTTCTCTAAACAAATTAGAAAGCATGATTTACATGTGATTTAACATCTGCCTTTGTCCAATGAACTTCCCCCACTGACTCTTAATCCTGGAAAAAAAAGAGTTAAAATAAATGTTTGTGTGTAGCGACAACACCAATGATGTCATTTCAGCTGAGTAATGTGTTGTGTACAATGACAGTTTTGTTTCGTTTTAACTACCAAGGCGTTGTCCATAAGACCATATTCACATAGCAGCCATTTTCCTCTGATGTCACACGCAGGGTGGAGAGCTGACATCATTTCACTAGTTCACGATATATAAAAACAACTTAAGACACAATTATGATGATGCAGAGGAGTTTTCCAGTTTGGCTGCTGTGTAAATATGATCTATGTTGTCCAGGCACTGTGGATTCCTGATGCACCCTCTCTGTTTTCTGAGGCGTCCTGAATATTCAATGAAGCACTGCTGTTTCCCATTTTGTTTTTCGTTCTCATTTGTGTTCAGTTTGTTCGTTCAATTTTATCTTTGTTTGAATCAAAGTGTTAAGTTAACAAAGCCTGAGTTTTGCTCCTTTTAGCTGATCTTTTATGAATTCAATTGCTTTCTTCATTTTTGAGTGGATAATGTCCTTTCTTTTGAAAATCCACCCTCTCTCATCTGACGAGAATGAGTTCAACTCTGTCAACATACTGTAACAAAGATTTCTCCATGTTGACAAATCTGCATTAAACCTCTGGAATAACAAATCATACAGGCCCCCCGTGTGTCTATGTGTGTCTAGTATGTGTGTCTATTAGTGTCTGTGGGTGTCTATTAGTGTATATGTGTGTCTATTAGTGTCTATTACTATCTATTTGTGTTGATGTGTCTATTTGTGTCTCCATTTGTCCATTTGTGTCAATGTGTGTCTATTATGTGTGCCTATTAGTCTCTATGTGTGTCTATTAGTGTCTATTACTATCTATTTGTGTTGATGTGTCTATTTGTGTCTCCATTTGTCCATTTGTGTCAATGTGTGTCTATTAGGTGTGCCTATTAGTCTCTATGTGTGTCTATTAGTGTCTGTGTGTGTCTATTATGTGTGTCTATTAGTGTCTATTGGTGTCTGTGTGTCTCCATGTGTCTATTTGTGTCTGTGTGTCTATTTGTGTCTATTAGTGTCTGTGTGTCTATTTGTGTCTGTGTGTCTATTTGTGTCTGTGTGTGTATTTGTGTGTATGTGTGTCTATTTGTGTCCATTTGTGTCTGTGTGTCTATTTGTGTCTGTGTGTCTATTTGTGTCTATTAGTGTCTAGGTGGGCTTCTGTGTGTCTATTTGTGTCTACGTGTGTAATAGTGTCTCTGTGTTTCTATCTGTGTCTCTGTGTGTCTATTTGTGTGTGTGTGTGTGTCTATTAGTGTATATGTGTGTCTATTAGTGTCTTTAGGTGTCTATTCGTATCTGTGTGTCAAGTTGTGTCTATGTGTGTCTATTTGTGTGTTTGTGTGTCTACTTGTGTCTATGTGTGTCTCTTTGTTTCTGTGTGTGTCTATTTGTGTCTCAGTGTGTCTATTTGTGTCTATTTGTCTGTGTCTAAGTGTGTCTATTTTGGTCTGTATGTCTATTTGTGTCTATGTGTGTCTGTGCATGTCTATTTGTGTCTCTGTGTGTCTTTATGTGTCTATTTATGTGTCTATTTGTGTCGATATGTGTCTGTGTGTGTCTATTTGTGTCTGTGCATTTCTATTTGTGTCTATTTGTGTTTGTGTCGCACAGAAAGCCCAAAACCAGGCCACCCTGCTTGGCTCGAGACTACCCCAAGTACGCAGCACAACACAGGAATTTAAGTTTAAAAAGAATAATCTTTATTGTGACACGACAATTCTTAAGACCCTAAAAATGTTCCAGCCTAGAGGAGCACAGACGACCATTCAGGGCAGAGTCATAAAAAAACCCTGAGGGGAAAATGGTTAGGGCTTAGGGCCTGCCACTGTTAAATGTACCCAAAACCCTTTAAGCTAGGAGCAACAGCACAACATGCTACTCCAGTGTAACACATGTAAACAATTTATAACACTCATCCCACAAAAATTATAGATAAATAATCTGTAGCACATAAATCATTCCACATAATTAAGGGCACATGATAAATAAATCGCATAAAATCCAGTTACACCCACACAGCAAGCAATTAAAGGCAGAGGCACCTAGGAATGCACTACCCCCCCCCCCCTTCTAGAGTAGGTTCAGACCCCCCCCTTTAGCTGCCAATGCCCTCGGCCGGCCACTACCCTACACCAACAAGGGAGGAAAAAAAACAGTAAAAGTTAGTAATTCTGGGTCCACGCGTCCCGGTCGGTGCGAGCCGACCGAGAAAGGAAGTGTCTCTACCAGCCGATCACTGGTATCCTGTCCCCAGCATGGAGTACCGGTCCATCTAAGTATGCAGACGCAGGTGTGACGTCACCGAATGGCCAGTGACTACGTTGCGGATAACAGCGGTAGTCACAATCCCGCAGCCGATCGCTCAGAACAGGGGGGGGTGACATCCCTCAGCTTAGTGAATAGAGAGCGTTGAATTCTCCGCGGTGACAGCCTCTTCTCCCAGACAGACCTCCGACCGGTGACAGCGATCCACGTCCGC
Organism: Chaunax sp. Z400; assembly: GCA_037577475.1. Classification (NCBI taxonomy): domain Eukaryota; kingdom Metazoa; phylum Chordata; class Actinopteri; order Lophiiformes; family Chaunacidae; genus Chaunax; species Chaunax sp. Z400. The sequence goes on along the minus strand of CM075187.1, from coordinate 33,060,502 downwards.
AGCCGCAGCTCCACGTCGGAAGGGGACACACAGGAAAAACAATGAGTGAGACACGCTTGGCTTGGCCGCTAGCTACTCACAACCTTACAGCAGATGTCGACGGCAGTGTAAGGACATCCCTCATTACTGAGGATAGAGAGCGTTGATTTTTCTTCCGTCGCTGCTCACCTCTCATGTTCGCTGTCCCACGCCTCTCGTCTCACAATTCTCACCAGCCGCCCCAGCCATCACTGCTACGTAAGACACCTTGGTCCAAATCTCGCAGCCAATCACTCCCAGAGCTGAGCCGAACCACAGGCGAAAGCCATCGGCTTGATGCGGTTATTAGAGGAAGAGAGAAAAAGTGGTGGGAAAGTGGGGGAAGGAGGATTAAAAGTAAGCGAGGGGAAATTGAAGAAGCAAGGGAGAGAAACAGGCTTCCCATACAATTGACACCTCCACCTTACTTTAGCAAAACCAGTACATAAATGTCCAGAAATATCCATTAGGGCATAATGATTTAAAAATAAGGTCCAGACGGAGCCCACACAATAACAGTTCACAACAAGCGACATTTGTGTGTGTCAATTTGTGTCTATGAGTGTCTATCTGTGTCTCTGTGTGTCTATTTGTGTTTGTGTGTGTCCATTTGTGTCTATTAGTGTCTATATTTCTCTATTTTTGTCTGTGTGTCTATTTGTGTCTCTGTGTGTCTATTTGTGTTTGTGTGTGTCTATTTGTGTCTCTGTGTGTCTATTTGTGTTTTTGTGTGTCTATTTGTGTTTATGTGTGTCTATTAGTTTCTATATTTGTCTATTTGTGTCTGTGTGTGTGTATTTGTGTCTCTGTGTGTCTATTTGTGCCTATGTGTGACTATTTGTGTCTCTGTGTGTCTATATGTGTCTGTCTGTCTATTTGTGTCTATGTGTGTCTAATAGTGTCTATTTCTGTCTATTTGTGTCTATGTGTGTCTATTTCTGTCTGTGTATGTCTATTAGTGTCTCTGTGTGTGTCTATGTAAAGTGTCTAATTGTGTCTGTGTGTGCCTAATTGTGTCTCTGTGTGTCTATTAGTGTCTATGTGTGTCTATTAGTGTCTATGTGTCTATTTGTGTCTGTGTGTGTATTTGTGTCTCTGTGTGTCTATTTGTGTCTTTATATGTCTGTGTGTCTATTTGTGTCTGTGTGTGTCTATTTGTGTCTATGTGTGTCTTTTAGTGTCTATGTGTGTCTATTTGTGTCCGTGTGTCTATTTGTGTTTCTCTGTCTATGAGTGTCTATATTTGTCTATTTGTGTCTGTGTGTCTATATGTGTTTGTTTATGTGTGTCTATTATAGTCTATATTAGTCCATTTGTGTTTTAGTGTATATTTGTGTCTCTTTGTGTCTATATGTGTCTGAGAGTCTATTTGTGCCTATGTGTGTCTCTGTTTGTCTATTTGTGTCTATGTGTGTCTGTTTGTGTCTTTGTTTGTCTATTTGTGTCTGTGTGTGTCTAATTGTGTTTCTGTGTGTCTATATGCGTCTATTTGTGTCTATGTGTATCTATTTGTGTCTGTGTGTGTCTATTTGTCTATTTGTGTCTGTGCATGTCTAATTGTGTCTCTATGTGTCTATATGTGTCTATTTGTGTCTGTTTGTGTCTATTAGTGTCTATGTGTGTCTATTTGTGTCTGTGTGTGCCACTGTGTGGGGCGGCTGTGGTTTAGGTGGTAAGAGCGTTCTTCCATTTATCGGAAGGTCGGTGGTTCGATCCCCAGTTCCACATGTCGAAGTATCCTTGAACAAGATACTGAACCCCAGTCTGCTCCCTGGGCAGCGTAAAGGCAGCCCACTGCTCCTCAGGATGGGTCAATGCAGAGGACACATTTCACTACATTGCACTGTGTATAATTGTATGTCTAATAAAGCTGATTCTTCTTCTTCTTCTTCCATGTGTGTCTATTAGTGTCTATGTGTGTCTATTAGTGTCTATTTTTATCCTGCCCCGTCACCATCTGTTTGTCTAATTGTGTCACAAAAGCCTTCCCATATTCACATTTTGCCAAATTAAGTGTGAGGGAAGCAGCAGACAAACAACTAAATATTTTACGAAGTGTTTCCAGATGTTCAGACTAAGTGGATGAGTAGGCCACAATATCATCAAGATAAACCTCACAGTTTTAAACCGAACGGCATAACGGTATATTGAAAAAAACTGTCCGGGGTGACAAAGGCACTGAAAGGCACGCGTGGTGTAAGTAGGACTTGCCAATAACCTTTAAGAATGTCTAGTTTGGTGACATATTTGGCTGAGCCTACACGGTCCACACAGTCATCCATGTGAGGAAGCGGATATGAATCTGGTTTGGTTATGCTTACCATAGTCATTACAGAGACGTTGACTCTGATCAGGTTTAGGAACAAGCAACGAAGGTGAACTCCAGGAGCTACTACTAGCAAAACTCCTCGAGCAAAACCATGCTCGAGGAGATACTTTACCTCCTTCTGCATCAAAGCGTGTTTCGTCGGATGGACACGATAGGCTTGCTGCTTAATGGGTTTGTCATTGCCAACATCAATGCCACCAAAAATGGATGGATAGCCTTTAATAAGCCTACTGATGTCACCTTTTGCCGAATCAGGCAGTGGCACCAAATATGTATCCAAATCGGACAATATTTCAGAATTTCGGAGGCGCGCACAAAAAACAAATTCACACCTGTCCTTGAGCCTATCCTCCTTGGGATCATATAAGGGATTAGCGACAGTCATGGAGGCAACCGGTACAACGGAATTAACTTTTTTAAGATCAATATACCTTTTTAACATGTTGATATGACACACACAAGTTATCTTGTCATGATCAGGGGTCTGGATCACGTAATCCATGTCACTGAGTTTTCTGTCAACCACATAAGGACCAGAAAATTTGGCTTGCAGTCCAGAGCCAACAACAGATAACAGAACTAACACGTACTCACCTGGCTGAAATGTGCGTGCAACAGATTTCTTGACATACTTTTGTTTCATTTTGGACTGAGCGGAGGAGAGAAAACCACGGGCCAAATCACATCTGTATCGCATGATACAGTCCCTCCCAAAATGAGCTGACATAGTCCAAAATATTTTCTGTTGGTTTGGACTCTTCGGAGAGCCACTTTTCACGCAGCAGGCACAGAGGACCCCACTGAAAACTAAGTCGGCTGGACTGAATCCTAACAACTCCTGTGAAGTTTCCCTCACAGCGAACAACAAAAGGGGCCACCCCTCATCCCACTCACCTTGACTCTGTGGATAAGCGCTGAATGTGTGGTGTCTAATGTTCAGCTCCAACATGACCTGGGTAAAAATCTTCGACATGAAATTTGATGTAGAAAAGAACTTAACAAATACTTTTACAATGGCTCAGGATTTCACTGTGCATAATGGATGGCTTCTGGATAATGTGTAGCCACACACATCACAGTGAGGATGTACTGATGACCAGATTTAGTTTTAGGCGAGGGACGGGACACAATCAATAATTACATGTTCAAATGGTTCTCCTATGACAGGTATGGGATGTAATGGAGTGACAGGAATCATCTAGTTATGGTTTACCTGACATTTATGGCACGATCAACAGAATTTCACAACATCTGGTTTCAGTCCTGGCCAGAAGAAATAACGAAGGACACGTTTGTATGTTTTTCTAACTTCTAAGTGTCCAGACAGACAATGATCATGAGCTAAACTCTTGATAATATAATATATAATATAATATAATATACAAACCAAGATGGCAGCGAGTGCACATCGCGAGGCTCAGCATCTCTCCAGATTCAGCAAAAATAGCAGTAATTTGCTGTTAGTTTCAGGTCTGCTCACTCAGAACAGGCTTGTAAACATCTCGTACACCCGACAGGAACTTTTGGACATTGGACTTTACAGTTCTGTAACTTTTATCAGCGATCTCCAGATCATCCCAGACACTGTGAGATCATCCAAGCCTACGAAGCCAGGTCCGCCGGCTGGAAGTGCTCGCATGCGGTGCAGAATCGTAAACAACGGCGAGGGAAGAGTGGGGGTCTAAGGGCTAATCTAAGGCTAACCCCTCACCGGCTCTCGCTACCCAGCATCTTCCGTGGCAATGTCCAGTCTCTGGTGAACAAACTGGATGAACTGCGACTACAGATCAGCACTGACAAATGGATTATGGACTTCAACATCAGAATTTTTACGGAAACATGGCTCAACAACGACGTTCCCGACAGCGCTTTTGAGCTAACCGGACTACACTCCATACGGGCGGACAGATCAGCTGATGAGTCCGGCGGTAAGACCCGGGGCAGGGGGTTGTGTGCTTATGTAAATGCTTATGTAAACAGAGCTTGGTGCACAGACACATCTACCATCGAGAGGCACTGCTCTGCTAACATTGAGTATCTCATGGTTAAGTGCAGACCTTTCTATCTGCCCAGGGAGTTTACATCCACCGTTGTGACTGCAGTTTATGTCCCCCCCAGATGGTAATGCTAAGCTTGCTATGAAAGAACTGCATGCTGCCATTAGCAAACAGCAGACTTCACACCCGGAGGCAGCCTTTATTGTTGTGGGTGATTTCAATCACTCCAACCTAAAAACTGTACTCCCCAAATTCCACCAGCATGTCTCCTGCCCCACAAGAGGAGACAGGACATTTGACCACGTTTACACAAACATGGCAGAGGCTTACAAAGCTGTCCCCCTCCCCCACCTGGGACAATCTGACCACCTCACATTGTTCCTACTCCCTAAATACACACCACTCATCAAACGTGTGAAGCCTACAGTCAGGACAGCTAAGGTGTGGCCAGAGGGAGCAGACTCTGTACTACAGCAACGGTTTAAACACACGGACTGGAGCGTGTTTGCGACTCAGGCCACCCAGGGATCACACACGGACATTGATTCATATGCCTCCTCTGTTTTGGACCACATCAAGACTACCGTCAACAGCGTCACCACCCTCAAGTGGATCAAAACATTCCCTAATCAGAAGCCATGGATGAACAGAGAGGTCCGCCCACTGCTGAAAGCATGTGATACCGCCTTCAGATCAGGTGATATGCAGGCCTACAGCTCTGCCAGGGCTAACCTGAGGCGGGGAATCATTAAGGCCAAGCACTGCTACAAGCTAAGGATTGAGGAGCACTTCAAGGATAACTCCGACCCCCGACGCATGTGGCAGGGCATCCAGGCCATCACAGACTTCAAACCCACCAACGCACCACCTCCAAGCAACAGTGCCTCCCTCCCCGACGAACTCAACAGCTTTTACGCACGCTTTGACAGAGACAACCTTGAAGCGGCCATCAAAGCTGTGCCCCCCACAGACCACCCCCCCTCACACTCTCCCCTTCCGAGGTGTGTGCCGCACTGAGCAGGACTAATACACGAAAGGCAGCTGGCCCTGATGGCATCCCCGGAAGCGTACTCAGGTCCTGCGATGAACAGCTGACTTATGTCCTAACTGACATCTTCAACCTGTCACTAGCCCAGGCAGCTGTCCCCACTTGTTTCAAGACCACCTCTATCGTGCCTGTGCCAAAACACCCAACCGCGACGAGCCTTAATGACTTCTGCCCTGTAGCACTGACCTCCACCACCAAGAAGTGCTTTGAAAGGCTGGTCATGGCTCACCTCCCTCAAACCCACCCTGCCCCCCACGCAGGACCCCCTCCAGTTCACCTACAGACAGAACAGGTGTACTGAGGACGCCATCTCCACGGCATTACACTCCACCCTCTCACACCTGGACAACAATAACACCTATGCTAGAATGCTGTTCATAGACTTCAGCTCAGCATTCAACACCATCATCCCCTCCAAACTCATCACCAAACTCCATGACCTGGGCATCAACACTGCCCTCTGCAACTGGATACTGGACTTCCTAACTAACAGACCCCAGTCTGTTAGGATAAACAACCAAACCTCCTCTACCCTCATCCTGAACACTGGCATCCCACAGGGCTGTGTGCTGAGTCCTCTGCTCTACTCCCTCTTCACTCATGACTGCACACCTGTACATGATTCCAAAACCATTATCAAGTTTGCAGATGACACCACGGTGGTCGGCCTCATCATGACAACGATGAGTCAGCCTATAGGGAGGAGTTCCAGCACCTAGCAGTGTGGTGCGCTGACAACAATCTGGCACTGAACACCAGTAAAACCAAAGAGCTCATTGTGGACTTCAGGAAGACCAAAGGTGGCACACACCCCCATTCACATCAACGGGGCATAGGTAGAACGTGTCGCCAGCTTTAAGTTCCTGGGAGTCCACATCTCTGAGGATCTTTCCGGGACCCACAACACCTCGACCCTGATCCGGAAGGCCCACCAGCGTCTCTTCTTCCTGAGGAGACTGAGGAAAGCCCATCCGTCTCCTCTGATCCTGGTGAACTTCTACCGCTGCACTGTTGAGAGCATCCTCAACAACTGCATCACAGTGTGGTACAACAGCTGCTCTGTCTCGGACCGCAAAGCACTGCAAAAGGTGGTGAAAACCACCCAGCGCATCACTCCCCACCATTGAGGACATCCACCGCAAGCGTTGTCTGAGGAGGGCACATAACATCGTCAGGGACAGCTCTCACCCCGGCCACAGACTGTTCACCCTCCTTCCCTCTGGGAGATGGTACAGGTCTCTACGCACAAGGACCCGCAGGTCCAGGAAAAGCTTCTACCCTGCGGCTGTTACCATGCTGAACCGTGCTCCATAACCCCACCCTCCCCACCCCTGAAGAATCATTGCACTGGACATTTGCACTGGACATTTGCACTGGACACTTGCACTACCTGCATATACTGTAAATATTGTATCCTGTATATAGTATGGTGTAAATATGTATAGTGTTAACATAATGTACTACATTACTAATACATCCTATCTATATTGTATCCATATCCACTTATTTATCTCTTATAGTTTAGTCATACCCATATCTCAATATCATATTATACCCATATCAGCCCTGTATTTATTTGTACATACCACGCTGTATATATGTACATTATGCACTTCTCTGCACTTACTGCTTCTATTGCACTTCTGGATTGATGCCAACTGCATTTCATTGTCACTCTACTGAACTTGTACTATGATCAATGACATAAAGTTGAATCTGATCTGATAATGGAAAGGTTGCGGTACCACAATCTGGCACACAGACTCGTGTGTAAAACCAGAGCTAGGATACCAGCGGTGCATTAGTACACCATCATCACAAAGGTAAGACACAGGGTTTTCAGGTTTTTTGTCATTTCACCAGAGAACGACATGACAGGGTGGGGTCAGATTGCTGCTCTCTGATCAGCTGCTCTTTGTCCACTGACAATGTAAGGTGTGTATCGTCAGGTGGAGGCTCGATTGACACATTTACATGTTCTTTACACTCTGGAGGGGAGCAAGTCTGATCAGAAGGACACATGAACAAGTCACTTAAATCTTTGCCTGAGCACGAGTTCCCAACACACAGGGAACATGGGGCGAATTGAACGCAACCAGCAGAGAAACGTCATCACTTGGAATCTGGTCATCAACAACTTCCAGATCATTTCCGAGGATAAGGTCGACATCTGCTAGCAGTAGCTGAGGCCTCACGGCAATTTCGAATTTGCCTAACACCAATCGTGAGGACAGCTGAACAAAATGCAACGGCGTGCGCACTCTCATTTTTACTCCCTACACCAAATCACCTGAGCCACAGTAAGAGTCGGCTGAGAAAGACAAGAGAACCCTATGCATCAAGGTCTACGTTGCCCCAGTATCACGCAGGATAGTGACTGGTACTCAATTGTCCCACCCACAAGTGAAACATAACCTCGAGTCACAAACAGCTGGAAAGCCTCATCAATTTTTTTCTCCCAGTCAAATTGAAATTTTGAATAGGGTCGGGTTTTGTGTAAATGAGACTCACAGGGGATGGCTTTTTACCATATTTATTTTGTTCTTTTCTTCTAAGAACAGGGCAGACAGCGATTAGGTGTCCCTCCTCATGACAGTAAAAACACCCTCTCGTTTCCACAGCAGCAGTGGGATTACGACAGAAACTTTTTAACCCGTCTCTCACTAGGAGTTGGCCCACGTCGATTTATGGGAGAAAGCACACATTTGTGGGTTAATGCAAACTCATCGGCCAGCACGGCAGCAGGATTTAAGGACGTGACTTGTTGTTCATTTAAATAAATGACAACTTTTTCTGGGAGGCAGCTTTTAAATCCCTCCAGCAAAACCAGTTCACGTAATTCATCAAGTTTTATCTTTGCTGGCCTGACACCACTTATCAAACAACGCACCTTTTACTCTCGCAATTAGATCACAACTCATGTAAACACCATATCGTATTAGATCACAACTCATGTAAACACCAGATCGTATTAGATCACAACTCATGTAAACGGTTGAGATGAAATCTTCAATCGGAATGATTTCAATCAGAATGAAGAAAAGTGTTCATGTAAACCCAGCTATTGAGAGTGGGTGAGAGCGGGGAATTTGTAAGTTTGTTTTATGTCTCTTAAACACAAGCTGTCTATTAGTCTTCTTAATCATTAATACATTGAATTTTGCCAAATGTTTTTTACAGTGTAGTTATGCAGCTCCTGTACTTGGGAAAAGTTCTTGGTGATTCATCTGTCACTCATGGGCGGCCAAAAGCCCGGTGAAAGGCTCTCCGTCGGCTGAGTGGTGAATATTTCTGAGGCCCAGACGGGTGGGGAAGAAAGGCCTTTGTTCAGGGCTTCCCACTCCACCGGCCTGCTTTTGGGCTCTTTGGAAATGGGGCCACAGTAAACAAACAATATGTCCTGATGAATGGATAATGATGCACATGTTTACTGAGTGAGGTTTCTGCAGCACATTCTCTGTTCACTCAGCAAAAAGAGGCACCCAGATAGAAGCTTGTCTTCTGTTTGTGTTACATCAAACAAAGTCTCAATAATCAGCAGGCTCTGAGTGGCGAAAGTTTAACTCATGGTCATTCCACAGTTATCTGTGTTTCTGTAACAAAAGTACCAAACACTTCTAATGCAGCTTCCACAGTTGTCTTTGGGTGTCTAAGCTGAAACTGAAACCACTGCAGACACTGGTTCATGCTTCATTTGAAACGTTTCTCATTTCTCAAGCAGCTTATGTAGCATATATTTTGTTGAATAGGATTTCCGATTCGTTATTAATAAGGGAACTTGGAAGACCTGATGACACTGATTGACTCCTAGTGCGCTCAGTCCCACTTTACCATCATAAAATACATGCCTGTTGGGAATAAAGGTGTCTCCCAGTTTATTAGGAGAGATTAAAACATCAGGCAGACAACATCAACAGATTGGAAGGGACTGCAGTACATCTCCTTTGTCCCAGTCAGACTGGGGGAACTGGGCTGTATTGTGCTGTGCCCAGCATATGGGGAGGCTTGGGGTCTTTGGTGCACCGGAAGAGAGCCTAGGAACAATAGGCCACACAAATCCCTCGCCTCACCTCTGGTTCTCTGCCTTCCATTCCCATGCCAGAGAATCAGTAGGCTCAGGGGGTAACCCATCAAAGTCACTTGACTCAGGAGAGCTCCTCTCACAGAGGTAGGGGCCAATATCCTCTCTGGGGCCATTAAACACAAGCAGCCCAGAGGGTGCTTGTTCCAGGACTGAAGGACTTGGTCTGCTCGTTAAATTCTTGCTTCCTCATGATTTGTCTCTACCTCCAACATGAAAGAGATTTTTGCATTTGCTGTCCAGAATGCTTCGTGTTGGCTCCAAGTTGGTCATGTAGTTATGAGTAGGTGAAGAGACAAACACAATGACATTATGAGATGTTGAAAGTTCCTCTTTTAACTGACAGATGAATACTGTATTGACAGGAGAGGAGTGGACACCAAATCAACCCTGTCAAGTGGCCCCAGTGGCATCCACAAACTAACACAACATGTTTGAAAATCATTATCTTCTCATCCCCATGCTGATGGAAAGTCGGATGACATTTGATAGAACTTCCCATCAAAACAGTGTTTCAGCACTCAACAAACTAGAGAAGATGAGAATTGTATTAAAATAAAGACAGTAAAACAAACTTAAAAACTGAATTGCATTGTAGAATGCATGCCTCCACCAAGGCCAAATAGTACATGTGGGTATAGCTTGCCTAAACCATCACCCACCCCTCCGTAGAAAGGGTTAATAGTTTTTCCTCAATTAGAGGTAGTATAAAAAACACATTCTATCTTTCATTGTTAAAGAAAGTCAAAAAGATTCCTGGATCCACCCCTTTAGACTCCATACAGCTCACATAGAGTAATTCCAGTCTCCAGAAGCCCAAACATTCCAGACTGATTTGAAAAGGCACTATTTATACACTTTCAAAGCGGAAGTTTTTACTGTAGCTCAGTGTTTACCTGCTACCTGGATGTTGTGTCGTACAACAGAGAGAGCCCTACTCAAGCTGCAGCAACAAGTACCTATGTCCCAGCTAATGGTACATTAACAGTGTCGTACTATGTGTGGGCAAAGAGTTTGTTCTCGTTGATCTCACAGGTTTGAGCTTCTACACCTTCCTCAGACAGGGTGTGCTAACGCTTTTAGCTTTGGGGCTGCAGTGACATTTTCAGTTTAAAAAGGGTGTGACTAAAATAATTTGGGATCTCAAGGCTTCTGGAGACTTAGGTTATACATAATGAGCTGAATGGAGTCATTTTACTTTGGTTTCATTTGTTTTTTTTTTGTTTTAAACAAGTAAGGGAAGACGGAGACAAATGAAACAAGTTAAATTAGATAAAATTAAAAATAAAAGTTTAGATATAATAGATATATAAACAGCTAAAATAATGCAAAACTGTACATGAAATGTAAATACAAGGGAGCTAACAGCCAGTTTAACAGGGCAGGTTTTCAGCTGATGTTAAAGATAAAATACAATATTACTGATGCAGAGTGTACAGAGTAATTCATACCACAGTATATCCATACAAGTCTATTTTATTTACATTGCACGAAATTACAACAAAAGTTATCTATGAAGTTATATATACTGATCAACAATGGAAACACATCATTTTAAATACCCTGTAATTTCTATTCACTAGTCCTAATCTACTGAAACAAACAATCATGTTATTCATTGAATAGACTTTTTTAAGTACCCACAACTAAAACATGTTAAATCATGAATAACCATAATTTAGTCATAACATAGACATAACAGTCATTGGTGCATTTCAGAGTAAGCGATGATGATGGTGGGATTTTTTTCTGCATGATTGAAAAGACCTGGCCAAGACGATAATTTACCTGGTCTAATTAATGTCCTAGAGAAACAACTGATGATGTCACGACTTCCAAAAAAACCTTACGTGAACGGGCAGTTGGGATGCTATGGTCGGAACTCTGCAGACACGTGCAGCACAGATGTTCCAGATGTTATGGCTGATTACAAAGTGGACGGAGATCACATTTAGGGACAAGTCCAGATTTAACTTGTTCACAGCTGGTGGTCGTTGGCGTTTGTATCGCCGCTGCAGGGACCGCTATCCTGTCGTATAGATCCGGGAAGTGGATCGTTTGGTGGTGTTGTCATGATGTGGGGAGCCACTGCTAATGGATGACGGTCAAAACTTGTCCACATTCACGGTACACCGGCAGCCATCCGTTACTGAAATACGGTCCTAGGTCCACACGTCATTCCCAGGATACGGTATTCAGACATCACCTTCATGCATGACAATGCCAGACCACATGTGGCTCATGTCTGTCAGGAGTAGCCTACCTGGACCAGAACAATGTTGCTGTCCTTCCTTGACCAGTATATTCACAGATCTCTACCCAATAAGTGCATCTATGGGATTTTCAGGATCACCGGGTGAGAGAGAGAGAGATCCTGTTCCAGCAACACATGAACAACTTGTCACAGCACTGCAGGAAGAATGGCATGTCATCCTACAAGTCATTTCGGCCGTTTGTATCCGCGATCTTGTTCTTTCAGTCATTACCCAAAGCTCATGACCATAGGTGAGGGTAGGAATGTAGATTGACCGGTAAATGGAGTGCTTTGCCTTGTAGCTTAGCTCCCTTTTCACCACTACAGACCGATACAGAGTCCGCATCACTGGAGACGCTGCCCTGATCCGTCTATCAATCTCCCGTTCCATTCTTCCCTCATTCGTGAACAAGAACCCAAGATACTTGAACTCCTCCACTTGGGCAGCAACCCATCCCTGACCTGGAGTGAGTAATCCACCCTTTTCCGACTGAGAACCATGGCCTCAGACTTGGAGGTGCTGATTCTCATCTCGGCCACTTCACACTCAGCTGCAAACTATCCAAATGGCAGTTGGAGGTCATGGCATGATGAAGCTAACAGGACCACATCATCTGCAAAAAGCAATAAAGCGATCCTGAGTCCACCAAACCTGACACCCTCCATCACCTGGTTGCGCCTAGAAATTTTGTCCATTAAGATTACCAAAAGAATTGGTGACAAAGGGCAGCCCTGACGGAGTCCAACTCTCACCAGAAACAAGTCTGACTTACTCTCGCTCCGGTCATACAGGGACCGAATGGCCCGTAACAACGGGCCCGATACCCCATATTCCCGGACCACCCCCTACAGAGCACTATGAGGGACATGGTTGTATGCCTTTTCCAAGTCCCCAAAGCACATGTAGACTGGTTGGGCAAACTCCTATGCACCCTCCAGCACTCTAGCAAGAGTGAAGAGCTGATCCAGCGTTCCACGACCAGGACGAAAACTGCATTGCTCCTCCTGAATCCGAGATCCAATACCTTGGCATAGACCTTCCCAGGGAAGCTGAGAAGTGTGATCCCCCGATAATTGGAACACACCCTTCGGTCTCCCTTTTTAAAAAGGGGAACCACCACCACAGTCTGAAAATCCTGAGGCACTGTCCCCGACTTCCACACGATGTTGCAGAGGCATGTCAACTAAGACAGTCCTACAAAATCCAGAGCCTTAAGGTACTCAGGGCGAATCTCATCCACCCCTGGGGCACTGCCAGAGAGGAGTTTATTAACTATCTCAGTGACCTCAGCCCCTGTGATGGACGAGTCCCCCTCTGAGTCCCCCATCTCTGGCTCCTCCATGGAGGACGTGTTACAGACTGTTACAGAATAACTGCTACAAACTGACTACTTTAAACTGAATACGACAGACTGAATACTACAAACTGACTACTATAGAATGACTACTACAGACTGACTGCTACAAACTGACTGCTACAGATTCAATTCTTTAGACTGACTACTTTAGACTGACTACTTTAGACTGAATGCTGCAGACTGACTGCTACAGACTGACTGCTACAGACTGACCACTTTAGACTGAGTGCTACATAATGACTGCTACAGACTGACTGCTACTGACTGCCCGCTTTAGACTGACTGCTATTGACAGACTGCTACAGACTGACTGTTACAGAATAACTGCTACAAACTGACCACTTTAGACTGACTGCTACAGACTGACTGATACAGAATGACCCTTACAGACTGCTACAGACTGAGCACTTTAGATTGACTGCTACAGACTGACTTCTATAGACTAACATTTACAGACTGACTGCTACACAATGACTGCTACAGATTTACTACTTTAAACTGAAAACTACAGACTGAATACTACAAACTGACTACTATAGAATGACTAATACAGACTGACTGCTACAGACTGACTGCTACAGATTCACTTCTTTAGACTGACTACTTTAGACTGACTACTTTAGAATGAATGCTACATAATGACTGCTAAAGACTGACCGCTTTAGACTGACTGGTATAGACTGACTGCTATAGACGGACTAGTACAGACTGAATGCTGCAGAATGACTGCTATAGAATGACTGCTACAGACTGACTGTTACAGAATAACTGCTACAAACTGACCACTTTAGACTGACTGCTTCAGACTGACTGATACAGAATGACTGCTATAAACTGCTACAGACTGACCACTTTAGACTGACTGCTATAGACAGACTGCTACAGACTGACTGCTACAGAATGACTCCTATAGAATAACTGCTACAAACCGACCACTTAAGACTGACTGCTACAGACTGACCGATACAGAATGACTGATACAGGCTGCTACAGACTGACCACTTTAGACTGACTGCTACATAATGACTACTAGTGACTAACATTTAGAGACTGAATACTACAGACTGACTAACATAGAATGATTTCTACCGAATGAATACTACAGATCGACTACTACAGACTGACTGCTACGGATCCACTACTTTAGACTGACTACTTTAGACTGAATGCTGCAGACTGACTGTTACAGACTGCTGTTACAGACCAACCACCTTAGACTGACTGCTACATAATGACTGCTACAGACTAACCACTGTACACTGACTGCTATAGACTGACTACAAAATAATGACTGCTACAGACTGACCACTTTAGACAGACTGCTACAGACTGACTGCTACAGAATTACTTCTATAGACTGACTGCAACAGACTGACTATTACAGAATAACTGCTACAAACTGACCACTTTAGACTGACTGCTACAGACTGACTGCTACAGACTGACTGATACAGAATGACCTCTATAGACTGACTGCTACAGACCGGCAGCTTTAGACTGACTGCTATAGACTGACTGCTACAGAATGACTGCTACAGAGTGACTATTACAGAATAACTGCTACAAACTGACCACTTTAGACTCACTGCTACAGACTGACTGATACAGAATGACTGCTACAGATTGCTACAGACTGACCACTTTAGACTGACTGCTACATAATGACCGCTTTAGACTGACTGCTATAGACAGACTGCTACAGACTGACTGTTACAGAATAACTGCTACAAACCGACCGATACAGAATGACTGCTACCGACTGACTGCTTGTGACTAACATTTAGAGACTGACTACTACAGAATGACTGCTATAGACTGACTACTTTAAACTGAATACTACAGACTGAATACTACAGACTGAATACCAAAGACTGACTACTATAGAATGACTACTATAGAGTGATTTCTACCGACTGAATACTACAAATCGACTACTACAGACTGACTACTACAGACTGACTGCTACGGATCCACTACTTTAGACTGACTACTTTAGACTGAATGCTGCAGACTGACTGTTACAGACTGCTGTTACAGACCAACCACCTTAGACTGACTGCAAAATAATGACTGCTATAGACTGACCACTTTAGACTGACTGCTACAGACTGACTGATACAGAATGACTTCTATAGACTGACTGCTACAGACTAACTGCTACAGAATGACTGCTACAGACTGACTGCTTTAGACTGACTGCTATAGACTGACTGCTACAGAATGACCGCTATAGAATGACTGCTACACACTGACTATTACAGAATCACTGCTACAAACTGACCACTTTAGACTGACTGCCATAAATTGACTGCTACAGAATGACTGCTACAGACTGACCACTTTAGACTGACTGCTACAGACTGACTGTTATAGACTAACATTTACAGACTGACTACTACAGAATGACTGCTACAGACTGACTACTTTAAACTGAATACTACAGACTGAATACTACAGACTGACTTCTATAGAATGACTACTATAGAATGATTTCTACCGACTGAATACTACAAATTGACTACTACAGACTGACTACTACAGACTGACTGCTACAGATTCACTTCTTTAGACTGACTACTTTAGACTGAATGCTGCAGACTGACTGCTACAGACTGACTGCTACAGACTGACCACTTTAGACTGACTGCTACATAATGACTTCTACAGATTCAATTCTTTAGACTGACTACTTTAGACTGAATGCTGCAGACTGACTGCTACATAATGACTGCTACAGACTGACTGCTTTAGACTGACTGCTATAGACTGACTGCTATAGACTGACTGCTACAGACTGACCGCTTTAGACTGACTGCTATAGGCAGAATGCTACAGACTGACTGCTGAAGAATGAATTCTATAGAATGACTGCTACAGACTGACTGCTACAGAATGACTGCAACAGACTGCTACAGACTGACCACTTTAGAGCGACTGCTACATAATGACTGCTACAGACTGACCGTTTCAGACTGACTGCTATAGACCGACTGCTACAGACTGACTACTTTAAACTGAATACTACAGACTGAATACTAAAGACTGACTACTATAGAATGACTACTATAGAATGATTTCTACCGACTGAATACTACAAATCGACTACTACAGACTGACTACTACAGACTGACTGCTACAGACTGCCTGCTTTAGACTGACTTCTATAGACAGACTACTACAGACTGACTGCTACAGTATGACTGCTACAGAATGACTGCTACAGACTGATTACTAGAGAATGACTGCTGAAGACAACTGCTACAGAATGACTGCTACAGACTGACTACTTTAAACTGAATACTACAGACTGACCACTATAGAATGATTGCTACCGACTGAATACTACAAATCGACTACTATAGACTGACTGCTACAGACTGACTGCTACAGATTCACTTCTTTAGACTGAATACTTTAGACTGAATGCTGCATACTGACTGCTACATAATTACTGCTACAGACTGACCGCTTTAGACTGACTGCTATAGACTGACTGCTACAGACTGACTGCTATAGACTGACCACTTTAGACTGACTGCTATAGACAGACTGCTACAGACTGACTGCTGAAGAATGAATGCTATAGAATGACTGCTACAGACTGACTGTTACCGAATAACTGCAACAAATATACCACCGTAGACTGACTGCAAAAGACTGCTAGAGACTGACCACTTTACACCGACTGCTACATAATGACTGCTACAGACTGACCGTTTTAGACTGACTGCTATAGACTGACTGCTACAGACTGACTGCTACAGACTGACCACTTTAGACTGACTGCTATAGACAGACTGCTACAGACTGACTGCTGAAGAATGAATGATATAGAATGACTTTTACAGACTGACTGTTACAGAAGAACTGCTACAAACTGACCACTTTAGACTGATTGCTATAGACTGACTGCAACATAATGACTGCTACAGACTGACTGATACAGAATGACTTCTATAGATTGACTGCTACAGACTAAATGCTACAGAATGACTGCTACAGACTGACCGCTTTAGAATGACTGCTATAGACTGACGGCTATAGACTGACTGCTACAGAATGACTGGTATAGAATGACTGCTACACACTGACTATTACAGAATAACTGCTACAAACTGACCACTTTAGACTGACTGCTACAGACTGACTGATACAGAATGACTGCTACACACTGACTACTTTAAACTGAATACTACAGACTGAATACTAAAGACTGACTACTATAGAATGACTACTATAGAATGATTTCTACCGACTGAATACTACAAATCGACTACTACAGACTGACTACTACAGACTGACTGCTACAGATTCACTTCTTTATACTGACTACTTTAGACTGAATGCTGCAGACTGACTGCTAGAGACTGACTGCTACAGACTGACCACTTTAGACTGACTGCTACATAATGATTGCGACAGACTGACCGCTTTAGACTGACTGCTATAGACTGACTGCTACAGACTGACTGCTACAGACTGACCGCTTTAGACTGACTGCTATAGACAGACTACTACAGACTGACTGCTACAGTATGACTGCTACAGAATGACTGCTACAGACTGATTACTAGAGAATGACTGCTGAAGACTACTGCTACAGAATGACTGCTACAGACTGACTACTTTAAACTGAATACTACAGACTGACCACTATAGAATGATTGCTACCGACTGAATACTACAAATCGACTACTACAGACTGACTACTACAGACTGACTGCTACAGACTGCCTGCTACAGATTCACTTATTTAGACTGACTACTTTAGACTGAATGCTGCAGACTGACTGCTAAATAATGACTGCTAAAGACTGACCGCTTTTGACTGACTGCTATAGACAGACTGCTACAGACTGACTGCTGAAGAATGAATGCTATAGAATGACTGCTACAGACTGACTGTTACAGAAGAACTGCAACAAACATACCACTTTAGACTGACTGCTACAGCCTGACTGCTACAGAATGACTGTTAAAGAAGAAGTGCTACAAACTGACCACTTTAGACTGATTGCTAGAGACTGACTGCAAAATAATGACTGCTACAGACTGAAACACTTTAGACTGACTGCTACAGACTGACTGATACGAATGATTTCTATAGATTGACTGCTACAGACTAACTGCTACAGAATGACTGCTACAGACTGACCGTTTTAGACTGACTGCTGTAGACTGACTGCTATAGACTGACTGCTACAGAATGAATGCTATAGAATAACTGCTACAAACTGACCACTTTAGACTGACTGCTACAGACTGACTGATACAGAATGACTGCTACAGAGTGACCACTTTAGACTGACTGCTATAGACTGACTGCTACAGAATGACTGCTACAGACTAACCACTTTAGACTGACTGCTACAGACTGACTACTACAGACTGACTGCTACGGATCCACTACTTTAGACTGACTACTTTAGACTGAATGCTGCAGACTGACTGCTACAGACTGCTGCTACAGACTGACCACTTTACACTGACTGCTATAGACTGACTGCTACAGACTGACCACTTTACACTGACTGCTATAGACTGACTGCTACAGACTGACTGCCACAGACTGACCACTTTAGACTGACTGCTATAGACTGACTGCTACAGACTGACTGCTAAAGACTGACCGCTTTAGACTGACTGCTATAGACTGACTACTAAAGACTGACTGCTACAGTATGACAGCTACAGAATGACTGTTAGACACTGATTTCTAGAGAATGACTGCTAAAGTCGACTGCTACAGAATGACTGCTACAGACTGACTACTTTAAACTGAATACTACAGACTGACCACTATAGAATGATTGCTACCGACTGAATACTACAAATCGACTACTACAGACTGACTACTACAGACTGACTGCTACAGACTGACTGCTATAGATTCACTTCTTTAGACTGACTACTTTAGACTGAATGCTGCAGACTGACTGCTACAGACTGACTGCTAAAGACTGACCACTTTAGACTGATTGCTACATAATGACTGCTACAGACTGACTGCTATAGACTAACTGCTATAGACTGACTGCTACAGACTTACTGCTACAGACTGACCGCTTTAGACTGACTGCTATAGACTGACTGCTACAGACTTACTGCTACAGACTGACCGCTTTAGACTGACTGCTATAGACAGATTGCTACAGACTGACTGCTGAAGAATGAATGCTATAGAATGACTGCTACAGACTGACTGTTACAGAAGGATTGCTACAAACTGACCACTTTAGACTGATTGCTCTAGACTGACTGCAAAATAATGACTGCTACAGATTGACCACTTTAGACTGACTGCAACTGACTGACTGATACAGAATGACTTCTATAGATTGACAGCTACAGACTAACTGCTATAGAATGACTGCTACAGACTGACCGCTTTAGACTGACTGTTATAGACTGACTGCTACAGAATGACTGGCATAGAATGACTGCTACAGACTGACTATTACAGAATGACTGCTACAGATTGACCACTGTAGATTGACTGCTATAGACTGACTGCTACACAATGACTGCTACAGACTGACCACTTTAGACTGACTGCTACAGACTGACTGCTATAGACTAACATTTACAGACTGACTACTACAGAATGACTGCTACAGACTGACTACTTTAAACTGAATACTACTGACTGAATACTACAGACTGACTACTATAGAATTAGTACTATAGAATGATTTCTACCGACTGAATACTACACATCGACTACTACAGACTGACTACTACAGACTGACTGCTACAGATTCACTTCTTTAGACTGACCACTTTAGACTGACTGCTACATAATGACTGCTACAGATTGACCACTTTAGACTAACTGCTACAGAATGACTGCTACAGACTGACCACTTTAGACTGACTGCAATAGACTGACTGTTATAGACTGACTGCTACAGAATGACTGGTATAGAATGACTGCTACACACTGACTATTACAGAATAACTGTTACAAACTGACCACTTTAGACTGACTGTTACAGACTGACTGATACAGAATGACTCCTACAGAGTGACCACTTTAGACTGACTGCTATAGACTGACTGCTACAGACTAACATTTTTCAGACTGACTACTACAGAATGACTGCTACAGACTGAATACTACAGACTGACTACTATAGAATGACTACTATAGAATGATTTCTACCGACTGAATACTACAGATCGACTACTACAGACTGACTGCTACGGATCCACTACTTTAGACTGACTACTTTAGACTGAATGCTGCAAACTGACTGCTACAGACTGTTGCTACAGACCAACCACCTTAGACTGACTGCTACATAATGACTGCTACAGACTGACCACTTTACACTGACTGCTATAGACTGACTGCTACAGACTGACTGCCACAGACTGACCACTTTAGAGTGACTGCTATAGACTGACTGCTATAGACTTACTGCTACAGAATGAATGCTATAAAATGACTGCTACAGACTGACAATTACAGAATAACTGTTACAAACTGACCACTTTAGACTGACTGCTACACACTGACTGATACAGAATGACTGCTACAGAGTGACCACTTTAGACTGACTGCTATAGACTGACTACTATAGAATGACTACTATAGAATGATTTCTACCGACTGAATACTACAAATCGACTACTACAGACTGACTGCTACAGACTGACTGCTACAGATTCACTTCTTTAGACTGACCACTTTAGACTGACTGCTACATAATGACTGCTACAGACTGACCACTTTAGACTGACTGCGATAGACTGACTGCTAGAGACTGACTGCTACAGACTGACCGCTTTAGACTGAATGCTATAGACAGACTGCTACAGACTGACTGCTGAAGAATGAATGCTATAGAATGACTGCTACAGACTGACTGTTACAGAAGAACTGCTACAAACTGACCACTTTAGACTGATTGCTATAGACTGACTGATACAGAATGACTTCTACAGATTGACAGCTACAGACTAACTGCTACAGAATGACTGCTACAGACTGACCGCTTTAGACTGACTGTTATAGACTGACTGCTATAGACTGACTGCTACAGAATGACTGGCATAGAATGACTGCTACAGACTGACTATTACAGAATGACTGCTACAGAGTGACCACTTTTGACTGACTGCTATAGACTGACTGCTACAGAATGACTGCTACAGACTAACCACTTTAGACTGACTGCTACAGACTGACTGCTATAGACTAACATTTACAGACTGACTACTACAGAATGACTGCTACAGACTGACCACTTTAGACTGACTGCTACAGACTGACTACTTTAAACTGAATACTACTGACTGAATACTACAGACTGACTACTATAGAATTACTACTATAGAATGATTTCTACCGACTGAATACTACACATCGACTACTACAGACTGACTACTACAGACTGACTGCTACAGATTCACTTCTTTAGACTGACCACTTTAGACTGACTGCTACATAATGACTGCTACAGATTGACCACTTTAGACTAACTGCTACAGAATGACTGCTACAGACTGACCACTTTAGACTGACTACAATAGACTGACTGTTATAGACTGACTGCTACAGAATGACTGGTATAGAATGACTGCTACACACTGACTATTACAGAATAACTGTTACAAACTGACCACTTTAGACTGACTGTTACAGACTGACTGATACAGAATGACTCCTACAGAGTGACCACTTTAGACTGACTGCTATAGACTGACTGCTACAGACTAACATTTTTCAGACTGACTACTACAGAATGACTGCTACAGACTGAATACTACAGACTGACTACTATAGAATGACTACTATAGAATGATTTCTACCGACTGAATACTACAGATCGACTACTACAGACTGACTGCTACGGATCCACTACTTTAGACTGAATGCTGCAAACTGACTGCTACAGACTGTTGCTACAGACCAACCACCTTAGACTGACTGCTACAGACTGACTGCCACAGACTGACCACTTTAGACTGACTGCTACATAATGACTGCTACAGATTGACCACTTTAGACTAACTGCTACAGAATGACTGCTACAGACTGACCACTTTAGACTGACTACAATAGACTGACTGTTATAGACTGACTGCTACAGAATGACTGGTATAGAATGACTGCTACACACTGACTATTGCAGAATAACTGTTACAAACTGACCACTTTAGACTGACTGTTACAGACTGACTGATACAGAATGACTCCTACAGAGTGACCACTTTAGACTGACTGCTATAGACTGACTGCTACAGACTAACATTTTTCAGACTGACTACTACAGAATGACTGCTACAGACTGAATACTACAGACTGACTACTATAGAATGACTACTATAGAATGATTTCTACCGACTGAATACTACAGATCGACTACTACAGACTGACTGCTACGGATCCACTACTTTAGACTGAATGCTGCAAACTGACTGCTACAGACTGTTGCTACAGACCAACCACCTTAGACTGACTGCTACAGACTGACTGCCACAGACTGACCACTTTAGAGTGACTGCTATAGACTGACTGCTATAGACTTACTGCTACAGAATGAATGCTATAAAATGACTGCTACAGACTGACAATTACAGAATAACTGTTACAAACTGACCACTTTAGACTGACTGCTACACACTGACTGATACAGAATGACTGCTACAGAGTGACCACTTTAGACTGACTGCTATAGACTGACTACTATAGAATGACTACTATAGAATGATTTCTACCGACTGAATACTACAGATCGACTACTACAGACTGACTGCTACGGATCCACTACTTTAGACTGACTACTTTAGACTGAATGCTGCAAACTGACTGCTACAGACTGTTGCTACAGACCAACCACCTTAGACTGACTGCTACAGACTGACTGCCACAGACTGACCACTTTAGAGTGACTGCTATAGACTGACTGCTATAGACTTACTGCTACAGAATGAATGCTATAAAATGACTGCTACAGACTGACAATTACAGAATAACTGTTACAAACTGACCACTTTAGACTGACTGCTACACACTGACTGATACAGAATGACTGCTACAGAGTGACCACTTTAGACTGACTGCTATAGACTGACTACTATAGAATGACTACTATAGAATGATTTCTACCGACTGAATACTACAAATCGACTACTACAGACTGACTGCTACAGACTGACTGCTACAGATTCACTTCTTTAGACTGACCACTTTAGACTGACTGCTACATAATGACTGCTACAGACTGACCACTTTAGACTGACTGCTATAGACTGACTGCTAGAGACTGACTGCTACAGACTGACCGCTTTAGACTGACTGCTATAGACAGACTGCTACAGACTGACTGCTGAAGAATGAATGCTATAGAATGACTGCTACAGACTGACTGTTACAGAAGAACTGCTACAAACTGACCACTTTAGACTGATTGCTATAGACTGACTGATACAGAATGACTTCTATAGATTGACAGCTACAGACTAACTGCTACAGAATGACTGCTACAGACTGACCGCTTTAGACTGACTGTTATAGACTGACTGCTATAGACTGACTGCTACAGAATGACTGGCATAGAATGACTGCTACAGACTGACTATTACAGAATGACTGCTACAGACTGACTGCTATAGACTAACATTTACAGACTGACTACTACAGAATGACTGCTACAGACTGACTACTATAGAATGACTACTATAGAATGATTTCTACCGACTGAATACTACAAATCGACTACTACAGACTGACTGCTACAGACTGACTGCTACAGATTCACTTCTTTAGACTGACCACTTTAGACTGACTGCTACATAATGACTGCTACAGACTGACCACTTTAGACTGACTGCTATAGACTGACTGCCACAGAATGACTGGCATAGAATGACTGCTACAGACTGACTATTACAGAATGACTGCTACAGAGTGACCACTTTTTACTGACTGCTATAGACTGACTGCTACAGAATGACTGCTACAGACTAACCACTTTAGACTGACTGCTACAGACTGACTGCTATAGACTAACATTTACAGACTGACTACTACAGAATGACTGCTACAGACTGACCACTTTAGACTGACTGCTACAGACTGACTACTTTAAACTGAATACTACTGACTGAATACTACAGACTGACTACTATAGAATTACTACTATAGAATGATTTCTACCGACTGAATACTACACATCGACTACTACAGACTGACTACTACAGACTGACTGCTACAGATTCACTTCTTTAGACTGACCACTTTAGACTGACTGCTACATAATGACTGCTACAGATTGACCACTTTAGACTAACTGCTACAGAAAGACTGCTACAGACTGACCACTTTAGACTGACTACAATAGACTGACTGTTATAGACTGACTGCTACAGAATGACTGGTATAGAATGACTGCTACACACTGACTATTACAGAATAACTGTTACAAACTGACCACTTTAGACTGACTGTTACAGACTGACTGATACAGAATGACTCCTACAAAATTGACCACTTTAGACTGACTGCTATAGACTGACTGCTACAGACTAACATTTTTCAGACTGACTACTACAGAATGACTGCTACAGACTGAATACTACAGACTGACTACTATAGAATGACTACTATAGAATGATTTCTACCGACTGAATACTACAGACTGACTACTACAGACTGACTGCTACAGATTCACTTCTTTAGACTGACCACTTTAGACTGACTGCTACATAATGACTGCTACAGATTGACCACTTTAGACTAACTGCTACAGAATGACTGCTACAGACTGACCACTTTAGACTGACTACAATAGACTGACTGTTATAGACTGACTGCTACAGAATGACTGGTATAGAATGACTGCTACACACTGACTATTACAGAATAACTGTTACAAACTGACCACTTTAGACTGACTGTTACAGACTGACTGATACAGAATGACTCCTACAGAGTGACCACTTTAGACTGACTGCTATAGACTGACTGCTACAGACTAACATTTTTCAGACTGACTACTACAGAATGACTGCTACAGACTGAATACTACAGACTGACTACTATAGAATGACTACTATAGAATGATTTCTACCGACTGAATACTACAGATCGACTACTACAGACTGACTGCTACGGATCCACTACTTTAGACTCACTACTTTAGACTGAATGCTGCAAACTGACTGCTACAGACTGTTGCTACAGACCAACCACCTTAGACTGACTGCTACAGACTGACTGCCACAGACTGACCACTTTAGACTGACTGCTACATAATGACTGCTACAGATTGACCACTTTAGACTAACTGCTACAGAATGACTGCTACAGACTGACCACTTTAGACTGACTACAATAGACTGACTGTTATAGACTGACTGCTACAGAATGACTGGTATAGAATGACTGCTACACACTGACTATTACAGAATAACTGTTACAAACTGACCACTTTAGACTGACTGTTACAGACTGACTGATACAGAATGACTCCTACAGAGTGACCACTTTAGACTGACTGCTATAGACTGACTGCTACAGACTAACATTTTTCAGACTGACTACTACAGAATGACTGCTACAGACTGAATACTACAGACTGACTACTATAGAATGACTACTATAGAATGATTTCTACCGACTGAATACTACAGATCGACTACTACAGACTGACTGCTACGGATCCACTACTTTAGACTCACTACTTTAGACTGAATGCTGCAAACTGACTGCTACAGACTGTTGCTACAGACCAACCACCTTAGACTGACTGCTACAGACTGACTGCCACAGACTGACCACTTTAGACTGACTGCTACATAATGACTGCTACAGATTGACCACTTTAGACTAACTGCTACAGAATGACTGCTACAGACTGACCACTTTAGACTGACTACAATAGACTGACTGTTATAGACTGACTGCTACAGAATGACTGGTATAGAATGACTGCTACACACTGACTATTACAGAATAACTGTTACAAACTGACCACTTTAGACTGACTGTTACAGACTGACTGATACAGAATGACTCCTACAGAGTGACCACTTTAGACTGACTGCTATAGACTGACTGCTACAGACTAACATTTTTCAGACTGACTACTACAGAATGACTGCTACAGACTGAATACTACAGACTGACTACTATAGAATGACTACTATAGAATGATTTCTACCGACTGAATACTACAGATCGACTACTACAGACTGACTGCTACGGATCCACTACTTTAGACTGACTACTTTAGACTGAATGCTGCAGACTGACTGCTACAGACTGTTGGTACAGACCAACCACCTTAGACTGACTGCTACAGACTGACTGCCACAGACTGACCACTTTAGAGTGACTGCTATAGACTGACTGCTATAGACTTACTGCTACAGAATGAATGCTATAAAATGACTGCTACAGACTGACAATTACAGAATAACTGTTACAAACTGACCACTTTAGACTGACTGCTACACACTGACTGATACAGAATGACTGCTACAGAGTGACCACTTTAGACTGACTGCTATAGACTGACTACTATAGAATGACTACTATAGAATGATTTCTACCGACTGAATACTACAGATCGACTACTACAGACTGACTGCTACGGATCCACTACTTTAGACTGACTACTTTAGACTGAATGCTGCAAACTGACTGCTACAGACTGTTGCTACAGACCAACCACCTTAGACTGACTGCTACAGACTGACTGCCACAGACTGACCACTTTAGAGTGACTGCTATAGACTGACTGCTATAGACTTACTGCTACAGAATGAATGCTATAAAATGACTGCTACAGACTGACAATTACAGAATAACTGTTACAAACTGACCACTTTAGACTGACTGCTACACACTGACTGATACAGAATGACTGCTACAGAGTGACCACTTTAGACTGACTGCTATAGACTGACTACTATAGAATGACTACTATAGAATGATTTCTACCGACTGAATACTACAAATCGACTACTACAGACTGACTGCTACAGATTCACTTCTTTAGACTGACCACTTTAGACTGACTGCTACATAATGACTGCTACAGACTGACCACTTTAGACTGACTGCTATAGACTGACTGCTAGAGACTGACTGCTACAGACTGACCGCTTTAGACTGACTGCTATAGACAGACTGCTACAGACTGACTGCTGAAGAATGAATGCTATAGAATGACTGCTACAGACTGACTGTTACAGAAGAACTGCTACAAACTGACCACTTTAGACTGATTGCTATAGACTGACTGATACAGAATGACTTCTATAGATTGACAGCTACAGACTAACTGCTACAGAATGACTGCTACAGACTGACCGCTTTAGACTGACTGTTATAGACTTACTGCTACAGAATGAATGCTATAAAATGACTGCTACAGACTGACAATTACAGAATAACTGTTACAAACTGACCACTTTAGACTGACTGCTACACACTGACTGATACAGAATGACTGCTACAGAGTGACCACTTTAGACTGACTGCTATAGACTGACTACTATAGAATGACTACTATAGAATGATTTCTACCGACTGAATACTACAGATCGACTACTACAGACTGACTGCTATGGATCCACTACTTTAGACTGACTACTTTAGACTGAATGCTGCAAACTGACTGCTACAGACTGTTGCTACAGACCAACCACCTTAGACTGACTGCTACAGACTGACTGCCACAGACTGACCACTTTAGAGTGACTGCTATAGACTGACTGCTATAGACTTACTGCTACAGAATGAATGCTATAAAATGACTGCTACAGACTGACAATTACAGAATAACTGTTACAAACTGACCACTTTAGACTGACTGCTACACACTGACTGATACAGAATGACTGCTACAGAGTGACCACTTTAGACTGACTGCTATAGACTGACTACTATAGAATGACTACTATAGAATGATTTCTACCGACTGAATACTACAAATCGACTACTACAGACTGACTGCTACAGACTGACTGCTACAGATTCACTTCTTTAGACTGACCACTTTAGACTGACTGCTACATAATGACTGCTACAGACTGACCACTTTAGACTGACTGCTATAGACTGACTGCTAGAGACTGACTGCTACAGACTGACCGCTTTAGACTGACTGCTATAGACAGACTGCTACAGACTGACTGCTGAAGAATGAATGCTATAGAATGACTGCTACAGACTGACTGTTACAGAAGAACTGCTACAAACTGACCACTTTAGACTGATTGCTATAGACTGACTGATACAGAATGACTTCTATAGATTGACAGCTACAGACTAACTGCTACAGAATGACTGCTACAGACTGACCGCTTTAGACTGACTGTTATAGACTGACTGCTATAGACTGACTGCTACAGAATGACTGGCATAGAATGACTGCTACAGACTGACTATTACAGAATGACTGCTACAGAGTGACCACTTTTGACTGACTGCTATAGACTGACTGCTACAGAATGACTGCTACAGACTGACCACTTTAGACTGACTGCTACAGACTGACTGCTATAGACTAACATTTACAGACTGACTACTACAGAATGACTGCTACAGACTGACTACTATAGAATGACTACTATAGAATGATTTCTACCGACTGAATACTACAAATCGACTACTACAGACTGACTGCTACAGACTGACTGCTACAGATTCACTTCTTTAGACTGACCACTTTAGACTGACTGCTACATAATGACTGCTACAGACTGACCACTTTAGACTGACTGCTATAGACTGATTGCTAGAGACTGACTGCTACAGACTGACCGCTTTAGACTGACTGCTATAGACAGACTGCTACAGACTGACTGCTGAAGAATGAATGCTATAGAATGACTGCTACAGACTGACTGTTACAGAAGAACTGCTACAAACTGACCACTTTAGACTGATTGCTATAGACTGACTGATACAGAATGACTTCTATAGATTGACAGCTACAGACTAACTGCTACAGAATGACTGCTACAGACTGACCGCTTTAGACTGACTGTTAAAGACTGACTTCTATAGACTGACTGCTACAGAATGACTGGCATAGAATGACTGCTACAGACTGACTATTACAGAATGACTGCTACAGAGTGACCACTTTAGACTGACTGCTATAGACTGACTGCTACAGAATGACTGCTACAGACTGACCACTTTAGACTGACTGCTACAGACTGACTGCTATAGACTAACATTTACAGACTGACTACTACAGAATGACTGCTACAGACTGACTACTTTAAACTGAATACTACTGACTGAATACTACAGACTGACTACTATAGAATGACTACTATAGAATGATTTCTACCGACTGAATACTACACATCGACTACTACAGACTGACTGCTACGGATCCACTACTTTAGACTGACTACTTTAGACTGAATGCTGCAGACTGACTGCTACAGACTGCTGCTACAGACCAACCACCTTAGACTGACTGCTACATAATGACTGCTACAGACTGACCACTTTACACTGACTGCTATAGACTGACTGCTACAGACTGACTGCTACAGCCTGACTGCTTTAGACTGACTGCTATAGACAGACTGCTACAGACTGACTGCTGAAGAATGAATGCTATAGAATGACTGCTACAGACTGTCTGTTACAGAAGAGCTGCTACAAACTGACCGCTTTAAACTGATTGCTATAGACTGACTGCAAAAAAAATGACTGCTACAGATTGACCACTTTAGACTGACTGCTACAGACTGACTGATACAGAATGACTTCTAGAGATTGACTGCTACAGACTAACTGCTACAGAATGACTGCTACAGACTGACCACTTTAGACTGACTGCAATAGACTGACTGCTATAGACTGACTGCTACAGAATGACTGGTATAGAATGACTGCTACACACTGACTATTACAGAATAACTGTTACACACTGACCACTTCAGACTGACTGCTACAGACTGACTGATACAGAATGACTGCTACAGAGTGACCACTTTAGACTGACTGCTATAGACTGACTGCTACAGAATGACTGCTACAGACTGACCACTTTAGACTGACTGCTACAGACTGACTGCTATAGACTAACATTTACAGACTGACTACTACAGAATGACTGCTACAGACTGACTACTTTAAACTGAATACTACTGACTGAATACTACAGACTGACTACTATAGAATGACTACTATAGAATGATTTCTACCGACTGAATACTACACATCGACTACTACAGACTGACTGCTACGGATCCACTACTTTAGACTGACTACTTTAGACTGAATGCTGCAGACTGACTGCTACAGACTGCTGCTACAGACCAACCACCTTAGACTGACTGCTACATAATGACTGCTACAGACTGACCACTTTACACTGACTGCTATAGACTGACTGCTACAGACTGACTGCTACAGCCTGACTGCTTTAGACTGACTGCTATAGACAGACTGCTACAGACTGACTGCTGAAGAATGAATGCTATAGAATGACTGCTACAGACTGTCTGTTACAGAAGAGCTGCTACAAACTGACCGCTTTAAACTGATTGCTATAGACTGACTGCAAAAAAAATGACTGCTACAGATTGACCACTTTAGACTGACTGCTACAGACTGACTGATACAGAATGACTTCTAGAGATTGACTGCTACAGACTAACTGCTACAGAATGACTGCTACAGACTGACCACTTTAGACTGACTGCAATAGACTGACTGCTATAGACTGACTGCTACAGAATGACTGGTATAGAATGACTGCTACACACTGACTATTACAGAATAACTGTTACACACTGACCACTTTAGACTGACTGCCACAGACTGACTGATACAGAATGACTGCTACAGAGTGACCACTTTAGACTGACTGCTATAGACTGACTGCTACAGAATGACTGCTACAGACTAACCACTTTAGACTGACTGCAACAGACTGACTGCTATAGACTAACATTTTTCAGACTGACTACTACAGAATGACTGCTACAGACTGAATACTACAGACTGACTACTATAGAATGACTACTATAGAATGATTTCTACCGACTGAATACTACAGATCGACTACTACAGACTGACTGCTACGGATCCACTACTTTAGACTGACTACTTTAGACTGAATGCTGCAAACTGACTGCTACAGACTGTTGCTACACACCAACCACCTTAGACTGACTGCTACATAATGACTGCTACAGACTGACCACTTTACACTGACTGCTATAGACTGACTGCTACAGACTGACTGCCACAGACTGACCACTTTAGAGTGACTGCTATAGACTGACTGCTATAGACTTACTGCTATAGACTTACTGCTACAGAATGAATGCTATAGAATGACTGCTACAGACTGACAATTACAGAATAACTGCTACAAACTGACCACTTTAGACTGACTGCTACACACTGACTGATACAGAATGACTGCTACAGAGTGACCACTTTAGACTGACTGCTATAGACTGACTACTATAGAATGATTTCTACCGACTGAATACTACAAATCGACTACTACAGACTGACTGCTACAGACTGAGTGCTACAGATTCACTTCTTTAGACTGACCACTTTAGACTGACTGCTACATAATGACTGCTACAGACTGACCACTTTAGACTGACTGCTATAGACTGACTGCTAAAGACTGACTGCTACAGACTGACCGCTTTAGACTGACTGCTATAGACAGACTGCTACAGACTGACTGCTGAAGAATGAATGCTATAGAATGACTGCTACAGACTGACTGTTACAGAAGAACTGCTACAAACTGACCACTTTAGACTGATTGCTATAGACTGACTGATACAGAATGACTTCTATAGATTGACAGCTACAGACTAACTGCTACAGAATGACTGCTACAGACTGACCGCTTTAGACTGACTGTTATAGACTGACTGCTATAGACTGACTGCTACAGAATGACTGGCATAGAATGACTGCTACAGACTGACTATTACAGAATGACTGCTACAGAGTGACCACTTTAGACTGACTGCTATAGACTGACTGCTACAGAATGACTGCTACAGACTGACCACTTTAGACTGACTGCTACAGACTGACTGCTATAGACTAACATTTACAGACTGACTACTACAGGATGACTGCTACAGACTGACTACTATAGAATGACTACTATAAAATGATTTCTACCGACTGAATACTACAAATCGACTACTACAGACTGACTGCTACAGACTGACTGCTACAGATTCACTTCTTTAGACTGACCACTTTAGACTGACTGCTACATAATGACTGCTACAGACTGACCACTTTAGACTGACTGCTATAGACTGACTGCTAGAGACTGACTGCTACAGACTGACCGCTTTAGACTGACTGCTTTAGACAGACTGCTACAGACTGACTGCTGAAGAATGAATGCTATAGAATGACTGCCACAGACTGACTGTTACAGAAGAACTGCTACAAACTGACCACTTTAGACGGATTGCTATAGACTGACTGATACAGAATGACTTCTATAGATTGACAGCTACAGACTAACTGCTACAGAATGACTGCTACAGACTGACCGCTTTAGACTGACTGTTAAAGACTGACTTCTATA
This sequence comes from Chaunax sp. Z400, assembly GCA_037577475.1. Taxonomy (NCBI): domain Eukaryota; kingdom Metazoa; phylum Chordata; class Actinopteri; order Lophiiformes; family Chaunacidae; genus Chaunax; species Chaunax sp. Z400. The sequence goes on along the minus strand of CM075187.1, from coordinate 33,027,852 downwards.
GACTGACTGCTACAGAATGACTGGCATAGAATGACTGCTACAGACTGACTATTACAGAATGACTGCTACAGAGTGACCACTTTAGACTGACTGTTATAGACTGACTGCTACAGAATGACTGCTACAGACTGACCACTTTAGACTGACTGCTACAGACTGACTGCTATAGACTAACATTTACAGACTGACTACTACAGAATGACTGCTACAGACTGACTACTTTAAACTGAATACTACTGACTGAATACTACAGACTGACTACTATAGAATGACTACTATAGAATGATTTCTACCGACTGAATACTACAAATCGACTACTACAGACTGACTGCTACGGATCCACTACTTTAGACTGACTACTTTAGACTGAATGCTGCAGACTGACTGCTACAGACTGCTGCTACAGACCAACCACCTTAGACTGACTGCTACATAATGACTGCTACAGACTGACCACTTTACACTGACTGCTATAGACTGACTGCTACAGACTGACTGCCACAGACTGACCACTTTAGAGTGACTGCTATAGACTGACTGCTATAGACTGACTGCTACAGAATGAATGCTATAGAATGACTGCTACAGACTGACTATTACATAATAACTGCTACAAACTGACCACTTTAGACTGACTGCTATAGACTGACTGATACAGAATGACTGGTACAGAGTGACCACTTTAGACTGACTGCCATAAATTGACTGCTACAGAATGACTGTTACAGACTGACTACCTTAGACTGACTGCTACATAATTACTGCTACAGACTGACCACTTTACACTGACTGCTATAGACTGACTGCTACAGACTGACTGCCACAGACTGACCACTTTAGATTGACTGCTACAGTATGACTGCTACAGAATGACTGCCACAGACTGACCACTTTAGATTGACTGCTACAGTATGACTGCTACAGAATGACTGCTACAGACTGATTACTAGAGAATGACTGCTAAAGACGACTGCTACAGAATGACTGATACAGACTGACTACTTTAAACTGAATACTACAGACTGACCACTATAGAATGATTGCTACCGACTGAATACCACAAATCGACTACTACAGACTGACTAAAACAGACTGACTGCTACAGACTGACTACTTTAAACTGAATACAACAGACTGAATACTACAAGCTGACTACTATAGAATGACTACTACAGACTGACTGCTATAGACTGACTGCTACATATTAACTTCTTTAGACTGACTACTTTAGACTGAATGCTACAGACTGACTGCCACAGACTGACCACTTTAGACTGACTGCTACAGTATGACTGCTACAGAATGACTGCTAGAGACTGACTACTTTAAACTGAATACTACAGACTGACCACTATAGAGTGGTTGCTGCCGACTGAATACCACAAATCGACTACTATAGACTGACTAAAACAGACTGACTGCTACAGACTGATTGCTACAGATTTACTTCTTTAGACTGACTACTTTAGACTGAATGATGCAGACTGACTGCTACATAATGACTGCTACAGACTGACCGTTTTAGACTGACTGGTATAGACTGACTGCTACAGACTAACTGCTACAGACTGACCGCTTTAGACTGACTGCTAGACAGACTGCTACAGACTAACTGCTACAGAATGACTGCTATGGAATGACTGCTAGAGACTGACTGTTACAGAAGAACTGCTACAAACTGACCACTTTAGACTGATTGCTGTAGACTGACTGATACAGAATGACTTCTATAGATTGACAGCTACAGACTAACTGCTACAGAATGACTGCTACAGACTGACCGCTTTAGACTGACTGTTAAAGACTGACTTCTATAGGCTGACTGCTACAGAATGACTGGCATAGAATGACTGCTACAGACTGACTATTACAGAATGACTGCTACAGAGTGACCACTTTAGACTGACTGCTACAGAATGACTGCTACAGACTGACCACTTTAGACTGACTGCTACAGACTGACTGCTATAGACTAACATTTACAGACTGACTACTACAGAATGACTGCTACAGACTGACTTCTTTAAACTGAATACTACTGACTGAATACTACAGACTGACTACTATAGAATGACTACTATAGAATGATTTCTACCGAATGAATACTACACATCGACTACTACAGACTGACTGCTACGGATCCACTACTTTAGACTGACTACTTTAGACTAAATGCTGCAGACTGACTGTTACAGACTGCTGTTACAGACCAACCACCTTAGACTGACTGCAAAATAATGACTGCTACAGACTGACCACTTTACACTGACTGCTATAGACTGACTGCTACAGACTGACTGCCACAGACTGACCACTTTAGGGTGACTGCTATAGACTGACTGCTATAGACTGACTGCTACAGAATGAATGCTATAGAATGACTGCTACAGACTGACTATTACAGAATAACTGCTACAAACTGACCACTTTAGACGGACTGCTACAGACTGACTGATACAGAATGACTGGTACAGAGTGACCACTTTAGACTGACTGCCATAAATTGACTGCTACAGAATGACTGTTACAGACTGACCACCTTAGACTGAATGCTACATAATTACTGCTACAGACTGACCACTTTACACTGACTGCTATAGACTGACTGCTACAGACTGACTGCCACAGACTGACCACTTTAGATTGACTGCTACAGTATGACTGCTACAGAATGACTGCTACATACTGATTACTAGAGAATGACTGCTAAAGACGACTGCTACAGAATGACTGCTACAGACTGACTACTTTAATCTGAATACTACAGACTGTCCACTATAGAATGATTGCTACCGACTGAATACCACAAATCGACTACTACAGACTGACTAAAACAGACTGACTGCTACAGACTGACTACTTTAAACTGAATACAACATGCTGAATACTACAAGCTGACTACTATAGAATGACTACTACAGACTGACTGCTATAGACTGACTGCTACAGATTAACTTCTTTAGACTGACTACTTTAGACTGAATGCTACAGACTGACTGCCACAGACTGACCACTTTAGACTGACTGCTACAGTATGACTTCTACAGAATTACTGCTACAGACTGATTACTAGAGAATGACTGCTAAAGACGACTGCTACAGAATGACTGCTACAGACTGACTACTTTAAACTGAATACTACAGACTGACCACTATAGAATGATTGCTACCGACTGAATACCACAAATCGACTACTACAGACTGACTAAAACAGACTGACTGCTACAGACTGACTGCTACAGATTTACTTCTTTAGACTGACTACTTTAGACTGAATGATGCAGACTGACTGCTACAGAATGACTGCTACACACTACTATGGACTGACCACTTAAGACTGACTGCTACATAATGACTGCTACAGACTGACCGTTTTAGACTGACTGGTATAGACTGACTGCTACAGACTAACTGCTACAGACTGACCGCTTCAGACTGACTGCTAGACAGACTGCTACAGACTGACTGCTGAAGAATGAATGCTATAGAATGACTGCTACAACTGACTGTTACAGAAGAACTGCTACAAACTGACCACTTTAGACTGACTGCTACAGACTGACTGATACAGATTGACTGCTACAGACTGCTACAGACTGACCACTTTAGACGGACTGCTACAGACTGACTGCTACAGGCTGACAACTTTAGACTGACTGCTTTAGACAGACTGCTACAGACTAACTGCTACAGAATGACTGCTATGAAATGACTGCTACAGACTGACTGTTACAGAATAACTGCTACAAACTGACCACTTTAGACTGACTGCTACAGCCTGAATGCTGCAGACTGACTGCTAGGGACTGGTACAGACTGACCACTTTAGACTGACTGCTACATAATGACTGCTATAGACTGAACGCTTTAGACTGACTGCTATAGACTGAGTCCTACAGACTGACTGCTACACCCTGACGGCTTTAGACTTACTGCTATTGACAGACTGCTACAGACTGACTGCTACAGAATGACTTCTATAGACTGACTGCTACAGACTAACTGCTACAGAATGACTGCTACAGAATGACTGCTATAGAATGACTGCTACAGACTGACTGTTACAGAATAACTGCTACAAAGTGACCACTTTAGACTGACTGCTACAGGCTGACTGATACAGAATGACTGCTATAGACTAACATTTACAGACTGACTGATACAGACTGACTACTTTAAACTGAATACAATGGACTGAATACTACAAGCTGACTACTATAGAATGACTACTACAGACTGACTGCTATAGACTGACTGCTACAGATTAACTTCTTTAGACTGACTACTTTAGACTGAAAGCTGCAGACTGACTGCTACAGACTGACCACTTTAGACTGACTGCTGCATAATGACTGCTATGACTGACTGATTTAGACGGACTGCTATAGAATGACTGCTACAGAATGACTATTACAGAATAACTGCTAGAGACAGACCACTTTAGACCGACTGCTATAGACTGACTGCTACAGACTGACCACTTTTGACTGACTGCTACAGACTGACTGCCATAGACTGACTGCTACAGATTAACTTCTTTAGACTGACTACTTTAGACTGAAAGCTGCAGACTGACTGCTACAGACTGACCACTTTAGACTGACTGCTGCATAATGACTGCTATGACTGACTGATTTAGACGGACTGCTATAGAATGACTGCTACAGAATGACTATTACAGAATAACTGCTAGAGACAGACCACTTTAGACCGACTGCTATAGACTGACTGCCACAGACTGACCACTTTAGATTGACTGCTACAGTATGACTGCTACAGAATGACTGCCACAGACTGACCACTTTAGATTGACTGCTACAGTATGACTGCTACAGAATGACTGCTACAGACTGATTACTAGAGAATGACTGCTAAAGACGACTGCTACAGAATGACTGATACAGACTGACTACTTTAAACTGAATACTACAGACTGACCACTATAGAATGATTGCTACCGACTGAATACCACAAATCGACTACTACAGACTGACTAAAACAGACTGACTGCTACAGACTGACTACTTTAAACTGAATACAACAGACTGAATACTACAAGCTGACTACTATAGAATGACTACTACAGACTGACTGCTATAGACTGACTGCTACATATTAACTTCTTTAGACTGACTACTTTAGACTGAATGCTACAGACTGACTGCCACAGACTGACCACTTTAGACTGACTGCTACAGTATGACTGCTACAGAATGACTGCTAGAGACTGACTACTTTAAACTGAATACTACAGACTGACCACTATAGAGTGGTTGCTGCCGACTGAATACCACAAATCGACTACTATAGACTGACTAAAACAGACTGACTGCTACAGACTGATTGCTACAGATTTACTTCTTTAGACTGACTACTTTAGACTGAATGATGCAGACTGACTGCTACATAATGACTGCTACAGACTGACCGTTTTAGACTGACTGGTATAGACTGACTGCTACAGACTAACTGCTACAGACTGACCGCTTTAGACTGACTGCTAGACAGACTGCTACAGACTAACTGCTACAGAATGACTGCTATGGAATGACTGCTAGAGACTGACTGTTACAGAAGAACTGCTACAAACTGACCACTTTAGACTGATTGCTGTAGACTGACTGATACAGAATGACTTCTATAGATTGACAGCTACAGACTAACTGCTACAGAATGACTGCTACAGACTGACCGCTTTAGACTGACTGTTAAAGACTGACTTCTATAGGCTGACTGCTACAGAATGACTGGCATAGAATGACTGCTACAGACTGACTATTACAGAATGACTGCTACAGAGTGACCACTTTAGACTGACTGCTACAGAATGACTGCTACAGACTGACCACTTTAGACTGACTGCTACAGACTGACTGCTATAGACTAACATTTACAGACTGACTACTACAGAATGACTGCTACAGACTGACTTCTTTAAACTGAATACTACTGACTGAATACTACAGACTGACTACTATAGAATGACTACTATAGAATGATTTCTACCGAATGAATACTACACATCGACTACTACAGACTGACTGCTACGGATCCACTACTTTAGACTGACTACTTTAGACTAAATGCTGCAGACTGACTGTTACAGACTGCTGTTACAGACCAACCACCTTAGACTGACTGCAAAATAATGACTGCTACAGACTGACCACTTTACACTGACTGCTATAGACTGACTGCTACAGACTGACTGCCACAGACTGACCACTTTAGGGTGACTGCTATAGACTGACTGCTATAGACTGACTGCTACAGAATGAATGCTATAGAATGACTGCTACAGACTGACTATTACAGAATAACTGCTACAAACTGACCACTTTAGACGGACTGCTACAGACTGACTGATACAGAATGACTGGTACAGAGTGACCACTTTAGACTGACTGCCATAAATTGACTGCTACAGAATGACTGTTACAGACTGACCACCTTAGACTGAATGCTACATAATTACTGCTACAGACTGACCACTTTACACTGACTGCTATAGACTGACTGCTACAGACTGACTGCCACAGACTGACCACTTTAAATTGACTGCTACAGTATGACTGCTACAGAATGACTGCTACATACTGATTACTAGAGAATGACTGCTAAAGACGACTGCTACAGAATGACTGCTACAGACTGACTACTTTAATCTGAATACTACAGACTGTCCACTATAGAATGATTGCTACCGACTGAATACCACAAATCGACTACTACAGACTGACTAAAACAGACTGACTGCTACAGACTGACTACTTTAAACTGAATACAACATGCTGAATACTACAAGCTGACTACTATAGAATGACTACTACAGACTGACTGCTATAGACTGACTGCTACAGATTAACTTCTTTAGACTGACTACTTTAGACTGAATGCTACAGACTGACTGCCACAGACTGACCACTTTAGACTGACTGCTACAGTATGACTTCTACAGAATTACTGCTACAGACTGATTACTAGAGAATGACTGCTAAAGACGACTGCTACAGAATGACTGCTACAGACTGACTACTTTAAACTGAATACTACAGACTGACCACTATAGAATGATTGCTACCGACTGAATACCACAAATCGACTACTACAGACTGACTAAAACAGACTGACTGCTACAGACTGACTGCTACAGATTTACTTCTTTAGACTGACTACTTTAGACTGAATGATGCAGACTGACTGCTACAGAATGACTGCTACACACTACTATGGACTGACCACTTAAGACTGACTGCTACATAATGACTGCTACAGACTGACCGTTTTAGACTGACTGGTATAGACTGACTGCTACAGACTAACTGCTACAGACTGACCGCTTCAGACTGACTGCTAGACAGACTGCTACAGACTGACTGCTGAAGAATGAATGCTATAGAATGACTGCTACAACTGACTGTTACAGAAGAACTGCTACAAACTGACCACTTTAGACTGACTGCTACAGACTGACTGATACAGATTGACTGCTACAGACTGCTACAGACTGACCACTTTAGACGGACTGCTACAGACTGACTGCTACAGGCTGACAACTTTAGACTGACTGCTTTAGACAGACTGCTACAGACTAACTGCTACAGAATGACTGCTATGAAATGACTGCTACAGACTGACTGTTACAGAATAACTGCTACAAACTGACCACTTTAGACTGACTGCTACAGCCTGAATGCTGCAGACTGACTGCTAGGGACTGGTACAGACTGACCACTTTAGACTGACTGCTACATAATGACTGCTATAGACTGAACGCTTTAGACTGACTGCTATAGACTGAGTCCTACAGACTGACTCCTACACCCTGACGGCTTTAGACTTACTGCTATTGACAGACTGCTACAGACTGACTGCTACAGAATGACTTCTATAGACTGACTGCTACAGACTAACTGCTACAGAATGACTGCTACAGAATGACTGCTATAGAATGACTGCTACAGACTGACTGTTACAGAATAACTGCTACAAAGTGACCACTTTAGACTGACTGCTACAGGCTGACTGATACAGAATGACTGCTATAGACTAACATTTACAGACTGACTGATACAGACTGACTACTTTAAACTGAATACAATGGACTGAATACTACAAGCTGACTACTATAGAATGACTACTACAGACTGACTGCTATAGACTGACTGCTACAGATTAACTTCTTTAGACTGACTACTTTAGACTGAAAGCTGCAGACTGACTGCTACAGACTGACCACTTTAGACTGACTGCTGCATAATGACTGCTATGACTGACTGATTTAGACGGACTGCTATAGAATGACTGCTACAGAATGACTATTACAGAATAACTGCTAGAGACAGACCACTTTAGACCGACTGCTATAGACTGACTGCTACAGACTGACCACTTTTGACTGACTGCTACAGACTGACTGCTATAGACTAACATTTACAGACTGACTACTACAGAATGACTGCTACAGACTGACTACTACAGACTGACTACTTTAAACTGAATACTACAGACTGAATACTACAGACTGACTACTATAGAATGACTACTATAGAATGATTTCTACCGACTGAATACTACAGATCAACTACTACAGACTGACTGCTCGGATCCACTACTTTAGACTGACTACTTTAGACTGAATGCTGCAGACTGACTGCTAGAGACTAGTGCTACAGACCAACCACATTAGACTGACTGCTATAGAATGACTGCTACAGACTGACCGTTTAAGATTGACTGCTATAATACAGACTGCTACAGACTAACTGCTACAGAATGACTCCTGTTGAATGACTGCTACAGACTGACTGTTACAGAATAACTGCTACAAACTGACCACTTTAGACTGACTGCTACAGACTGAATGCTGCAGACTGACTGCTACAGACTGGTACAGACTGACCACTTTAGACTGAGTGCTACATAATGACTGCTACAGACTGACTGCTTTAGACTCACTGCTTTAGACTGACTGCTACAGACTGACTGCTACAGATTGACCGCTTTAGACTGACTGCTATTAACATACTGCTACAGACTGACTGCTACAGAATGAGTGCTATAGAATGACTGCTAGAGAATGACTGTTATAGAATTACTGCTACAAACTGACAGCTTTAGACTGACCACTACATACCGACTGAAAGAGAATGACTGCTACAGACTGCTACAAACTGAGCACTTTAGATTGACTGCTACAGACTGACTTCTATAGACTAACATTTACAGAATGACTTCTACAGACTGACTACTTTAAACTGAATACTACAGACTGAATACTACAAACTGACTACTATAGAATGACTACTACAGACTGACTGCTACAGACTGTCCGCTACAGATTCACTTCTTTAGACTGACTACTTTAGACAAACTGCTACAGAATGACTGCTATGGAATGACTGCTACATGCTGACTGTTACAGAATAACTGCAACAAACTGACCACTTTAGACTGACTGCTACAGCCTGAATGCTGCAGACTGACTGCCACAGACTGCTACAGACTGACCACTTTAGACTGACTGCTGCATAATGACTGCTATGACTGACCGTTTTAGAATGACTGCTACAGACTGACTATTACAGAAGAACTGCTACAAACTGACCACTTTAGACTGACTGCTACAGATTGACTGATACAGAATGACCACTTTAGACTGACTGCTACAGACTGACTGCTATAGACTAACAATTACAGACTGACTACTACAGAATGACTGCTACAGACTGACTACTTTAAACTGAATACTACAGACTGAATACTACAGACTGGCTACTATAGAATGACTACTATAGAATGATTTCTACCAACTGAATACTACAGATCGGCTACTACAGACTGACTGCTCGGATCCACTACTTTAGACTGACTACTTTAGACTGAATGCTGCAGACTGACTGCTAGAGACTGCTGCTACAGACCAACCACATTAGACTGACTGCTACATAATGACTGCTACAGACTGACCACTTTACACTGACTGCTACAGCCGGAATGCTGCAGACTGACTGCCACAGACTGCTACAGACTGACCACTTTAGACTGACTGCTGCATAATGACTGCTATGACTGACCGCTTTAGACTGACTGCTATGGAATGACTGCTACAGAATGACTATTACAGAATAACTGCTAGAGACTGACCACTTTAGACTGACTGCTATAGAATGACTGCTACAGACTGACCACTTTAGACTGACTGCTACAGACTGACTGCTATACACTAACATTTACAGACTGACTACTACAGAATGACTGCTACAGACTGACTACTTTAAACTGAAAACTACAGACTGAATACTACAGACTGACTACTATAGAATGACTACTATAGAATGATTTCTACCGACTGAATACTACAGATCGACTACTACAGACTGGCTGCTACATAATGACTGCTACAGATCACCACTTTACACTGACTGCTATAGACTGACTGCTACAGACTGACTGCCATAGACTGACCACTTTAGACTGTCTGCTATAGACTTACTGCTACAGACTGACTGCTACAGACTTACCACTTTAGACTGACTACTATAGACAGACTGCTACAGACTAACTGCTACAGAATGACTGCTATAGAATGACTGCTACAGAATGACTGCTACAGACTGCTACAGACTGACCACTTTAGATTGACGGCTACAGACTGACTGCTATAGACTAACATTAACTGACTGCTACAGAATGACTACTACAGACTGACTACTTTAAACTGAATACAACAGACTGAATACTACAACCTGACTACTATAGAATGACTACTACAGCCTGACTGCTACAGACTGACTGCTACAGACTGACCCCTTTAGACTGACTGCTATAGACTGACTGCTACGGTATGACTGCTATAGGATGACTGCTACAGACTGACTATTTCAGAAGAACTGCTACAAACTGACCACTTTAGACTGACTGCTACAGACTGACTGATACAGAATGACCACTTTAGACTGACTGCTATAGACTGACTGCTATAGACTAACAATTACAGACTGACTACTACAGAATGACTGCTACAGACTGACTACTTTAAACTGAATACTACAGACTGAATACTACAGACTGGCTACTATAGAATGACTACTATAGAATGATTTCTACCAACTGAATACTACAGATCGACTACTACAGACTGACTGCTCGGATCCACTACTTTAGACTGACTACTTTAGACTGAATGCTGCAGACTGACTGGTACAGACTGCTGTTACAGACCAACCACCTTAGACTGACTGCTACATAATGACTGCTACAGACTGCAACAGACTGACCACTTTAGACTGATTGCTATAGACTGACTGCAACATAGTGACTGCTACAGACTGACCACTTTAGACTGACTGCTACAGACTGACTGCTACAGAATGACTTCTATAGACTGACTGCTACAGACTAACTGCTAAAGAATGACTGCTACAGAATGACTGCTATAGAATGACTGCTACAGACTGACTGTTACAGAATAACTGCTACAAACTGACCAATTTAGACTGACTGCTACAGACTGACTGATACAGAATGACTGCTACAGACTGCTACAGATTGACCACTTTAGATTGACTGCTACAGAATGACCGCTACAGACTGACCATTTTAGACTGACTGCTACAGAATGACTGCTACAGATTCACTTCTTTAGACTGACTACTTCAGACTGAATGCTGCAGACTGACTGCTACAGACTGACCACTTTAGACTGACTGCTACATAATAACTGCTACAAACTGACCACTTCAGACCTACTGCTACAGACTGACTGATACAGAATGACTGCTACAAACTGACCACTTTAGACTGACTGCTATAGACTGACTGCTACAGAATGACTGCTACAGACTGACCACTTTAGACTGACTGCTAGAGACTGACTGCTATAGACTAACATTTACAGACTGACTACTACAGAATGACTGCTAGAGACTGACTACTTTAAATTCAATACTACAGACTGAATACTACAGACTGACTACTATAGAATGACTACTATAGAATGATTTCTACCGACTGAATACTACAGATTGACTACTACAGACTGACTGCTACGGATCCACTACTTTAGACTGACTACTTTAGACTGAATGCTGCAGACTGACTGCTACAGACTGCTGCTACAGACCAACCACCTTAGACTGACTGCTAGATAATTACTGCTACAGACTGACCACTTTACACTGACTGCTATAGACTGACTGCTACAGACTGACTGCTACAGACTGACTGCTATAGACAGACTGTTACAGACTGCTGCTACAGACCAACCACCTTAGACTGACTGCTAGATAATTACTGCTACAGACTGACCACTTTACACTGACTGCTATAGACTGACTGCTACAGACTGACTGCTACAGACTGACTGCTATAGACAGACTGCTACAGACTAACTGCTACAGAATGACTGCTATGGAATGACTGCTACAGACTGACTGTTACAGAATAACTGCTACAAAATGACCACTTTAGACTGACTGCTACAGACTGATTGCTGCAGACTGACTGCTACAGACTGCTACAGACTGACCACTTTAGACTGACTGCTACATAATGACTGCTACAGACTGATCGCTTTAGACTGACTGCTATAGAATGACTGCTACAGACTGACTGTTACAGACTGACTGATACAGAATGACTGCTACAGACTGCTACAGACTGACTGCTACAGAATTATTTCTATAGACTGACTGCTACAGACTAACTGCTACAGAATGACTGCTACAGAATGACTGCTATAGAATGACTGCTACAGACTGACTGTTACAGAAAAACTGCTACAAACTGACCACTTTAGACTGACTGCTACAGACTGACTGATACAGAATGACTGCTACAGACTGCTACAGACTGACCACTGTAGATTGACTGCTACAGACTTACTGCTATAGACTGACTCCTACATAATGATTACTACAGACTCACTGCTAAAGACTGATTATTACAGAATTACTGCTACAGAATGACTGCAACATAATGACTGCTACAGACCGACTGCTACATAATGACTGCTACATAATGACAGCTACAGACTGACTGCTACAAACTGACTGCTACAAACTGACTGCTACAGACTGACTGCTACAGACTGACTGCTACAAACTGACTGCTACAGACTGACCACTTTAGACTGACTGCTATAAACTGACTGCTACAGAATGACTGCTACAGACTAACTGCTACAGACTGATTACTATAGAGTGACTGCTAAAGACTGGCTGCTACAGAATGACTGCTACAGACTATAGTAGCTTATTTTACACAGTGAATGATCAGTGCCTTCTCAGTATCTGTCCACCACATCCACCACGCCCTCTCAGTTGGTAATAGGAGTCGGAGTCCTCTTCCTGCTCCGTTGGTGGTCGACCACCAGCTCGTCAGTTGTGTTGAGCTGGTGGTGATTGTCGTCCTCAAATGTAAAATTTTGTTCATTTCTAAAACTAAATTAAAACTATTCTCAAATAAGGACAACATAGGAAAATATGCACTGTGAAAATGAGGACTGTGGTCACATATGGGTTGCCATGCTACTATTTTACTGTCATTTTGCCATAAGGTTGTCTTCTGGTGACTACGTAAAAAATATAATATGGGTTCACAGGTCACTCTTACTGTTATGTAGATGTTAAACATCCCTGAAAGTTGGCATTCCAGCAGGTAAATCTCGCCTGTACCTATGGTACAGCCAGTCTGATTTGAAGGGTAAGGAGCTCGGTTCGGGAGGCAGACACACTCACTACTTTAAGGGTAGGCTTAAAACTTTCCTTTTTGATAAATCTTATAATTAAGGCTGGCTTAGGCTAGTCTTTAGCTATGCTGCTATAGGCCTAGACTGCTGGGGGACTTCCTGTGATGCACTGAGCTTCTCTCTTTTCTCCCCCCCCCCCTCCTTTGCACACTCATGTCTCATTAATTAATTCATGTTACTAACCTGACTTCTTCTCCGGAGACTTTGTGCTCCCTCATCTCATTTTCCATTGGTCACCGTGGCCAATCTACTGCTGGGACCATGGTTGACACTCCCTGACATCATCATCATTATCATGATTATATTAGTATTATTATTAGTCTTACTATAACTATCAACATCATTATCAATATTATCATTATTATCAGTGTTGTTATTGTAGTAGTTATTATAAATACTATTACGATCCCTCTATTATTATAGCTGTTATTACTATTGTGGTTGAACATGTCTGTGTCCCTGTCCCCGACTCCATCCCTCCCCCTCCCTTTCCCTCTCTCCCTCTCCCAATGCCTATCTCTGTCTCTCTCTCTCTATATCTCTCTCACCCCAACCGGTCAAGGCAGAGGGCCGCCCACCTTGAGTCTCGGATCTGCTCGACGTTTCTGCCTTTTAAAAATAAAACAAAGGCAGTTTTTCGTCGCCACTGTTGCCAAGTGCTTGCTCATGGTGGATTGTTTGGTCTCTCCATAACGAAGAGTCGGTCTAGACCTGCTCTTTTTGTAAAGTGCCTTGATATAACTTTTGTTGTGATTTGGCGCTAAATAAATAAATTGAATTGAAATGAATTGAATTGAATTGAGTGCTTAATGCGAGTGCTTTACTGTCTGTCTGTCAGTCACATCTTTTGTTCACCTTGACTGAGAAATCACTGTGCTATCACTCGATTGAAGAAAGACGAAAGTTGCAAAACAGAAAAGTCATAAAATGGGGATAACAAGTAATAAACACTGGAGAGCTGCTGAGACAGGAAAACACTCACAGCAGTGCTGGAAGTATTAACGTGGCACCAGGAATATTAAAGAGGGTGGAATAAGTCCTGTTTATGTGGAACAAATGTAACTGGTTTTCAAGGTTGTCATTCAGTATTTATCGAATGATGAATGAACCTCATTGAACACATTCATCAAAAACATAAGCCTGAATGAATTTATCAATAATGTCTAGAAAATTGTGGAGAGAGTTGTCATCATTCCATAAAACATGCTGCATATCTAAAGAAAACACACACACACACACACACACACACACACACACACACACACACACACACACACACACACACACACACACACACACACACTAACATCAGGCCGAAGTATGAGGAAAACAGAGAACATACACACACCTTTACATTTTTTATGTGTTTACTTATTTTGATGGCTTTAACTCACAATTAACACAATTTTTTCCACATATGTAATATAAATGTGTAAGGCACCCTTACACATTTATATTACATATGTGGAAAAAAATTGGGTCCCACTGACCAAACACCACACACAAGTGTTAAAGCACTTTATAACTATATGAAGAAAAACGTTACACAACTAACATTATTCTTCTTATTATAATTACATTTGACCTAACCTTAACTAACTAACACTTTAGATAATACAAAATTATACTGAATACATAATACAAGTTGATGACTTTGGAATTATTCGGTTTAGTGACAATCATTTAATCAATTAACTGTAATTATTAGTATAGAATGCCACATTTAATATTTTGTATTTTACTGTAACATTGTATGTTTGCATTTTGTTGCACTGACAAAGTCAGACAACCAGGCAAATATCTATAAAACACATAAACACCCTGTCTCAGTCTGTCTCTTACTCTGCCTCTTTTACACACTGTGAACCTCCTGTGCAAACTTCAAAAGGTGCTTTGATTAGAAATGTGGTGCCCAGCTCTCTCAGATTCTCTTTTCTGAGGTGTATTATGTCTTTTAGAATTTTTATTTTTATTTATTTATTCTTTTCTTTGGGAGCGACAAGAATGGACAGGATTAGAAACAACCACATCAGAGGGACAAGCCCAGGTTAGACGTCTTGGAGAGAAAGTAAGAGAGGCCAGATTGAGATGGTTTGGACATGTGAAAAGGAGGGATAGTGGATATATTGGTAGAAGGATGCTGGAGATGGAGCTGCAAGGTAGGGGGAGGACCAAATAGGAGGTTTCTGGATGTGGTGAGAGAGGACATGTAACAGAGGAAGATGTAGAGGACAGGACAAGATGGAAACAGATGATCCTAAAGGGAACAGCCGAAAGAAGAAGATTATGTCTTTTACAATGTTATCTTGTGTTGGCTTATGTGCATCAAATCCAAAGAGCTGTGTAGGCCTTGTGTTTGTATTGTTGTATTTTATGGCTTTGCCATATGCCAGTCACCTGCCATCGTTTAGAGTACACCACGGATAAGAATCACGTCAGATGACAGACACTGAGTCGGTTTTAGCTGATCGTAGGAAGCCTAACTCTATTTCAACAAGAGGTAAAATAAACAAGTGAGGTGTTAAAGGAAACATGATATATCTACCTTTTATAATAAAGACACAACCAGAATAATAATTTTATCCACAAATGATGAGATGAACAGAGTACCTTGAATGCAACATATGGCCATATGAAGGGCTGTTCAACCTATTCACATTATATACCCATGAGTCTAATCATCTGCAGTGTTATGTGTCCCTTCATTGTCTGGATCAAGGTATTAGCTAAAGGAGGGGAGTACAAGAAAGTAGAAGGGTGGAGGGTTGTGGGAAGCTCATTCACATGAAAAACATTGTATCATAGAACAGCTTAATCTACCTGAGCTTCTCCCCAAAGGTATGAATTATGAAGGCATTTATGGGGGCCCATATATAGCCATGTTTATTCTCAATTTATGGCTGACAGAAGCAAGAGCAGGAAAGTCACTTTGAAACCCTTAAAAACCCTGTGTTTTATTGCACCACCGCAGCACTGCACAGTTACAGTAGGGCCACAAACGACTCCCTGCGGACCTGCTTCTACAGCCATCCTTACACTCTTGATTTCTGGGGATATTTTTTTTTCAGAAACACTCAGCCTCTGTGGAAGAACACGTTTATAAAGGTGATGAATTACCCTCATAAAGCTTTTTTTTCCTCATCAAAAGCACAGTTCTAGGATTCAAATAAAAAGGAGACCCCTGTGATATGGTGAGATGCCATGATTTGTTGGACAAGAGGTGAAATATTTTGGGATGGACAGGAAAGGATGCTGAAGAAAAACAAAACTCCACCAAAGAGTAAGCTTAAAGTGTCAGGGATTTTATTTTATTTTTTTAGATTTTAGATATTTTTTTTTACAACTCAGAATAAGAATAAGCTTAATTGACAGTAAACATGCATACACAACCAACAGAGACAAAAAAGGGAACTTACATAAATAAAAAACCTGAAACAGATAACTATATTAAAAATGCTAAATTATTAATACATCCCATTCTTTATTCTTTAAATCAAACATCAACCACAAACAACAGCCTTTAACATGCTTTACTTTTATTTTTCAGTCAAAGGTAGCTGGGACATGGATGATTTAAGGAGATCAGTAATGTTGTGATCACAGTCTATAAGGCAGACAGGCTGCTTCAGTGTAATGACATACTTTATTGTTGGTTTAGGCAGGAGACTGTACATACAGATTGAGTATCTAGTAGGCAGTACATTAGATGTCAAACAGGGTTACATATCCTGATTACTGCTAACTGTAAACTCATCCACAGTTGCTCAATTAGTACATTATTAAGCTTCAGAAGGAATTTGTCATCATCACATAGTGACTATGTGCATCAGGTAGAACAGCTGCAGGTATTGTACATCACACAGTGATAAATTTTTCAAAACCACTGTTTCTCTGCAAAGCGGCACAGTGACTGGCGGGGTATCTGCTTCTGCACCCTGGGGAGAACTGTTTTGCTCTACAATTCACTCACTTTCATCGATGACTTGGCTCAGTCCTCCTGGGGAATGGGAGCAGAGAGGCACCCTTTGGAGAAAAAAAAATCTCTGCTTCCTCCCTGTGATTTAAGGGAGTTGTGTGAAGATCAAAGAGTCGTTCGCAGTCCCCATAGTCCCCGCTGTTTAGGGGGGAAAGTCAGGGGTGCTTGGAAATGAATGACCCCAGGAGATCCATCAAATAGCTGAACTGAGGCTCTGCAAAACACACCGCAAGGTAACTGTGAGCTACCTTCTGTCATATTCTGTCTGTGGGCGTGCTGTTGTTGTACAACATGACAGCTTATGACATAGTTTAGAATTTGCCTGTGGTGTGGTATATTGTGTGTGTGTGTGTGTGTGTGTGTGAATGATTGGGGCAAGGTGCACAAAGGTCATTATATCTTACAATTAGGAAGCTTTGCTTTGTTTTTGACTTCATATGAAAGTTGATCATAGATCATCATAGTTAAAAACTGTAATTCATCAACCTGCACAGTGTCCCCAGCGAGGAAGCGGGCTGAGTTTATTTTAATGACCCCCCCACCCCCCAATCATGCCGCTAGAAATCAGGCAGCACACATCATTCATGGGGGAAATGATGCACTGCTGCTTACTGATTCTGTGTTGCTTAACAATTCCACAAGTAGCCCAGAGTTTTGATCCGTCTTACCTTGATAGGTGTGTTAATATCATCTGCATGGTGGGTAACCCCTACTGCATGTGAGAAGCACCCCCCACCCCTTCCAGGGGGCGCTGAGGGGGAGGACCAGCCTTGCTAATTAATAATTCACCCCAGGCCAGACTTCCTCCCTGGTGGCTCCACGTGATTACAGCAAGCAGCCAGGAGTCAAGGTTAGTGATAATGATAGAACTGCACACCAACAATAACTAGCCCAGGATTGGCCTTCCCACTGGTGGATAGGAAGGAGTCAGAGAAGAGTGGAGAACGAAGCCTTCGGTGGAGCACACAGAGAGGGAGGTTTAAGGGTGTGTGGGGGCTGATTGTTAGGAGTACTGAATAAGGCCTTTTGCAGTGTTTTTAAGATGAGCACTCTTGGAAGTATGGTGCAAAATTAATGCAGAGGTCTTGGAGAGTAAATATTGAATAAGTGCAGCTCAACGGAGCTGAAAATCAAAAGCACCTCCTCAGGAGATGTTGGCCTCCAAATACCATGTGCTGGTATGCTGACCTCTGCATTAGCATTGCTTTAGCAGAGGAGATGGAAGGTAAGTTAGGAGGAAGTGGTGGGTTGGGGGGTGTGTGGCGAGCACTAAGAGAAAGGAGCAAAGTCTGCAAGGCCAGGGTCCTACTCTGCCAGATCCTCACCATGCACTCAGGAAGAACAGGAGGAGGAAAAGGAGGAGCAGGAGAGGTTACTAGCAGCCAGCAGCCATTAGGAGTGCCAAGGCCCGAGGCCCTGACTAGCAGATTCACTGAGTGCGAACTTGACTCTATGCACTAACACTGCCCACACTCTGGATGGGAGACCTGACCCATGACAGATTTTTGGCAGAGTGATGGTTTTAGATGAAGAGAGCTTGGCCAACTTTTAACCTTGGACATATAGCTTTTAACTTTAGATACCAGGCTGTTAAAGATCTCAAAGAGCATGTTGTTCCCACTCACATTTCACAACGTCTGTCATGATCGATTACAAAACAAGTGCTAAACCACATATGTCCAGGAGGCAAGCTCTGCCTCGAAATGATCACAGTCATTTCCAGTGTTTAAGTTTTCCACATCTCCGTGGTGTGATCACATTTGGTCCACAGCCAAAGTGAAATTGTAAATTCAGAAGTTGCTCTTTTGTTTGCAGTCGTTCATCTCAAACTAGAAGCAATTCTACCATTTGCAGGGATGGATCAGTCAAGAGATGCAGAGTCTACTTTTACCAGCTGCCAATTAATTCAAACTAGAAGATAAGATGGATATCACTTAATTTATGACCAGAGAGTTTTACAGCTACTCTCAGAGATAAATCAAATTTGACATGTTTTTTTTTAGATATATTTTTTGATATATTTTACAGAGTACAATACCCTGTCATCTTATTTCGATGTTCTAATGTGGAAAAGCAGTATGAAGAAAGTTGAAATAAAGCAGGTTCTCTACTAAGACAGCTTTGCTAGTGGAAGTTTACTTGTTCAGCTCCTACATCTGTGCAGTAATACTGTATCTAATTAAAACAACACAAATAAAATAAAGTAGTTGGACTGAAGGATAAAGAGAGAAGGAGAGAGAGATGTCAATAGAATTGAGAGAGAAGGGGGAAAGCTAGTACACAGTTGTGCACAAGCTCGATAGAGATGTAGAGAAACAACAACAACAATAAGAAGAAGGAGAAGAAAGGGGAGTTCAGAGATAAGGCCCTCATTTAATGCAGTTAGAATCTAATTTATGTCTAACTTCCTAATGTTTGGGTCAGTCCAGGAAATGTCATCAAATTTCAAGTTTAAGAAAACATTTGACTCGTAAGACAACACAAAGGTTGACTGACTGTTGTACACAGCCTGTTAATAAAGGCAGGGAGAAGAAGCCTGTTTGGGAGGTGGTCAAAGAAACAGGTTGATGTTTCAGATGAAAACTGAGGATGGTTGGTGAAGGTCGATATGAGTAAAGTAGTCCAAATATATCAGAGCAGTGTAAGTCTCCTCTGTCTGAAGATAAATCTGTACTGGTGGTCTGAGCTGATCAATTTTAACTGAAATATGCAGAATTGTATTATTAAAGAAGCTCATTAAGACATCACTGCTGAGCTAGGCTGGATGGCTTCCTGGCCTAAGTCAGGGGGTGGGGGTGTGTGTTAGTGTGGGTTTGGTAACTTGGGACTAGAGAGAGAGAGAGAGGTAGGGGTACTTTGGGGACTGGTGCCAGGGACAGAGAGCTAATTATTCCAGTTGTTTTGTGTTGAACTGATTGCTCTCTCTCACTCACACTGCACCGTGCTGGACGTGGATGGCTCTGCCTGCCTGTTAGATTTTGCGTGGAAAGGCTGACTGTCAGTGAGTCTCTGCTGGATGACACTGGAGACGCAGTCATGTGTCTGGCTAGACGTAAAGCCTCTCTGTATTTTGTTAGCTGAAAAGCTGGGGATTGTGTTCAGTTTATTGATTTATGTTGTAAAAATAAAGACTGTTACCAAACGTCAACACGGACCCGTCACTGAGAGAACACACACACATGGTAGCAAAGAGAGATCACTGCTATATTACCATAGTTAACAAAGTTAGCATCTTCTGTTATAGTGAGGCATGACATGAAATTAAATGCCAATAGAATCAGATTCTTAATTTTAACTAGACCATGAAATTCATAGTTTTTGCATAATGGTATGTCGTCCTATGATATGAATTCAAAATTGATTTCTATATATTATATATTACTGTATATTATATTATATATTATCTATAGGCAAGGTGAACGCAGTAGTGTTACCAAAAACATTCTTACAACCAAATACAATACATTTAGCTTTGTCAATGTTCACTGCTAATTTGTTTACTCTCACCCAGTTGGTAATGGTATTCAACTTAACATGTAGCTAATGTTCGTGAAGCATAGTGAAGACAGTCGTGTGCATACATAAGTCTACATATATAAGCAGTTTTAACCATATGGTGAATTATTTATAAAAATTCAAAATAACAGTTGACCCAAAGAACTCCCTTGGGGAACACCAAAACATTTTAGCTGTCCAAAAGACAGACAAAAAAAAACAAAGGATGGAAAACATGAATACTATTCATCCAAGGAGGAGCTAAGGGTGATGAAGCATGAAATTTAGGCCTAGCAGTAAGAATTTAACTAGATATCAGCCCCGGCTTTAATTAATCTGTCATATGCGCTTATTTAGTACTAGTAGAGTACATTGGTTTATGATTACAGATGCCATACACCACTTCAGGCTTCCTGTATGAGGGTCCTGTCTTCAGGGGGACCAGTACTATGCAAACATACAACCATATGTTACCTGTTATCAGGTAGTGTAAGTAACCAGCCTACTTCTCCCGTGACACTGTGAGATGAGAAGCATGAGACTAAGCAAGTAAATGGACCTTGACATACAGTTTATACACTCAACAAAAACATAGACATCAACATTTCTCTTTCCTTTCCCATTTTTCACATGTTAAAGTAAAATGTTTAAGACTTTTTTATACACACTGAAGACTTCTTTCTCTCAGATGTTTAGAATAGCACAACCAAAAGAACTTGTGCATCAGAAACCATCTCAGGGATGCTCATCTATGTGATTGTCATCCTCACCATGGCCTTGACCCTGACTGTAGTTCATTGAATTGGCCAATGCTCACCTTCAATGGCATTTGGAATAGTTCACTTCATGGATGATTCCAGGGTTACACTGTACCAGGCAGATTAAAGACAGCATCATTGGCGTCATGCGGCCAAGTGATTTGCCAACCTTGGGAACGGAGTGCCTCATGCTGGTGATGGGGTTATAGTATGGGCAGGCATAAGCGATTACAAAAGGCCCATTTTTGTGTCATTCATCTTACTCCATCATCTCATGTTGCAACATGATAACACGCAACCTCATGTTGCAATGATCTGTACACACTTCCTGAAAGCTGAAAACTTCTCAGTTCTTGTATGGTGTCACATTCACCAGACGTGTCCCCCAAAGAGCACGTCTAGGATCAATGTTATGGCAGCGTGTTCAATGTTTAAAATAGTAATTCTATGATCAAGAATTAACTTTGATACTCAGTGAGATGTCTTTTGGTAGCTTAAGCAAAAAATGGCATTAGTTAAGAAGCGGTCTTGAAGGTGGTGTGAAAGTAAAGGTGAGAAGGTCATGAAGGGTCATGAAAAACATTAGTGTTAAGTCATCAAATGTTGGCATATACCACCTTCATCATCCTCCTTCATCACAGAGGAGGGTTGTGGATGAAAAAGTGTCAAGGGTAGATGGATAATGTAAATTGTCTTCATCACTGTCCACCTCAGATTTAAGGGAATACCTTGCAGTGCTGGGCTGACTGAAGGCTGCAATGGTTACAGCTAGAATTATGGTGGCAGATATTTAAAAAAAAGATTTGTAAAGGTCTTGGAAGACTCTGACAAGTGACATCACCTAAATGACATCATGGGTTTGGAGCACTTCTGGACTCATGAGCTACAGGCCCATTAGAGTGTTGGATCGACATGTCCAGAGCCCCACCATGGTTGTTTTTAGCCATTAGTTGAATCATTGTGCCGGGCACCTTTATTATACATGTTTAATTTTCAGCTAGCTCTGTTACCAGTGTAACAGTGTTAAACTAGCTTAATGCTGCAGGAGCCATTACTTGCAGACTAGTTGTCTCATTAGCTGTCACTTGACATGTACTGATCATGTCTCCCCGGCCTTTCTCCTAAAAGGAAAGAATGTCAAGCAAATCATTTCAATTATCAGAGCGCCTGTGGATTTGCACTATAAAGTGCAGCATGCACACCGTAGCCATGAGATTCATGAACATGGAGGGTGGTCCTTACCCTGTGCTGGTTGTTAAACTTGCGGTCAGTGGCAGCCATGTTTTCATCCATCAATGAAGATAGTTCCTTTAAAACAGATGAAAGACAAGATATGCAGGAGCGTTTAAAATTTCATGTCAGATTTATAGACTTAGGCCTTTTCTTTCATGTATTAATAAGCCCTGTGAACATCTGAGCTGAGAGATTATGGTCTGAAATCAGCCTAAATATGAATAAGTCAGCTCGTGTTAATGTGATTGGAGTCTCTGCTTTTCATCTTCTTAAGTGTCAAAGCAGGAGAAAAGGAGTCATTATAGGGGTCGGGTGGTGAAGACCTTGGTATTTCTGACAAAACCTCCTCCATGGCTTCAGTTTTGGGAGTCCCAGAATTTAGATACATGGAACAGGGGCAAGTAATTTTTTTTTCTTAACAGTAATTGTGTTGATTATGTGCCGTAGGTCAGCAGGGGTGAGCAGTTCTGAGCAGCAGAGGAACCCATTCAATTTTGAAGTGGACACAAATAAAGGGGCGAAGCTAGGATTTTTTTCTTCACTTTCTTTAACGTTGCTCCGCTGTTATTTGTATATTAGATGTATATTACACATAAACTACTGGATGGATTTTGATGAAGAAGAGTTGATCATGAAGCACAGAAGAACCCATTAAACTATGGAGTAATTCTGAAGATTTGTGAGAATTCAGGTTTCAGATTTTTCCACTTTTGTAAAGATTGCATGATACAGCTGTTTTAGGTCATGAATTAAATTGGATGGAATGATGGAACATATGTCAGGAGGAAACCATCAACTCTTGGAGTGCATCTGGATAAATGGGGCAGATCCATGAATTTCTTTGTGCTACATTATTTCCATTATTACCTGCGGCAAGGAGGTTTTGTTTTCCTCTGTGTTTGTTCATTGGTTGGTTGGTTGGTTGGATTGTTTGTTTGTCAGCAGGATTACTCATAAAGTTATAAACAAAATGTTGTTTAGAGGTTGGGCTGGGGCAGGGATAATAATCCCTTAAATTTTGGTGTTGATCCAGATCTTTTTCTTTTTTTTTCAATTTCTTCAACATTGCAAGGGCTTTTTTTGCATTTATTGTAAATATCTTAAAAAATTATTTATAATGAAAAAGTCACGAATAGGGAACAGACTGTAACCAAGTGTTAAAATGGGCCGGAATGGTCTGGAACATCAGGGGCTGCATGCATTGGCATGATCCAAAATGTTGTTCTGGTGGCCTAGTCAAGTCAAGTCTTCTGATGTAATGGTTACGGAGGTCAACTTCCATGTTGATGGTCCGAGTTTGAATCTCGCTTGCATGTTTTAGTTAAGTTATTTTTTTAATTCTTGTGTAAATTTCCCCACTGTGGGACTAATAAAAGGATATCTTATCTTATCTTATCTTATCTTATTGAATAATTTAATGAATTCTTGCTACTTTTAGGATTACAGTTGAGACTTATGGTTAGGTCTATTAAAATTCATTACATTTACATTTTCCCTGGATCTTGTATTGATTTCTAGGGTTCCCCACTGGCCAAATCCCACTTTAACCCTTAACTATAACCATGTGCAGTTTGATCCAGAGCGAGATCATAATCTGGATATGCTAGTATAGTAGTGGATATAGTATATAGTAGTGGTATAGTTTAAAAAATATAAAAGTTTATTAAAAAATATATAGTTAGTTAGTTAGTTAGTTATATATAAAAATATATAGTCCGTGCATCTGCAGACACATCTCACCACTTTGCTCTGGAGGATTTTTATTACTCCTCTTGGTTAAAAGCTTGGCAGCATCAGGGAGTGGTGTTAGCTCTGTCATCTCCTCACGTTCAAATCCAGACCTGGAGCCTTTCTGTGTGGATGTTTGCATGTTCTCCATTTGTCTGCATGGGATCCCTCTGTGTGCCTGGGTTTCCTCCCACAGTCCAAAGACATTTGGACTACATTTCAACTACCCTTGAAATGGTAACTCTAGATTCACCTAACATTATAAATGTAGTTTAAAATGACAAACAAATAAATACATTAATTAATATGGACACTCAAATATATATATATATATATATATATATATATATATATATATATATATATATATATATATATATATGTATATACTGACCAACAGTGGAAATGCATGATTTTAAGAACCCTGTAATTTCCATTCACTAGCCCTAATCTACTGAAACAAACAATCATTTGATACAATGACAAGTTGTTCATGTGTTGCTGGAGCAGGATCTCTCTCTCTCACCCGGTGATCCTGAACGTCCCACAGATGCTCTATTGGGTTGAGATCTGGTGAATATGCTGGTCAAGGAAGGAAAGCGACATGGTTCTGGTCCAGGTAGGCTACTCCTGACAGACATGAGCCACATGTGGTCTAGCATTGTCATGCATGAAGGTGATGCCTGATTGTTGTATCCTGGGAATGACGTGTGGACCGTATTTCGGGGACGGATGGCCATGAATGTGGACAAGTTCTGACCGTCATCCATTAGCAGTTTCCCCCACATCATGACATCACCACCAAACGGTCCACTTCCCAGATCTATATGACAGGATAGCGGTGCCCGTGGCGACGATACAAACGCCAACGACCACCAGCTGTGTTCAAGTTAAATCTGGATTTGTCACTAAATGTGATCTCCGTCCACTTTGCAATCAGCCATAACATCTGGAACATCTGCAGAGTTCCGACCATCATCATCATCAGCATCCCAACTGCCCGTTCACGCAAGTTCTTTCAGGATCGTGACATCATCAGTTGTTTCAGTAGGACATTAATTAGACCCAGTAAATTATCGCCTTGACCAGGTCTTTTCAATCATGCAGAAAAAAATCTCACCAACATCATCGTTTACTCTGAAATGCACCAATGACTGTTATTTCTATGTTATGACTAAATGATGGTTATTCATGATTTAACATGTTTTGGTTGTGGTTACTTAAAAAAGTCTATTCAGTGAATCACATGTTTGTTTGTTTCAGTAGATTAGGGCTAGTCAATAGAAATGACAGGGTTTTTAAAATATGTGTTTCCATTTCATATACCCATAGTGGCAAAAACTATATACTTTGTGATTACAGGAAATATTTGTAGATATTAAAACGATAATACATGTGACAATGACAGAATATAATTAAGGAAATTCAACAAACCTTTATTTTCAGTGAACCCATACACACAAACACATAAACACACACAATTAATCTCAGAATATGTAGTTCCAGAAATAAATGGGCTAAAGCACTAAAGATGATAATGAATAAATAAAGGTGTAAAAAGCTGTAATGATCATAGTAATTACTAGAAAGCACTCGGACAGTGCAGACCTCCGCCCAGGCTGCTCAGTTTCCCCATGTTGGCATTTCACTTCAAACCAGAAGTCCCATGATGTAACCCTCTGAATTAAGTCATTAGAAAGTTTGACAGGAAAAATGAAAACAAAATCTTTGCAAATTACTAAAATCTTTATTTATCGTGGCTGTTAGTTGTTCATATTGTCATCTCACATAAATAAACTGCAATGCCACAACAGGTAATCAACACTTGTAACACTTTAAGAGTTGTTACAAAGCCACACACACAGGCAGGAGAACAGGAAGTATATTAAAACAGGGTAATGTTACCTCTGATCAAGAAAGATGCAGCTTTGACCAAAACACACATGCATGCACCTACGTGATCGCGCTGCAGTCATCCACAAACATGAAACTCCAAACCACACACACACAGGCAGGAGAAAAGGAAGTACTGTATATTAAAACGGGGTAATGTTTTGTTGAAATTCATAAACTGTTATGGATATGAATCAATTAGATACATTTGTCAGGATGGAGACACTTTACATTACAAGTGTACATGTGTCAGTTTAATCCTATAACAATAAAAACATTAATAAAAAATTCTTGGATCCAGACGGTGATCCAGATCACCACCAAAATCTAATTGGTTCTTCCTTGGGCCACTTCTGACATCTCCTGCAAATTTCATCAAAATCCATTGTTTAGTTGTTTTTTTTAATCCTGTTCACAAACAAACCAACAAACCAACCAACACCGGCAAAAACACAAGCTCCTCCCTTGGCTGAGGTAAAAAAAAAATGTCATTAATGTAATATCCTAACTGGGTAAAGCCAGGTTCACCAGGCATTGATCTTTAATTTCAGGTCTGTTATGGAACATCCACCCTTGTAAAAGAGTCAGCTTTCTACACATCCACCATCACCTGGACCTTTTGATCGTAATTATATCGAATATTCTATTCTAATTTTTGGACTACATAAACTAAGCTTGGGATCAACAATTCTCGAGCAAACTAAATGTTAAGACACCTGAAAAATAGGGCAGAGAAGTTTCGGCTCCACGACACCTGGACTGCAGCCTCAACTGTGGATCCTGACTTCCCGATAATGGTCAATAGAGTGATTACTCCTGTGTCTAATTGGTGAGGATGGTGGGTGGCTAGCTCTTGGGTGGTGTGTGCTGGTGGGATGTTGTCAGACTGCACCAACAGTGCCTGGAGCACTCCGGCCCAACCCCAGCTTAGCCCATCTCTGTGATACCCCCACCAGGTCCCACAGGGAGGATTCTGCTCGTGGAAATCAGTAGAGATGGTGCTTTCAGGGGACACACTGTGAACTGCAGAGCTCCTGTGGTTTTAAATAGAGTGAATGCCCCCGGCTCAATTACTGTCTCATGGAAAGTGGAGGAGCTATAATTGAATGTGACACAAGCAAGCTGTGTGCACTTGGCTGTGGCAGCGCCTCTCACAGTCAGAATGCAGCTCTGACAGCAATCTGCCGCAATGTGCATACACCAACAATATGGATGTGCAACTAAATTGGTGGAGACATCATTAAAGTTGTACTAACCGGGTTTTTTATGTGAAGACACACCTGTCCTTTCAACCTAAGACAATAAATGAAACAACGGGAATGAGGAGAGGCATCACATCACTACATCACTGTAGTTCCCCAAATTAAAAATGTGTCTCATCTGAGAGCAGGAAGAAAGTGGCTCAAATCCAACAATTGCCAAATATAAGAAGTCTACTGCTGTCACCTAATAGCATTTCTGATTAATATAGCACAAATGGTTTGATAAAATGCAAAACTGCTGTTGTCTTGCATGTAACAAGTAATTCATACGTCTTTGCATTCAGCTCCAAAGTCTTAAGTTGAGTCCCAAGTCACCATTCTTTAACTTCTAATGTTTAATGAAGGTTTTGCATTTTTAATTTCTGACCCACGGTTTCTTTTTGCTGAGGTGGTTTATTTATGTGTTGAACTTGAATGCACATTGCAGCCTATCATGGTGCCCACACACAATGTCAGAAAAAAGTGATGCAGAATGGGGTTTATGAGCTATACCACCACCAAGTCCCTGTCCCTGTGTGTATCAAACCTCGACACATACAGACAGCAGATGACAGAAGCAGCAACCTGTAAATGCAACCAAAACACAGAAGATATTTTCAGCAGTTTTTTTATTTTTCACTATTTTGGTGCCAACTTTTACCTGACAGTGTGGCCTTCTAAGAAATACTAACCAAATGGAAAATCTATACATATTTTGCCGTTTGGCCGATGTTATTTTGGACCCATGCTTTTAATATTAGTTGATGGGGGAATAAATTATTAGTGGCACACTTTTTTAATTATTACGTTTCAGCTATATCAGAGTTGGAGCCACGTGCAGTCACAAGCCAGAGACACGGGAATAGCAGTTTGGTGGATTTAATCACATACAATTCCAAAACTAACAGGCAGCAGTGAACGAAGGTGAAGAGAAACTCAAAGGTTCATTAACAAGAAAAACGAAATTAACAAAAATTAATCAATATCCAAAACTCCAGGGGCAAGATGAAATCCAGGCAAAGTAATAAACTAAAAAAACTTACAATGGACATGAAGGAAAGAGAAATGAAAACGTGTGGAAAGACATCCATATGAAACACGACAAACTGGAAACTAAAAGGGGAGAACACACATAGACTATATACACAGAGTGAGACAATGTCAAACAGGTGGAACTGGGAGGTGCAATCACACAGCAGGGAGGTAAGGAGCAAACAAGGAATGAACTAAATACAGATGACAATAAATCTTTAAACTAAACCAGGAAGTAACCAACTAAAGAGACAATACATTTGCAACATTAAAAAGGAAAAACAGGAACACAAAACCCAGGACATAACATAAATAGCATACTTTTAAGTCTTTGGGCTTAGGGGAAGGTATCAAGTACCAAGTGAGTCAAAATGCATAAGAACAAGTGGAGTCCTTGGTATTAAAGTCATCAGATCTGTGACTCAACTGTAACTTGAGTCAAAGTCATGTGAATCCAGTCCACAACTCTGGGATCTCCTTACTTAGTTTGAAACAATGGAAACAGTAGAACATTCTGTCCACCAGAGAAACCAATAAAAACATTTACATACGAATGTTGCAGATGCAATATGACACAGTTAGACAGAAATGTTCGCCTTTACTACATTATTTTTGGTCATCACACATTCACATTCTGCTGGAAGAAGCATGACATTCCCTTCCAGTGATAGCACTATTTGATGTCCATCATGAAAAACTTAATTGTGTGAAGGAGTCCACTCTAGTCCTTCTGTGCCTACACAGATACATTCAGGCATACACTGTGTGTAGGTCACCCACATGTTAATAAACTGAGGCTGAATGCATAAAATGGTTGAAAACAAACTTGTAGCATAAAAATATGCCACAATATGCCACACATAAAGCATGTGTGGAGCTCCAGTCATTATGTGGTCTGTGTAGACGGCTGAAATGGTTCAAATAGAAGTATATCTGTTCTGTTAGACATGCACTGAGTAATATAAGGCTCCAGACAACACTCTGTATTAAAGGTATGTAACATACAGTATGTAAAAGTGGCCCGCTCTCCAAATGGAAACCCAAAGCATGATGGGAGTCCTGGTGTACAATCTCATCGATATGAAAAAAGCAAATAGTGATGATAATCATAAGAATGAGCAGTTTTTTGTTGACAGAATGAACGGCCAGTAAGGAACTCATTAAATTCTGATACAGATCCAAATAAGGGCACGGAAACAAAAATTATTATTCACTTTCTTTCACATTGCTATGGATTGGGTGTTCAGACATTTTCCCTCATCACGATCACTGTGGAGGTGCAGTCAAGCAATGTTAGGTCTATGTGATGGTATACACTCTTCTCCTTTATGATATTAGTTCATAGTTTTAGATTATAATATCACTTTAAGCTGAGAATGTCCCATCAATATGACTCATTTTCTTTCAACACTTCACTCTCCTATTCTTTTATACTCAGCACATGTTTTTCTTTTTGCTCCCATTTTTCATGAGTAAAAGTAAAACATCTAAGACTTTGTCTATGAACAATAAAGGTTTATTCCCCTCACATACTGTTCACAAATTTGTTTAGGTCTGTGTTAGTGTGCATTACCCTTGATGGAGACAATCCATCCACCTGACAGGTGTAGCATATCAAGATGCTGATTGTGTTGGTATGGTTACAATAAAAGGTCACTCTAAAATTTGCAGTACATGTCCGATCCAGAGCATCCCAAAGACGCTCAATGGGTGACATGTCTGGTGAGAATGAGGTCATCAAGAACTGGGATGTTTTCAGCTTCCAGAATTGGGTCATTCAATATCATGGAGCAACACATGAGGTGATTGAGGTGGACCGTAGCTTATGCCCATACCATAACCCCACCAACCACCATAACCCCACCACCAGATCAGGCCACTGTGCATGACACCATACACGCTGTCTGCCATCTCCCTGGTGCAGCGTAGACCAGGATTCATCTATGAACAGAACTCTTCTCCAACATGTCAGACACCATCAAAGAGAGAATTTTCCCACTTAAGTTGGTTATGATGACCAACTGCAGTCAGGTTAAGACCTGGGTGAGGATGAGGAGCATGCAGGTGAGCTTCCTTGAGACGGTTTCTGACAGTTTGTGCTGAGATTCTTTGTTATGCAACCCAACTGTTGTCTCAGCTGTGTGGGTGGCTGGTCTCAAACAATCACATCTGGAGAAGCTGGATGTGGCGGTCCTGGGCTGTTGTGGTTACAAGTGGCCTGTGAACATTTTTACACCTCCTCTGTGTTCCACAAATCCTTTGAATATGGAAATGGGACGCTATGGATATGCTGTGTACTTGTGACTCAAAGCATCATGAAACTCTTCTGGATGTAACAATGAGTTAAAGAGTTTGTGTAAGTATGCAGGTGAATTTGTGTGTGTGTGTGTGTCTTTCACTGCGGCAGGTGCCTGTCTGACAGGCGTGTGATGAGTTGAGCCCTGCGTTGAGCCTGTCTAAGCCCAGGCTGACTGGGCTCCCTCTCTATCCCAATAAGCTGCCCTGGGTTTGCTGGACTGATTCTGAGTCCCCTCCTCAACCCTCCACCTTTGACTGCACCAGTCACCAGAATACCAATGACTCAGTGTCCCTCACTTCTCACCGCTCCCTGCCATCTATGCATATTTGATGCTCTGTCCCCTGATCTGAATTGCACTGGCGTTTTCCAAATGCCCTCTGTAACCTGTGTAGAATACAGCTTTCCTTTTGACTTTAACCAGTGTGTGGCTCCAAGGGCCAACACTAATACTTAGAGGGAAATTCCTGTTTTATACAGCCTGGGTATTATTTATATAGAATGGGGAATTCATTCTAGCAGCAATAACCCAATACTGTACTCACTGAGTTCGGGGATTCCAGCAATGTTACACATGTAGGGGTATTGTTTTTACAATAACCAGTTTACTACCACTTACGGCAGGGTAATAGTTAGTTACAACACCTTAACAACAATGTGTGATTGACCGTTATAAAATTATAAATAGCTAAAAGTGATGAATAAATAGTTGAAACATCCTGCAAATGTTTAGCACCACAAATTGACTGAGCCTTGTGTGTGTACTCATCTACTCAGTACAAACATAGTTCAAACTTCACTTACTTACTGTCTACTTATCAGTCACTCGCTGTGTCGTTGTGGCAACTTATAGGACGTGCTTGCATGAAGAGTGGAAGTTCCCACAGCGTACACCACGTCATAAGAGTTTTTACCAAGTAGGCAATGAGACTGCGATTAATGAGTCTGCAATAAGAAAGCAAGAAGTCAATGGAGTTGGTATTGTCTGAATCCTACGGAAGCACATTACATTCACCAAATTAAAAGCTTTTTTAGACAACTTATCTCATAATTACGAGAAAAGATCTTAGAATTACGAGATCCTGAACAGTCCTTCGTGCTATATTGTTGCTCAGTAGGACCACTGCACGGCCACGGAACATAAATGTTCACCAGAATCAGAATCAGAATCTCTTTATTGTCATTGTACCAGTACAACAAAATTGGAATCATCTTTATTAGCTTGATATGATGTGGAGTCTAATGGTCTTTTCATTTCATTTCTAGTCAGCATAACATCTAGTCAGCTACGCATTGGTGTGAGAGGGGCTTAACCGACATTCTCCACTCACCACATTTCATGAAAATCCGTCACGTGGTTTATGTGTAATTGATAAATATGGTTAACAAAGAACTATTTTCCAATGCTCAACTTTTACCTGATCCACTCCAAAATTGTTTTTTTCCTCACCAACCCTTCTACCAAGTTTCATCAAAATCCATCAGGGAGTTTATGCCTAATAGATTGAAATGGGGAAAACAGCCACACAATGCCTGGATCTGCCTTTTATTCAGATGCAGTCCAAATGATTATGGATTCTTCCCTGTCATATGACCAACCCTCCCAACAAGTGTCTGGAAAATCTGATGAGCAGATCTGTTGAAACCTCCTTGGCGGAGGAGCTGAATGTAAGAACAGGAACTGATGTCACAAGACTGTGAGGGAACATCTGATGAAAAGGTTAGGAACCACTGGACTATAGCCCTCCTAGCATTCCTCTGACAAACATAAATGACATAATGTTAAAATATCTGCCAGCATTAATGGAAGAGCTAAAAATGTCAGCTTTGTGCTGAGGGTGGCATCCACCATGGAGTCCTTCAAAGACTCAAAGTAAGTTCAGAGTAATCTGACTCAAATTTAAAACTTGGATGACCTAAATTTTGATTTGTAGAATATAGTTTCCTCATTTAGACTGGCATAAATCCTCATAACACAATAGTGTTTGCCTCTTAATCAAGATACAAGATTAATTTATTAGTTGTTATATAACACTCAGTTGTACAAAAATGTTTTTTTATGCTACCCACCAAATAAAAACTCTACGAGATACTTCTATATCACATAGCAGACAGCAGTGGGGTAGCAGAGTAAGGCATGGCTCTTCACCCATGTATCACTGATGCTCAGTAGATGGGTACCGATGACGCAGTCTTAATGACCCTCCACAGAGATTTCCTCTCCTGGGTCATGCTGAAACCAATCTGTGATGTCAACAGCCCGAAATCAGAAAACGTCACCCTGATGTGTTGACTACTGGTCCACTGGAGGAGGAGGAGTAGATGACACTACAGATAACTCTTTGTTAACTCTTGTTAACCCAGATTTAATCCAGATGTTCCCTTCTGCAAGATAATATATTTAGTTCTGAGCTCAGGTAAAGTTTCCACTAATAGAGAGTGACAAGAGAAATAAAGAGACAACATAAATTCTGCAGCCGACGCATCTTTTAACTGAAAAACAGCATTTAACCATTGTCCATTTTTACCCCGAGTTTTGTATTATTTATTCATATTATTCATATTTCAAAATAAAATCAGGTAATATCTGTATTACTGTAAAGGTCATGTTACCATCATGTGATAACTGATCCAGTGAATATATGCAAATGAGTCACCCCTTAAGGCTGTGTTACCTCTCAATGACTGAAAACTGAAAAATATAGAAAATATAAATGATTAAAGCAATCATAGATGATCAACTCAACAAAGTGTCAAGTCTTTGCATTTTAATTTGAAACAATTTCTTTGGAACGTGTCCCACTCTTCCACCCAGCAATAATCCATCATGCAGTTTATGTGTAATTGACAAAAACAGTCAAAAAAGCCTTGTCCCGCAATGTTCCAAAAAGTGGGACAAATTCCCGACTCTGCCCCTTTATCCAGGTCCTCTCAAATCTTAAACGGATTCTTCTGGGCTCCCTGTTCATCCTTTCTACCAAGTTTCAGATAGTTTTTGCCTAATAGAGGGAAATGGTGAAAAAGTCTGATCTCGTTAAAGAAAGTGGAACCAAATTCCTGACTCTGCCCCTTTATCCAAATATTAATTGGGTCATTCTTTTCATATACCCAACCATCCTATCAAGCCTGACAGTCTCCAAAGTGAAAAACACACCCAGCACCGCAAAAGTTCACTGAATTTCACTTTGTATAATAAATCTGTATGCAAACAGAAATTTACAAATCACATGTTTGTCTCAGAAGAGGTTATGTGCTAGAATTATTTCTTGACACACAACAGCTGGCTGTGGGTTCTAGGGTTGCAAGGTTTGGTGCTATTGTGTCCATATGGAGACCTGAACCAAACGTGTTCTCTGACCACCTATGCTACACAGTATACAACCAGAGACTCTGCACAGATGCACTGTGTGAACAGATAAACTGTTGTTTGTTAAGAAATAGTTCACCAATTGCATTTGTCTTGTTATAAATATAAATACATATAAATATTTTGTTCTTTTATAAATTCAATAGTTGGACACCAGATATGTTAAAAATAGTGTGGGTGTTTTTAATCTATGTATTACACAAAAACAGAGCATTTTCTGTGTGCCTTGTAAAGTATCAGCTTTTATAGTTTCCTACTAAACTGTACTGTGTGGTCATTATGTACTATCTAGGCTACTGCCTGAGTTTGCTTAACAAAAAGAAGACTTTTCTTAAAAATACCGACCACAGGACACATTTTTGATGTGAAAATCTTTCCTATTTTCTTTTCTAATGTTAAACAGTTCTGTTGTCTCATCAAATACGCTTCAGTAAAAGCCATGTTATTGATATTTCTTTTCTCTTGGTATCAAGGTAATCCAAAAGGTACATTACTTAAATATTGTGGTAATTGGATTAAGTTACTGAATACATTTTTCAGAGGTCATTAATGATTGTATCAGAATGTTTTTAAAAATGTTTTTTATAGTAAACTCCGAACCCTATGAGTCAGGTGATGATCTGCATTTTCAGGATGTTTCATTTTTAGGGATTTTAATTAATTCTATGATGTCAGAAACGTCAGAATGTTTGAGAAAGGTGATCTTACATTTTCAGTAGTTGCTTGCAAGTAGAAAGTACAATTATCTCTACATAAAAATGAAGCGCAAGCATAAGTTCAGTCAGGACGACTAAACCTTTGCACACTTGGGCTAAACTTTATTTATCATGCTGTTCTGTCATTCCCACCTCCCACACAGAGCCCTCTACTGAGTTCGGCTGTTCTCATCAGCTGGTCACATCTATCCAATATCACAGCGACACACCTTCATTGTCAGCCTATCATGTTGCTGATGTCCTTTTGAATATCACTCTCTCCATTCCTCTAGTTCTGTCATGCTGTTGTTTTGTGCTCCCTCTACCTCCCCATCACCGCCCAGTCTTCAAAGATTCACCAACTTCATCATTCATTATCTTCACCAGGGTCATCAGCCACCACCTGGATTCAAAGAGGGGATATATATCTTAGTGCTGCTCAGGACAGACGATCTTCGGTCTCAATCTCCCTGAAGAGTCTAAGCCCCAAAGACTTTGTGACACCAAAGACTTTCAGACATACTAATTATCACATATCATCTGATGTAATAAACATTCTTATTTACTTCAACCACTGGCCTCTCCTGATTTAAATACATTTTCACAATGCGCATTTTTTTAATAGAATATTGTGCTTAAAATAAATGTGTATAGCCTTATCTCAAGATGATTGCATTAGCATTTCAAATACTGTGATATTAGTGAATGATGGTGCTGTAGTTAAAGAGGGTTGTGGGTTAGCATTGTTGTGGGTTTACAACTCAGTTTAGGATGTGTCCTACCTCTCAGGTTGGTTGGTGATGTTTAATATAGTGTCTTATTTCATTATGTTGACCTGTGATGCTTGAAATAAGAA
This sequence comes from Chaunax sp. Z400, assembly GCA_037577475.1. Lineage (NCBI taxonomy): Eukaryota > Metazoa > Chordata > Actinopteri > Lophiiformes > Chaunacidae > Chaunax > Chaunax sp. Z400. The sequence continues at coordinate 32,991,532 of CM075187.1, read as the reverse complement.
AAATCATCTAGTTGTGCAGTTTTGGGCTTAAGATCATTTTACTCACACCGAGAAAGGAACAGTCAAAGAATAATGAATGTGTTTGTTTTTAGTTTATTTTACTTAATAAGTGTTGAGAAAGAGTTGTTCCCACATATTTGAAGAAATTTCTCACTTTTAAGATATTTTTTCTTATTTCCAGAAACCTTACCAAGTGTTTTCATCAAGATGAATTCAGTTGTTTGTATTTTTGCAAGAATTTGTTTCTTATATTTAACTTTTGGTGTTTTCTCCACCATCATTTCACTCAACACTCTCAGACTGCAAAGCAAGTGTTCAAGTAGGCTTCCTTTACCGAATATATTAACCCCCACTCCCTCTCCACCCCAGCACCCTGTGGTTTTGTAGATTTCATGCATGGTGCAGCATGTCTGGCATGGTCTAGCAATAAGAAAATGCTGCATTCACAACAATATGAACAATAGCAGGGAACAGTGAGCCTGTGAAATGTTTATTCAGCACATTAAAGAGTAATGAGTAGCCTCCTCCAATGACTGAGACCACATTTTCACAGTTAAACCAGCCTCTCTCTGAGGTTTAATGGGTTACTTGGGTAAACATAAACAACACCATAATGAGCTAAGATCCATATTTTCCTTATTTTCTGTTGATAAGCAAAAATGGTTCTGGTAAGCAAAATTAGCCCCTCGCATCTTTAGGCGAAAAGATGCACACATGCACACACGCAGTACATTGCACAATGGTCGCACACACACCCATTCTGAGCTGTCTTTCTTAGCCTACAATTAGTACCTTTACAGAGTTCATTTATGCCATTACTCTCAGAGGCTGTCATTCCTTCACATCTAGTTAGAAGCCTGTTGTTCCTCCAGAGCTGGGGGAGCTGCAGAGCCGAGGTGGCTGGAGTGTTTGCATCCTTAACCACACAGCTGGCGATGCTCTCATAGTGGCTTGTTTTCACTGCTTCATCAAAAAAACAAGGATCACAACTTTGTCTGCAAAAGACAAGCTTGCAATGTCATCATATTTACTGCCATGCAAGTGGAGTTTTTGTTCACGCAATCTACATTTTGCTTAGACAGACAAAAAGCAACCTCTTCTCCTGGGCAGTGGGTACATTAAGGGGAGGAGAAAGCCCTTGCCTATTAAAAGAGAATATGGTGTGGAATGTGGGGACTGGAGGCATCCATTCACTGCTCATTTTCAATGTATTTTTTGGACGAGCTGGATATAAGATCAGATAGCTCCCAGTCATTCTGCCATGCACTCAGGATGAATTTTTCTAGATTACATAATTGAGCTCCCCCCATGCGAGGTAGTGACTGCATCTTTACCTGTTTAAGTGGATGATTAGGTTTGCGTTGCACAGGGACAGTTGGCATCTCTGCTCACAGCCAGAGCCTGATTGAAGAGGCTCAGACCTGGAATCAGTAGCAGCGGGAGAAAAAGCCTTGAGCTAATAGAGCATCACTGGAGCCACTTCAGATGCTCAACCAATTTACCATATTAAGTTGCTTAGTCACATCCACTTCCCCGTAATTCATTCACAGCTAATGCCCCAATGCTGTTTGGGAATTAAGGTTAATCATCTCCTTATTCATCAAAGCAGAGAGGGCAATTACTGCATGGAGTGCAGTAGTGGCTCTGGCTGGAGAGTCACAGCTTAGTTTTTGTCATCACACACTGCGGACATTGTAATTACATCATAACAAAGTACAATTAGTTAATGATTGGGAGCACATGCTGCTAATGAAAAGCAGTAATCTAGCTGTGTCTTTACCCCCCCAAACCAGTGACACTCAAAGCTGCGCATGTGCACATGTGCTTTTGCAATGTTCAGCAGGCTCAGCTTTGAGGGAAGTGAGCACTCCCAGTGTATATGACTATTAAATAAATCACTTATTGGGAGCACACCAAGAAGATGTTGTTAAGTCAAAGTTTCAAATGTCCCATTAAAAACCAGTTAAAGCCATAGTTTAGTTTATTGAATGTATTTATATGAGGGCCCAAACATAAATAAATTAGCCTCAAGGAAGAGAAAACATCCTTTCACCAGATTTAGCTCCCAGTTAAAAACAGATGAGGATTTTATGTTTACAGCTGTGTCATTGGTTGTTTGGTTGCTTATTTGACTGGTTGGTTGGTTTGTCACTTGAAAAGATATAAACCAAATTTCAAAAAATAGTTTGGAGGAGTTGGGCTGGGCCAGGTTCAAGTCCATTACATTTTGGTGTAGATTCAGATCAGGATCCAAGACTTTTAAAAACTTTTTTTCAAAACTTTAAAATTGGGCATTTTCCAACATTTTCTCTAATCATCTAAAAATCACTAAACAAGAACCCATAAAATTTTGGTGTGGATCCAGTTGTAGAGGCGATCCAACAAATTTTATAAAACATTTTCTCTAATTTTTCAGGAAACAATTTATGAATCTTGATGCAAAAATTTCACATATAATTTCAGTATTGATATCTAGGAGTGTTTGGTGCAAGATAATAATCTGGATCTGCTGGACCAAAATATGGATTTTTAGGGGGTGATCTTTATTTAGCTGCTGCTACATGGTAACAAACAGGGCTGGAAACACCCAACCAGCTGAGACACAGGGTTATGACTCATATCCTACAGTTTTAGAAGTATATAATGAGCATGATTATTTTCTGGTTTTGGTGGAGATCCAGATCTGGAAGACATGGATGATTGTTCGACCTTGGTGCAAGTATGTGCTCTAATGACTGATATATAGTTTCCATTTGGAGTCCTAGGTAGGTGAGAGAGAAAACCACTAGTAACTACAACCTATCACTAGCCACTCAGGCAAATTCATGCACAAACACACACACACACACACAATGAAACACATTTCATTATAGAAAACACAGAACAAAAAAAGCACATTAATTAATCCAAAATTTGTCAAAATATTAAATTAAAGCTGACAAGACTTATTACTTAAAATCCATGGAGCCATGAGACTGAAGACATTTTCCAACTCTGACACAAAGTCAGGATGAGAGAGATGTTTCCTCTCATGTTGAGTTCAGACTAAAACTGGAAACTTTTGACATCTTCTTCCTTGGAGAGCTGCTCCTTCGTTTCATCCAGAATCTCTTTCTGGTCAGAAATGTCACCACATTATCACAGGAGGCTAAACAGATACTGGATCTCTACAGATGGAATTTTTTGATCTGAACCAAATGTGGCATTAAGAGATCAGAGTGGAGTTTGTGACTCTGCCTCCTTCTGGCTGCAGAAGATACCTGAGTCTGTTTTCCCCGGACCCTTGACCATGTTTGGCTCCACGTACAGCTGTAATCAGCGTTTTCAACAGGTAATGTCATTAAAACTAAATACCGTCTAAGAATTAAGCAATGAACATTTACATTCCTGTTTGAGAATTGCACTAACCCCATTTCTCCCAAGGTTCAAGATGGAAAAAGGAAAGGCTAAAGACAATATATCCCACCTGAAATGACAGAGAATGAATGTGAATGAACATATGAATGTGATTTGTGATATTGGATTTTTTTAAGATAAGAAGTTTATCCTTGCATCTTAAATGATTGTTAAGCCCAGTTCTCCTTTGAGGATGTTGTGTTTTTATGGATTTTAAAGGATTTGTTTACAATGCAAATCTAGAGATGATGAGTTCATTGTATTGTTTATTGAGTGCTTTTGTTTTTTTGTTTGGCATAACGTATTTGTAGGTATCCAACTGTTCAGACCTCAGCAATGGAGGAAGGTTGTCTTACAGGACATCCTGCAATATTAACTGAATATCTCTGATTTAGTATAATATGCATTGTTCACAAAGGAATTAGAAAATGGAAATTCACTCGAATAAAATTAGAGGGGGATTAGTTTAATCACTGACGGTGTTGTCCCCCCACTGTCCCATACAGATGCACAAGGTAGCTTTTAAGGACTGTATGGGAGACATCAGGCTTTCAACTAACTCTAATGTAAACCCATCCAGAGCCATACCAGGGCCCAGAGTAAGTCAGGTGACAAGGACTTCCCTTCACCAAGGAGAATGCTGTGCATAAAGTAACCCACAGTATGTAAAATAAATGCTGTATGAATGGAACTTGCATCATGTATGTGACCCAACATACTAAATATAACCAAGACCACGATCTTTTCCTAAACCTTTACTTGATCCATGACTTCATCCACCAGTGACCGTCTGTATTTTTTCCATCTTCTGCCTTAAAATACAGCTTTAAATTAATAGTGAAAATTAAATAGTATGATTTGGGGGATGAACTTTCATTAATTCTCATAAAAACTTTCCATACTATGCTGTCATTGTCAAGCCCGTGAGTGTTCAACTTGGGAGTGTCCTACAGTCATGTGCAGAAGATGGTGGGACGTGCTGGACAGGCGTTCCTTTATCTGGGCTGCTCTAATCAGTGTTGATGGAGTGTGAGGAGGGATGCTAATCTGGGTCATTGCATATGTAAATGCACAGCTGGGCTCTTCGCAGTGCCAAAACACATCAACCAGGGTGTCTGAATGTCACTCAACATTAGCTCCATCACAGCGAGTGGACAGCAGCTAGAAACACAGCCTACAGTGGGCTGTTCTTTCATGAGAGGGGGGCAGTGACCGTGTTGTTTTAACCCAGCTAATGCATTCACACCCTAATATCCTTTAAACAGTCATGTTTCATAAAGTGTTGAATCGCGCCCCATCTTTGCTATCGATCGATGCCCTCCGAGGATGACCCCTTGACTTACCATCACTAGTGGGTTGTACTACGAGTTTAAACTACTCAGATTCAACTCTGGGATATCAGGGAAAGTCAGGTCAACTCAATCAATGTCGCATCAAAGGTGTGTGTTTGACTGCGCAGGCAGGGTTTTTTCATGATGAGGTGTGCTCCATGTTGTTCCCAAGGATGAACAGTGATAATATCAGGATATGAAGTGTTTAAAGAAACAATAACAGCCAAATCGAACACCATGGTGGCCAACAAGGCCAGGGAGGCTTGAGGGTTATGCATTACCAACACAGTATTTGACTTATTTTATTTCTGATATGATTAAGATGCACAAGGGAGAGCCTGTTCAGGAGAGGTGAATAAATTCAAATGCTGATTTGAATTTATTCACCTAAATGTTTCCTTTAATATTAGAAATTTCAATTGTTTCTCTTGGATTACTACACAGATGTAACAGTACACTTGTGGGTTCTCTCAGTGAAGCACAGATGATGGCAATTGGTGACAGACTTTATTTTTAACAAAATAATAAAGCACAACTTAAACATTCCAACAACAGTTGCTTCAGACGTGTCCCTCAAATCTTCAGTCTCATACGGGTAGCTTCCCTCTGGTCCAGCAGCACGCTGCAAATTAGAGCAATCCGTTCAAATGCCAAACACCTGCATCATCACATCACTATCTCTCTAACCCCGCTTACCTGAGCCGCATCTACACCCTCTCTCACCTGCCGCTGAGCACAAAACCAAAACCCCAATGCCACAACAGGTTAATCAGGAATTTACTGTCATGGTTCTGTATTTTAGTTGCCTGTTTCTGTTATATTTTGAAAGTATTTTCCCTGCCTTGTGTTTTTGCTTTGCATTTCCTGTGTTTGGTTGTAATCTTTAAACCATTTGTTCTTCTGTCTCTGTTTCGGTCGTCCATGTTTTTAATTCCAGTTTGCTCCCTCTCCCTGTTTGTTTGCTCTGTCTTATGTTAGTTCATCCTCCTCATGTTTTCCCCTTTAATGTTTTCCCTTCTCCATTTTCCCTCCTCTGTAATTGTCTGATCATGTCCACCTGTCTCTGATTGTCTCCTCCTCCCTGTGCCACCTGTTCCCCATCTCCTCTCGTTACCTGTGTATTTAGTCTGTGTGTTTCTTACACTCCAAGCACTGTGTTACCTCTGTTACACCCTCCTAGCTCTGTGTTACCTCTGTTACACCCTCCTAGCTCTGTGTTACCTTTGTTACACCCTCCTAGCCTTGTGTTACCACAGCCACAGATAACAAAGGGTAACTACTGTATGGATGAGATGCACAAGGACATAATAAAGTGCTGAGATGGGATGACATCATGTTGGGTCAATGTCTTTGTTATTTAAAAAAAATCTTTTAAAACATTAAAGAGCAATGTGACTCTCCAGAAACAGTGCTCTAGATAAACCTCACAATGAACAGTTTTATTCTATACAGTAAAGGGACCAGACTATTGCATAGTGCAGCCTCTCCAACATGAAGCCAGGAGTTCATATCCTAGCTCTTGGCTATTTTGACACAGCACATATGGCCATTACATGAATCAAACCAATAACTGTCATTAGGTCTTGTGGGGAATGTGAAGGGGTAGTTGCCCCTCATTGGAGCCTCCTCTTGTGGCTGAAGCGCTGCCATCAGCGAGCCCTTGAGCTGAAGATGGCTGTGTCACTCAGTGCTCCCCTGCATTGTACATAGTAACCCCTTTATACCCAAGCAGCGCTAATTACCTTAAGTGATTTACCCCACCAGTGCTCCACCACCGTGCTGAGAGTCTTAAAAATCTCCTTACGTTTCTTATTTCTCCAGTTCAAAGCTTTAAACTCAGATTGACAACTACAAACCCTCCCTGTCCACCCAATTCAAACATCTCTGATACAGCACTGCTCTGGTTGGAGTCCCACCTCAAAAAGAGATCATTGAAATGGTAATAAACATTTTATGAGTTTTAGACAAGCAGGAAAATACAAAGTTGGTTGATGTGATTATATGAATTATTTGTTTAGGTTTCAGAAAAGAGCGTTACTTTGGTTAAATAACCTATGTTTTAGTAACAATTTTATTTATTTATTTTATTTAACCTTTATTTAAGCAGGAAAAATAACCCATTGAGATCAAGGATCTCTCTGGGGCGCAGATAGCCACTGGTTAGAGCGCGCCCCATGTACTGAGGCTATAGTACTCTGGCGGTCCGTGCGATTTCGACTCGCAGCCATTTGCTGCATGTCTTCCCCCCTCTCTCTCCCACATTTCGTGTCATTTCTTCGGGCTGTCTCTATAGAATAAAGTCAAAAATTGCAGAAAAAATAACTAATAAATTAATAAATAAATAAATGAAGATTAAGGATCTCTTTCACAAGGGTGACCTGGCCAAGAAGGCAGCAGCACAAGCCATAATTTACATCACAACACAATGTACAAAAACAATAAATATGGGTGCAGGTATTGCGATAAGTCACTAATGTGCTGGGTAAAAGTCCTATATTTGTTTGAACCAACCAAAACGACTCCTTGTGATTACTCTTGCTCACTATGTTACCTGATTCTATGACATTTTCACTTATAATTTGATGAGAAAAGTCAAAAGTGGACAATGTTAAATGAAAAAGTGTTTTTTTTTATAACATATGCCATTTGCTACAATTAGGCTGCTCAATGATATCCCTTAATGGCTGATGGAACTACCAATAGAATCTCATCCCAGGTTGTTGGATATCGATGCCACTTTGTCACGCTCGTTATCTCATCCTTAATGTATAAGGTACACTTTAATGTCTTGGTCCAAGCTGCAAAGGGGGGCGGGGGGTAGGAAAAGATTACATGTGTTCATGTGTTGTGCAGTGACTGACACAGATAGGTTTAGACTGAAGCTGCTTTAATGTCCAGTGTATCTCATACGGACACTAAAGGATACCTTCTTCCTCAAGACGAGACCAAGGGATATGACAAAACAGCCATATTTGATTCGAAGGAAACCGGAGACCGGCCGCTTTTAACTTACACTCCATTGTCACCTACAATATCACTACCCTCTCCTCTCTTCCCGTGCTCAGATGACTTAGTGGAGTTTGTGTCTGGTGTCAAGTCTGATTCTGTCCAGTTGAAGGGTGGGGAGATGGGGACGAGGGAGTGGGGGGGAATGATTAGAGCAGCCGGTGCCCTTTTCTTCTGATCACAGATTACTGTGCAACAGACTTGTGTCAGAACAGCAGCAGCGCCGAGATGCACACAAAGGCCAGCGTCAATCAAGAGGGCTATTCATCTGTCTGGGGCTGTAACCTCCACAACTCATCTGTTCCCCCCACATGTTTGTCTGACAGCTGGATATACACGGCAGCCAGAGCTGAGGAGCTGCCAACCACGCTGCAACTGAGATAAATGAAGAATCTCACTCCACAATGAGTTATATACAATTTAAAATCCTGACAACTGCTCATAAATAAATATTAATACATCTAGAATTTAACAAAATCTGACATTATAAATCAGTAGTTTTAAATATTGTTCATGCTGATGAAATCATGCATTTTTAGAAACACCTAAAATTATTATTTCATTATTTCTGACCACTAAAGCAGAATGAGTAACTGTAAATAATATACTGAGCAACAATAGAAACGCATAATTTAAAAAACCCAATATTTTCCTTTCACTAGCCCTAATCTACTGAAACAAACAAGCATGTGATACATAGAAATTACTTTTTTAAGTACCAACAACCAAAACATGTTAAATCATGAATAACCATCATTTAAAAAAAAAAAGGCAGTTTTTCGTCACCACTGTCGCCAAGTGCTTGCTCATGGTGGAGTGTTGGGTCTCTCTATAATGAAGAGTCGGTCTAGACCTGCTCTTTTTGTAAAGTGCCTTGATATAACTTTTGTTGTGATTTGGTGCTATACAAATAAATTGAATTGAATTGAATTTGGTCATAACATAGAAATAACAGTCATTGGTGCATTTCAGAGTAAACGATGATGTCGATGAGATTTTTTTCTGCATGATTGAAAAGACCTGGTCAAGGGAATAATTTACCGGGTCTAATTAATGTCCTACTGAAACAACTGATGATGTAACGGCTTCCGCAAAACTTACGTGAACGGGCAGTTGGGATGCTATGGTCGGAACTCTGCAGACACATGCAGCACAGATGTTACAGATATTATGGCGCATTGCACAGTGGAGGCAGAGGAAGTGGATTGTTTGGTGGTGGTGTCATAATGTGGGGAGCCACTGCTAATGGGTGATGGTCAGAACTTGTCCACATCCACGGTACACTGACAGCTATCTGTTACCGAAATATGGTCCTAGGTTCACACGTCATTCCCAGGATACAGCAATCAGGCATCACCTTCATGCATGGCAATGCCAGACCACATGTGGCTCATGTCTGTCAGGAGTAGCCTACCTGGACCAGAACAATGTCGCTGTCCTTCCTTGGCCAGCATATTCACCAGATCTCAACCCAATAGAGCATCTGTGTGACGTTCAGGATCACCGGGTGAGAGAGAGAGATCCTGCTCCAGCAACACATGAACAACTTGTCACAGCACTGCAGGAAGAATGACGTCATCCTACAAGTCCAGAATAACATCTTATCCATTCAGGAGGTGTAAAGTAGTGATAAATGCTGGAGGTAGACACGCACGGTAGTGACTATTGTTGTTCACTGTCTCACCATCCACACTTTCTGACTTGTAAACACTAAGATAAAAACCACTAATCTGCACAAAAATATTTTTTCTGTATGGCTAAAGGGTGAATAAAGATGTGTGAACCATAATTTACCTTTGATATTTAATATGAACAGGATGGCATGACATCAAAAAAAATATGTATTTCTACTGTTGGTCAGTATATGTCGGGGGAGGCTGTGATGATGTACCTAGTAAATACAAAGTGGTAAAAGTGGAGGTAACGATGTACTTGGCAGTGGTCTGTGAGGCCATTTGGTACATCGAGACAGGAGGATGGAGAGTTTTTTCATTTTTTATTTCATTTTTTTCTTCTTTGTTGTTTACATAAACATTTTTCATGCCTTGCATGAATTGTAGCTATGGCCTGGAACATTTCCGGTGGTATTGCTCCGTTTTGTGCATCTCGTCCGTATATATAAGGAGTTACATGTTACAGTAAGGGGGCTTTTAGCCTGTTAAAATAATATTCTGAGGATAATTATGTAAAGGAAAAGACAACAGAGGCTTGTTTGCATTAAGCAAGTTGTATTATGGAAAGTCTAACATGGAGGGGGGTGTGACTCATTAACCAATGATACAGCAAATATGATTGTGTGACAATTAAAATCATTTAAAGCTAGAGCTGCTCGCGGCCACATGCCACCAAAATGTCACTGCAACTGGAAGAATGTTGACCAAGCTGCTACCATGGATGCATCTCCACAGTATTTAAGGGATAATAAGAGTAGTCTTTCATAGTACATGTTTCACAGTGCTGTATGAAATCACTTCCATTCTTCTTGCAGGGTTGTTCTGATTTAGACAGATTTGTATCAACATCTGCACTCAGTGTTGGCTTCATTCCTTCGCCAGCAAATTAATGGTGTTAATCACCTGCAGGCAAGGTCACTGTCAGACAATAGGACACCTTTGGTGGTCAGTTACTGCTCTTGCCAATAAAGCTGAGTTAACCGTCTGAATTGTGATGTGAAGAACAACTTAAGATGTTTTCCCTCAGGTGCAGCTCAGCTGATATCAAACAAAACACAACCTAAACATCTACCTACTATTGATACAAAGTCAAATATAGGTGAATGTGACACATTAAATGCAAGCACATATGGACAGTCTCATTGTATGTATGTCATAACATGAGAAAATCACGCTACTTCTTAATTTTTACCTCAGTAAACAGTTACTAAAGAAAGTTCCAAAGAGTTCCCACTTTCAGGTCTTTTTCATTTAATTTTCTTTTAGAAAATTATGGTACCATTTGGAGTGTACAATAACACCGGATATTATCTAGTGAATCCTGACAGAGGGTAACAATGTTACGATTCAGCAAAAATAATACTGAGGATTCAAATGCAGACTGGAGGGAATTTGCAGTTCAGAGGTTTAGTGACCAAAAATCAAAACTTGACAGGAAAACAGAGTGAAAAAGGTGATGAAAAAAAACATGAAACTAATATCCAGAGGCATATCAAAATACAAAATCACAGGCTAATGTAATACGCAGAAAAAAACAACAACACAAAAACATGGAGAAGCATGAAGGAAACATGAGGGCAAAATGCTGCAACAAGAGATGAGGCTAACATGACATGGGGCAATACTGACAAACTGACAAAGAAGAACAGAACCACACTAAGTCCACTGGAATAATGAGGGAATGACAAACAGGTGTCACAGGGAGGAGGAGTCAATCAGAGACAGGTGAAGACAATGACACAATCACACACTGGAGGGAAAATAGAGAAGGGGAAATTCAGCTTTTTAACTGGTGTGTGAGTGATGGCATGATTAGTTACCGCTCCTAATGAGCAGGTGGAGCCTTGCATGGCAGCCTCTACCACCACTGTATGAATGTGTATGAATAGGTGAATACTGGCTCACTTTGAGTGATGAATCAGCCTAGAAAGGAACTATACAAGTAAAGTCCATTTACCATTTACATGTTACTGATGTGTGCCTATACATAAGCTGATAAAAAAATATTTTATTAATAAATAATATGGAAATCCTGGACAGGAATATTATTATATTATATTATATTATTATATTTGACATTATCATATATTACATGATACAAAATGAGTAATTTCCATTTTTTATGCAATTCATAGAAGACATTTTTGTAAAATGTAAAACATCAAAACAATCAAAATGTACTGCAAGATGCAAAAGTGTTGAATTTATCCCTGAATGAGTCATAGGTGTGTTTGGGGTGTAACATGAATTGGACCAGGTGTTAAAAGCCAGGTGTGCCTGCCAGCAAGAGGAGATGTGAGAAGAGGGGAAAGGTGGTTGAGCAGAAGGCAGAGAGGGTGAAAGGAGAAGAGAGAGAGGTTAAGACTCAGAGCTACAGAGAAAGACAGAGAGCAAGGGTGACTCTCAAAGATTGGAGGCAAAGGTAGTAAGGAGGAAGTAGAAAGTGAGAGGAAAGAAAAAGAAATGAGCAGAGAGGGGAGAAGTGGGAGAGGGCAACTTGATATGTAGGAAGAGAAGAGGAGACTGTGAAGGAGTCTGAGAGAGATCCCCAGCTGTTGCCTCTGTCATGCTCCTGACGGCCTCCTCCTGCTTCTGCTCCTCTATTAACTTGTCAAATCGATGGCTCCCTAGACAGCCAGGCTTTTTACTGCCACACAAATAAAGAGTGTGACATTTCTGCCACTTTCCCAGGTCACCACTGCACACTCCGACACTTAGATATTTGTAAAGCCAACAAGTATTGGAAGAAAGCAATCTAATTTGCTGGGGTGTATCCCCCCAAGGGAGACACCAGAGAAATCTGTAGATGCTCCATCTATGGCTAAAATAACAGAAGTTAGTTGCATAAAAAAGTTCCAATAAAAATAGAAGACCACGTCAATGAATGTGTATATTCAGGCTGATTATTTTAAAAATTGCACACATATTATTATTATTGTTGTAACTATTTTACAAAGCAGCCATTACATTGAAATGTATTTGCTACACCGTTTAAAGCAACTTAATATTTGCTTGATGGATAGAATGCCTGACAGAAACAGACATAATTATGTTTATAACTTATTAATTACATAAATTGAATGTTCGCAAGCCAAGGGAAATCATTTGGAGAGTATGAAAAAAAAGGCCTGTAAGTGCATAACTGTCATCAATTCAGTCTAATGTAGAGTCTAATGTACCAAACAAACCATTATTTCATTGCTCCGGTGCATTTGATGCCCACCATATGCCAGTCAAAGGCTCAGGGCTCTGGAGACAGTGCTCGTCTTCAAGGGCAGATAGCGGAGGGTAACAGGTTTAGGGAAGTGATACAGACCGTACTATAGGAGCAAGCTGGGGTGAAAGCGGGGCTGCAGTGGCTTTTCTTTGCATCTCTATGAAGCTACTGTCAAATACAATTGTCTGTGCCTCCCACTGTTGTGAGTGTAGGAAGCAGTGTTATGATCCATGGACTTGCATGAAAATCAATGACAGCCCAAACATGAAATCGATGCAACCAGTTTGGTCGAGGTGGGAGCGAGGAGAGGGAGGAAGAGGAGGGAGGAATGGTGATGCAGAGGGAAAGAAGTGGGGCAGAGGAGTTCACTACAAGAGAGGGCTACACTCCTCCTGAGCTGGGCCATGCAGAGGAGTTGAGGTCAAGGCAATGTGGGAGGGGAGACAGGGGTGGTTTGGTAACAGAGCCATTTTATAGAGCTAGACCAATAGGGAGTCTGAAGGTTTGTACCTATGGACAGTTTTTGATGAAAACTCTTAGTAAATGATATATCTGCAGTTTTCATGACAAAAGTTGCTAATATTCTGCATAATTTCTAGAATTCAGCTCGATTCAAAACAGAAAATAGAAATTCTGAACATATGGTGCAACTTATGAGCTCATAAGTCATTTGCAACATCTTTTTCCCTTGACTCTTTCATGAAAAGTTTCTTACTGAAGTCCAAACTCCTACAATTTGACCAGTGTGCACTACTGTAGAGAAAGACTAAGAATAACGGGAGAGAGGTAGAGAGGTGTGTAGGAGGGAGAGAACAGGAGAGAGAGAAAGAGGCAGCTTAACATAATTATGCTCAACCTTAATGATGGATAGGGATACAAAAAGATATTTGTTCATTTCGTATATGTGCATGTTGTTGGAGAGCTTTTGGATACGGACGAAACGGAGTAGTACCAACAAACAAAATAACTAAGCAACCAAAGACCTGTTATTTTTGTTTTTCAGTTAGACATAAAAAAGGCATTTTTGCATTTATTATCCTTTGGAAGACATCCATCCATCCATTTTCTTCTGCTTGTCCAAAGTTCGGTTGTGGTGGCAGTAGTCTAAGCAATATACTCAAGATATTCCTCTTCCCAGCAACACTGTCTAGCCCAGGGGTGTCAAACTCATTTTAGTTCAGGGGCCACATACAGCCCAATTTGATCTCAAGGGGGCCGGACCAGTAAAATCATAGCATAATAACCTCTAAATAACGACAACTCCAAATTTTTCCCTTTGTTTTAGTGCAAAAAAAGTACAAGTACATTCTGAAAATGTTCACATTAAATGAACTATCTTTTTACAAAACATTATGAACAACCTGAAATTTCTTAAGAAAAATAAGTGCAATTTCAACAATATTATGCCTCAGTTTATAATTTACACATGTGCATTACAGCTTACAGATAGCAGTGTGTCTACAAAGGCACAAAACATTTAGTCACAGGTATCTGGAACTGAACAATATAGTATTTTACTTTATGATCAAAACAACTTGTCAAGATCTAGAAATTATTTTAAATTTACATTCATTTCCACATCTGTGTAGTAATCCTGACCACCTGAACTGACACACCACACCATACAAACTAAAGTGGGAAATATTAAGGAAGAAGGTTAAGTAATCCCCCTGCCTTGTAAATGTATAAAATTTATACATAAAAAAATACATAAAAGTTGTGGCAGTGCATGAACAATAGGGTTCCACCCAACCAAACTCTTTTGTACTGAAGCTGCTGACTGACATTATATTGCACAATGTTCAATTTCTTTAAATATTTCCACAGTAAGTATTCATTTTCACAGAACTACAGTGGGCTCCAAAACTGCAGACATATCATGTTCGGGGTAAAAAAATAGTGAAATAGGTGCTCTTGTCGACCTAAAATATGTGATTAAAGATATGCGTTTTTTTGTTTTATTTTTGAATATACAATTGCTTTTATATGACTTGTTTTATTATGTAATTTTTAATGAAAATCTGGCCACAAAACATTGAGAACCGAGGTTCAAAACTGCGGATTTTTTAGAATTCATCCACAAAACCTAGTAAAATAAAGCTATTATTGTTTTTTAGTTAATTTTTAACAATTATTTAATGATTTGTCGATATCCCTCCATTTAGATTTTTTGTATCAATTTTTTAATACCTTTCAATGCGAAAAACTGATCCAAAAATCGAAGAAAATCTGACGGTTTTGGTGCAAAAAGGTAAATCTAATAGGGAAATCACCAAATTGTTGGGCTACAATGAAAAAACAATACGCAATTACAGAAAAAAACAACAACACGTAGAATAGATTATAATAATGATAAGGCAAACTTGCCCTTTATGGTACCCCCCAGCTCCAGACATTTTTTACCAGCAGCTCCAGCATGAACAGTTTGCTTGCTTGACAGTGTTGTGTGTGACCCCAGTGGACAAATTTGAAATAGCAGTTACTTTTATTGAAAAATTGCAGTTAATGTCTTCTATGTAATTTTTACACTTTGCAAAGTCATCCTGCGGGCCGGATTGGATCCTCTGGCGGGCCGGTTTTGGCCCGTGGGCCATATGTTTGACACCCCTGGTCTAGCCCCTCTAAGTGCTACCACTGAGCCATGCCCTACTTTGCCTTTATGAGGTGTCAAATTGTTTTCCTTGACAAATCTTTATTGAGGTCAACCGAAAGACCCCTTAGCCTCCCCAAACTCCTCCCACAGTTTTAGGTTTTTGAGTTTTGAAGTTACTCACTTTATCTATAGAGTACATAGACAGAATCCCATCCTGAAGCTCCAAGAAGGCTGCATGCTCTGAGCGTAAAGTTAAACGCAGCAGAGCTTAGCCGTGGCCTTGTATGAATCCCTACACCTGACTTGCTTCTCTCACTCTGGCAGCGCGGATAAAGGAAAGAGAACCAGACGTTTGGTTCCAGAACCAGTTCTATGCGCCGAAGTGAGCCCAACCATATCATGTTTGTATCGCTCCACCTCCAGCAGCTCTGGTTCCTTTCCCAAGTTATATTCTGCTTACCTATGACAGTCTGTGATGCCAGGCGCACAGCTTGATCATAGTTTGCCTGCAACCCAGCTTAAAAAGCACCCAACCCCAATGCACATGTTAGATTGGAGCATTGATAGTGGAGTTATAACAACCTTCATTAAGGTCTTAAAGCTGTTTTGACTCAATTTAGGCTCAATATGGTGAACAAGCTAGCAGGAGTGCACAAAAGAATAAAGGTGGCGCTGTGACATTAACAGATTTTTGACATGAGGATGTCATTAGGGTGGGACCCTCGTCCAACCTGTGAAGTCTGGTAAAGATAAGTTCATTGGCAGTGGAGTTATAAGAACTTCCTCTTTCATGGCAAATCATAGAAATTTGCCACACCACCATGGCCACACCCTTGGAGTTATTCAAAAACCTTTGATACATTTTCATTACTAACATGTTTTGATTTTACTGAGGAAAGTCCATTGGAAGAGTTTGGTAAAGTACAAAACTTGCAAATTGCATAAAACTGAATACCAAATTCAAAATGGGTGATTTTTTGTTGCGTTTAGATCATGGGTTTGAGAGTTTTTTTAGAGCTCTTAATAGGATACATATGTTTTTTTTGCCACGCCCAATCCTCACACCAATATCAGATCATACAATTTGCCACCTCACAAAGTTTGGAGCATTTCTAGCCTTGCATCAGCTACTTCCGTCTTCATGGTGAGTCATCGAACTTCGCCATAGTGCCACATCTTTGGCCGTTGTCTTACGTAGGAAAACGTGCTTGCCTGAACATAAACATTGACAAAGCCTGTATTCGACCCTAAATATGGTATTTATTTGAAGAATAACTTTATCTACAATTGAAAATCAGTATCGAATAGTAAAAATCATTTATTTCTGCATATTTTCATGAGAATGTTTACTAATAAATAGGCGATATGGCACAAATATCGTGTTATGGATTGGCAGAAACTTATCAGTATTGCTGTGTAGAGCATATATATATACTGTACATTATTGACCTGTTTTCATCATGGATTTATTCATAAGAAAGGGGATTTATGACAAGCTATTCCCTTTTTTATTCAGAATTATTGATATCTTTAAATAATGAGAAATAATTCAAGATATCATAAATTATATTTAAGATATCTGAAATTAATTAAAGATATCTTGAAAAAAAATTTGATATATGTAATTGTATTACAGATATTTGTATAACAATTATAGATATGTTAAATATAATTTTTGAGCCTATTTCAATGGAGCCTATTTATGACATCTGAAATTGAATGAATGAATGAATGAAAGAAATTGTTTATTTTGAACATAAATGAAAAGACAAATAAGAAAACAAACAAGAGTAAAAGTGTCTGAAAAGGAGTAGGTAGAAGTAAAACTCCCTACCCCTGCTCATTTACAATGTCCAAAATGTATTTACAACCAATTATTAATATACAGACAACTATTCCAAATATTTACATCACAAATTAAATTTACAACAACTAACCCAAAGTTATTTACAACCAAGATATCCACCCGGTGTCATAAACAAATCAATAAAATCTGAAACTATCAGACTGTGTAGAGCCGTATCGACTTTCTGGTGAATTGTTGCTGTTCTGTGGGGAGGATACGAGACACAGTCATACTAGGGTAACTGTGTATATTATCTTGTAAATTACTGTCTTGATGCATGTTGGAATACATTTATGAAGCAGACTGTTATTTCTAATTACCTTTAAAAAGATATTCCTTCCCGACGTCTGACAACGTCTCTACAGGTTGCATGATTACACTCTGTCGGCCTGTCTGAACTGTAGTGTAGCACTGCAAGATCGTTCTCTTTACTGTGTCTGCCGAATTTACAACAAAAACCACTAGTGTGTCCGTTCTAGTGTTTTCTTTAGCACTATGACAGGATCCTCACACAGCATGTGATGTATGGCAAAGATTGGTCCATGAACAGTGGAGATATAACAACTTCCTGTCATGGCAAAACAATCTAAATTCACTGCACTACCACGGCGACACGTTCAAAGTTATGCAGAAGCTTTTGATAGATCTTCATCATTGACATGTTGAGGCGCTACTGTCCAAGTTTGAAGTTTATCAGGTTGATGCTGTAGGAGGAGTTTGTTACAGTACAATGCATGGAAATAAAAAAAATGATTCAACATGGCTGACTTCCTGTTTTGTTTATGTCATGGCACTAAGAGGCTTTTTGGTAGATCTTCATAAGCTAAACATGTGTACAAAATAATAAAAAATACCAAACATGTAGGGCAAACATAATGTGGGGACTGCTTGTTTGAAATTTTTCAAGGGGGCAATGTAGAGCCATTTTACCAAACCCAATCTGTCCCATAAAATATAATCTTTTCCGCCGTTTCTGACGAGTGTGCCAATTTTCATCAGTTTTCGAGTATGTTAAGCCCCCCAAAAACATGCTTATTCAGCAGAATAATAATAATCCTTTATAAATAAAAAAAAATAGGTTCCTTGCAACATCGGTGCTCGGGCCCTAACAAGGGCAGTATATAAACAAACTCCTATTTACATGATTAAATGATGATGATGACATGATCTAGACAATAGATTTATATTTGATAGTTATGGTCAGGACTGATGTTGATTAAAGACTTACTATGGAAACTGAGATTGTACTTACAAATAGTAGCAATAATAAAATGGAAAAGACACTTTAAGCTTCTACTGCTTCAGGGTTTAACTAATAATAATTTAATCAGGAGAGAGAAATTTATGAAATAAAGAAACTGTTTATCATAACAGATGACATGTGATAGTTAGGTCTTGACAAAAAGTCCTTGGTGCTTAATACAGGGAGGTTTAGTACTGAAGTAGTAGCAGGATTAATCCCCCAATGTGTCCAGGTGGTGGTGGCTGATGACTTTGTTGAGACTCATACTGTTGAAATGTTGAAGCTGATACCGTGTACTATAATAATAATTAGTTTTAATTATTATATTATTTGTTAGGGACATTCCAGGCATCAAAATCAAAGCATATAAAACAAATGTTTTCTAGTGTTTGTGTTTCTGAGTGTCTGTGTTTTTTGTGTGTCTTATTGAAAGATAGGCAGTCCAAGGCCTACAAGATTTTCTGACACGTTCTGATTTGACTTGGTCTACCTTTGCCTTTGCACCCCACCCTGACCTTGTCTTAGGACATACATAGTGAGGCATTGAAATATTTTTTTAGAAATTCTATTCTAAGAAACAGACAGTAAAACAGTAATGAAAACATAACCTACTGGCTGGAGGTAATAAACTAAAACTGCTGTATCAGACTAATGTTCTTGGCTCTTCACTCAACAGCAGTGACATGGCAGGTTGATCTTGTGATTAAATCCAGAGCAACTCTCTACAGCTGCCTTACTGCAGCCAGCTTGTCAATAGCTGTGGCGGTGAGTTGACCTGGCAGACCAGACAGCAAGCAAGTGATTGATTTCCTTATACAAGTCAGCATGTTGAAAGGTCTCCAGAGCCATGTGGCATTTCAGGAAGTGCCAAGCCCACAGGTCAGGGGTCTCTTGGGGGCTGCATCACAGCAGAGCTGTGTGCTTGTACTGGGAGTCTTGTTAAAAGAGTCCAGGACCACGAGTATAATGGCACATGTCAGGCTCAGGCACCTGGGTACAGGACTGTCACTGCCATTTCCCCTGCCCCAACCCAAATGAATGACATGACATGTTATGAGGAGCTGCTCAGCATGTCTATACAAGAAAGAAGCTTGTATCCTATCATTCACATAACTGGTCGAGTGGGAAACTGCCATCAAGTGAATGCTGGTGTTGTTAGGGATAAACTTGTCTCCTCTACCAGCCAGATCTACACGTACTTTACTGTCTATCTTGCATTCAAATCGCCTCATCCAGACATCCTTTGATAGTGTTCAAATACCACATTTACAACAGTTCACTCCTCTATTGTTTTCCACTGCTGTTGTGAGTAGCTTCCCGAGAAGCTGGCAGCTGGTTGTTATTCAGAGCGGCTCCTCCACCCCACTGTGTCTGGAGCGTGCAGCGGCCAGTGCATCCTCCAGGTCAGAGCAGGGGTAAGGGGGTTTGCCAGAAGCATTGCCCCCAGCAGACTGAGCCCTCACTGTGCACGGCTTTCTGATCCATAGCCCCTCCTTCTCCTCATGCCTTAGACAATACTAGACCACTGATATCTAAAAGGCACAGGCTTGCCTGCTTTCCAACTTTTACTTTTTTACCAGATATTTGATGTTGCTTTGGCTTAAATTTCTAGATACCTTGAGTGTTATTCTTTGCCTGTTTTGCAGCTCTGTTTTGAGACAGACAGGGAAAGGGGGGAGGCGCCTACAGTTGTGTCCTTCAGGGTGATGGAGGACACCGTCTGAGCTTTGATCATGGTCAAGCCACGTCCATCTGGGTGCTTTGATGCCAGGGGCACTTTACCAGCCTATTTAGTGGCTCGGATGTCAAGTCTGCACTGGGGACATGTCAGCCAGACTTAAAACATGGACTAGAATGGGGTAGAATACCCTTCAACTCTTTTGGCTTATGCATATCTGACCCCTTTACCAAGCATTACATTATCCCAAGCTATCTATAAGGGCATTCCATAATGAAGCCATAACAATTATGGTGTGAATCACTCCTGGCAGCTCATCAAATGATGTCCTTTAATAGGAGTTAGGGGCCTTCTTTGCATACAGCTCCATGGTGCCATGAAGTAAAAGGGCAGCATGCCTCCACCACTCTGCCCTTTAATACCACAAAATGAGAGGCCTAATGAAGGTCACAAGCAGTACAACTATATATAGCCATAATGACCATAGTCACTACCGTTGGATGTGGGGATAACCAGTCCTATTGCTGTTTTCTCAGCTCGGGTGTAGCTTTTATTGCAGGGATAATTGTTGCTCTGTTCCTTAGGGAAAGCACCATTTTTCATCAGTGTGTAAAGGCACCATACACTGCAGTTCAGCTTTGATGATCTAATTCAGTTCAATTGCAGTTTAACTGTTTAAACAGATAGTTGATTGTGTTTAGCTCATAATATTACAATAAATATACTGAGCAGTAGTAAAAATGCATAATTTTGTAGGATACTGTTTCATACAGTCCTGTTTATATTAAATATCAAAGGCAAATAACCGTTGACACAGCTTTATTCACACTTAAATGCTACAGAACAATTATTGGTTGTTGTCTTAGTGTTTACAAGTCAAAAAGTGTGGATGGTGAGACAGAGAACAAAAACAGACAGTATCCAGCATTTATCACAGCGTCACGTCTGGACTTGTAGGATGACATCATTCTTCCTGCAGAGCTGTGACAAGTTGTTCATGTGTTGCTGGAGCAGGATCTCTCTCTCTCACCCGGTGATCCTGAACATCCCATACATGCTCTATTGGTCAGGTCGTTGCAATCATGCAGAAAAAAATCTCCCCAACATCATCGTTTACTCTCAAATGCACCAGTTCAATTCAATTCAATTTATTTGCATAGCGGCAAATCACAACAAAAGTTATATCAAGGCACTTTACAAAAAGAGTAGGTCTAGACTAACTCTTCATTCTAGAGAGACCCAATAATCCGCCATGAGCAAGCACTTAGCGACAGTGGCGACACAAAACTGCCTTTTTTAAAAAGGCAGAAATGTCGAGCAGATCCGAGACTCAAGGTGGGTGGAGCCTCTGCTTTGACCAGTTGGGGTGAGATAGATAAAGAGAAAGGTTGGGAGAGAGAGAGAGAGAGGTGTAGGGAGAGGGGGAGAGGGAGGGACAGGGACACATACATGTTCAACAACACCAATAATAACAGCTATAATAATAGAGAGATTACAGTTTGTAGTATTTATAATAACTACTACAATAACAACACTGACAATAATGATAATATCGATACTGATGTTGACAGTAATAGTAAGAGTAATAATAATAATAATAATAATAATAATGGTAATGATAATGATAGTGATGATGATGTCAGAGGGTGTCAACCATGATCCCAGCAGTAGATTGATCCACGCTGACCTGCGGGATGAGAAAGCACAAAGACTCCGGAGAAGAAGTCAAGTTAGTAACATGAATTAATGAGACATGAGTGTGTAAAGAAGAAGAGAGAGGAGCTCAGTGCATCATGGGAAGTCCCCCAGCAGTCTAGGCCTATAGCAGCAGAGCTAAAGACTAGCCTAAGTCAGCCTTAATTCTAAGCTTTATCAAAAAGGAAAGTTTTAAGCCTCCTCTTAAATGTAGAGAGGGTGTCTGCCTCCTGGACCCAGATTGGAAGATGGTTCCACAGGAGATGAGCCTGATAGCTGAACGCTCTGGCTCCCGTTATACTTTTGGAGACTCTAGGGATCACAAGTAACCCAGCATCCAGGGAGCGTAATGTTCTAGATGGGTAGTAGGGTACTACGAGCTCCTGAAGGTTTGTTGGTGCCTGACAATTAAGGGCTTTGTACGTGAGGAGGAGGATTTTAAATTCTATTCTGGATTTTACAGGGAGCCAATGCAGAGAGGCTAATACAGGAGAGATATGATCTCTGACACTAGTTGTGGTCAGGACATGTGCAGCAGCATTCTGGATCAGCTGGAGAGTCTTTAGGGACTTGTTGGGACAGCCTGATAATAGGGAATTACAATAGTCCAGCCTGGAAGAAACAAATGCATGGATTAATTTTTCTGCATCTTTTTGAGACAGAATGATTTTTGATATATTAACAAGTTAAAGAAGGCAGTCCTAGAAATGTGTTTTCTATGGGAGTTAAAGGACATATCCTGATCAAATTGTCACCAATGACTGTTATTTCTATGTTATGACTAAATGATGGTTATTCATGATTTAACATGTTTTGGTTTTGAGTACTTAAAAAAGTCATTTCTATGACATCACATGCTTGTTTGTTTCAGTAGATTAGGGCTAGTGAAAGGCAAATATTGGGTTCTTAAAAATATGTATTTTTAAAGTTATCCCATTCTGCAGCTATGTTTACAGCATAGAAAACATCTCAGTGATCTTTATCAGACTTGAAATTTAATTGTTAAAAAAAATTGGACAAGTATTTTGCAGTTGAATTTTTCACATACAGTGTATGTTTCTCTTCATAAGGCATCCAATGCATTTAAAAATTACTTAATGCACAGTTCTGCTACTCTCTGAGGCTATGAAGTGCTATCTCATGGTAAAAATTAATGTTTACAAGTGTGCTGTACCTTCAGCAATACTACTAATAACACTAATAATATTAATAATAACTAGACAATCCTTCAAGAATCATTTTGTGATTAAATTTAAATCATAATTTCAATTTCAATTATTGACCTAACCTAAAAAAGTTTTCCATATCATACCTGGCTGGCCATACAAGGGTATGTACTGAAATATCAGCAACATGATGAACGGATGCAGATGAAAACGTGTTTTCCATGATGGAATTAAATAGCTCATGGATCCACCCCATTTATCTGAATCTACTCCAAAATTAAATGGTTCCTTCTTTAGCCCATGCCCCAAGATTTCCTGAAAATCTGTCAAGTATGCGTACCGGATAAAAACGCTGAACAAAGCCCTATCTCGCAATGTTAGAATAAGTGAAAAATAATCCCTGCCTTTATCTCCTATTCTGTTTTTCCGATTCTGTTTTTGTTCTGTGGGAGCTGCTATCTATCTATCTACCATCTATCTATCTATTATCTATCTATCATCTATCTATTTATTTCTATCTATCTATCTATCTACCATCTATCTATCTATTATCTATCTATCATCTATCTATCTATCTATCTATCTACCATCTATCTATCTATTATCTATCTACCATCTATCTATCTATTATCTATCTATCATCTATCTATCTATCTATCTATCTATCTATCTATCTATCTATCTATCTACCATCTATCTATCTATTATCTATCTATCATCTATCTACCTATCTAGCTACCATCTATCTATCATCTGTCCATCTATCTATCTATCATCTATCTATCTATCTATCTATCTACCATCTATCTATCTATTATCTATCTACCATCTATCTATCTATTATCTATCTATCATCTATCTATCTATCTATCTATCTATCTATCTACCATCTATCTATCTATTATCTATCTATCATCTATCTACCTATCTAGCTACCATCTATCTATCATCTGTCCATCTATCTATCTATCTATCTATCTATCTTATCTACCATCTATCTATCTATTATTTATCTATCATCTATCAATCTATCTATCATCTATCTATCTATCTGTCTGTCTATCTATCTATCTGTCTGTCTATCTTCTATCTATCTATCTATCCATCTATGTATCTATCTACCATCTACTTATCTATCTATCTATCTCTCTCTCTCTCTCTCTCTCTCTCTCTATCTATCAATTTATCTATCTATCTATCTATCTCTCTCTTTCTCTCTCTATCTATCTATCTATCATCTATCTATCTATCTATCTATCTATCTATCTACCATCTATCTCTCTCTCTGTCTATCTATCTATCTATTATCTATCTATCTATCATCTATCTATCTATCTATCTATCGATCTGTCTGTCTATCATCTATCTATCTATCCATCTATCTATCTCTCTCTCTCTCTCTCTCTGTCTCTCTCTCTATCTATCTATCTATCTATCTATCAGGATCTACTGGAATAGTTGTCGTACTGTTATCTGTTAGCAGTTCAGTCAGGACAACATTAGTCAAAAATAAGATTTATTAACATTAGATTTATAATTGCAAGTTTACGACAGTTAGATCAGGACCACTTCGGCTATTATAAAGTTTTTGCCATTAACTTATATTTGGCGGTATGGTTCTGTTCTAGGACCTCCCGCCCTTCCATATACATACGTGGAAGCCCGGAGCACGAAGAGCACACCTTCCTGCCCTTCCATGAGCCATCATGGAAAGGCTATAAGCAGGGAGAGCAGCCTGCAGAGACCCCCATTCAGAACAGAACAATCATGAATAGTAGCCAAATACATGAGTTAGTCAGACACAACAGGAAAAGGAGGAGTTGGGGTGGAGGTGGGTTGCAAAGCAGCATGCAGAGGAAGCAGCAAAGGTAGGCAGGCTAGTGCAGCTTAAAGAACGCGCTCTGTATGAAATTTGCCAATTGGATGCTTAGAAGGGAATCAGCTGGGCTGTCAGCTGATTGTGGCCTGGTTTAGAGATTAGCTCCTGTCAACTGATGTAGCAGAGAATGACAGCTGGGCTTGACGTCCGTGGCCTGCTTGAACTAATGCTATACGCTCCATTTTTTTGTGTAATCCTACTAACAGACAAACAAACAGTGCAGAGAAAACATTATCTGTTAAATTCAATTCAATTCAATTTATTTATATGGCGCCAAATCACTCAAAAGTTGTATCAAGACACTTTCCAAAAAGAGCAGGTCTAGACCGACTCTTTATTCTACAGAGACCCAACAATCCCCCATGACCAGCACTAGGTGACAGTGAAGAGGAAAACCTGCCTTTTAAAAGGCAGAAACCTCATCAAAGACTGAAGGTGGGCGGAGTCTCTGCTTTGAGCAGTTTGGGTGAGAAATGCAGTTTTAAATGCAGTCTCTGCACTCCGAAGATGGTAAACTAAGATATTCACAAAGTTTGTGATGATTGACGGGTTGTTTCTTCATGCAAAATAGATTTGATGTTTAAAATTCAGTTCAGTTGCTTAATTTTTGGGATTTACGAAAGGTGAGTCATAACTGACCTTGAGAAAGAGGGAATTGCACAAAGGTTAAGTTGCTGTCGTGCGTGCTCATCAGCCAGTCTTGTTTTGCCAGCCATGTATGAAGCATTTATCTTTTTGGATGAACAGTCATTTAAGCAGCAAAGCAGCATGTAAGAAAAGACCTTACAATTACATCTGCACAAATTATTTCAGTGCCAGCAATAACAACAGTAACCTCATCTAATGCATCTGGTGTCTTTACAAAGCACCCAGAACATGAACCTGAACATGTGTGGTCAGCAATACATTTGGCACCATCAATAGAGTGTTGGTTATAATACACACATGATGATGGATCAACATTAATGTAATGTTTATGTTTGTAAAAGATGTCAGACATAAATCTTAATGAAATTTTATTTAGGGAAAGATCTTGGACCAAGGAAGAATTGACTACATTTCGAGCCAGATCCAGTTGCTGATGTGGATTCTGAATTAAATTTTCATTTGTCATTCAAATGTCCGACAACTTTCCAACATATCTTGCAGACTAACAAACAGACAGAGGGATGAACAAACAAACAAACATGGATGATCACTTAACAACAACCTTGCAAGTACCCACACAAACAACTTCAGGACACGATCAATGACTACAGAGATAATAACGACAGAGCCAGCTTGCATGGGGAGATTTGTCTCAAGGCCCCTGATGCCACTACAGCAGATAGGTAGACCACCCTCTGGTTAATTATGGGCCGTGGGTAATTCGTTCATTTTCTACACTATGCAAATCTAAGATCTCAGATTTCATGCACCGGAGAGTCTGATATTTCTTAGTGTTGATTTTTTTTCCAGCAGGTGGATATCTAGGTATGTGTATGTATGTGGCAGGAAATGGGAGGAGACACACAAACACAAATCAACATCAGACACGCCAGAGCACAGAGAGACAAAGTTACATGGAAAGACTGACTTTTGACAGCTGCATTGATTTTGGTTCAGACCTGTTTTTGGGTGCTCATAGCCATTTGTAGCTCTGACTTAAGTATGACTTTTCTGATGGGCTTTGGTGCATTCCACATGCCTGAATCAAATATAACATGTTGTAGCATTACATGAGTGCATGATATTGTGGATTACATTCTGACTTTACATACGTTTCACAGAGCAGCTATTCCAGCTAGCTCCCTCCTGCTGTCACACACAGCACTCAGCAGGCACACACATTATCATGCAGGGCGGTGTCTCTGGCCCGCTGCATTATGCATGGAGCCAGGCCAGTGGAGTGTGAGAGAGAGGCCCAGGAGTGAGCCACACTGTCGGACACATGTCAGCGCCGTCACTCCACCTCTCTGTGGACCTCAAACATACACACACACAATCACACCGCGTATACATTGACACACATCGCTCAGTAGCCTGACAAATCTGTACACAGACTCACTCACCCACAGCCTGTCAGACAAAAGTCAACTTGATGTTTCTGTGTCTCGATTTCACTGTTTGTGAATTGGTTACGCTAATGCAATGCAGCACAGACTCGCCTCAACATAACAGATTTATGATCAGTTTTTTTCGCTGAGAAGCTGCACCGCATGCAGCCGGGTGTCATGCAGTTGCATAATGCCCTTTGTGTTAATTATGTGGAACATTCACATACTGTCGATTCTCATTACACTACAGGTACTAATTGGCCTCTAAAGGTAGAAGGGAGCAGGTTAAATTCCCTGCAAAAATTAATAATTCTTTTGATGATGAGTAGCATTCTGGCTGTTGTGCAAAAGTCAATAAAAGGTGCTTGCATGTGTGTATCAAGATGTGGAAGTGTATATACAGATCACTATGCTCACATGAGGAAAAGCAGGATGAATATTTGTGCATTTGACTGTCACACATAGTTGTTACACAGCTGGACACTGTGGAGATGTTTTAGTAGACAGACAACCTGCTGGTCCTGTGAGAGCCATATGGGACATCTTTACTGTTTTTACCCTGCCTTGAACCACATGCCTGCTCTCCAGCAGACTAATGCACACAGGTAAGGCCGGCCTTCCCTCAGCCACATCATCCACCTCCTGCTATGGGTTTGCCCTGCAGGCCTGCCTGTTGTATCTCCAAACCTGTGGACAACGGACAGGTCCGACAGTCTGCAGCCTGAGGTGAGAGTGGGTCAATGAATATGAAACAGAGGAGGATACTGTACAACCAACAGGCAACAGCACAAGGACATCAGTGGCACAATTATGTTTGGAGAGAACTTTATCAGTGGTCATTAGGGTTAAAGAAACAGTTATTCTGAAAAGGAAAATATAGTCATTATCTCCTCACCCCTATGCTGACGGAAGGTTGGGTTTAGAAAGTTTCTTATTTCTCAAAACATATCTGGAGCTTCACCTCAAAACAGCATTGTGACATTATCCTAAACCAGAAAGCACTCGGACAACGCAGACCTTCGCCAATGGTCGCATCACTGAGAACTACAGTACCAGTCAATAGTTTGGACATACCTTCCCATCCACTTGAATGGGAAACTGTGTCCAAATGTTTGACTGGTACTGTATATACTACAGCCTCATAAAGTTTGAACCACGAATAATAACTTTTATTAATGTTATTGACAGAGTGTGGCAAAGCAGTGCTTACCTCTGATCAAGGAAAATACGGCTTTGACCAGAACACGCATGCACGTGTAACAGTAATGATTCCACTTGCCATTACGAGCTGCTTTACTTCATTAAATGTGCATTTAGGTTAATGTTCAGCTGTTAACCTAATATGTTGTCTTTTACCATCTTATTTTGTGTTTTATCTTGACAATTTGTAAGTGCCGAAAATAACTACTTTTTATTTGTGTACTTAAACGCTTCCCGTTATCCTGTTCACAAACAAACCCACAAACAAAGCAACCATGACCAGTAAAAACATAACCTCCCCCCTTGGGAGAGTTAATAACTGAAGATGGGGGCTTGTTTTAAAATGTACATGAGTCATTTGAAGATGACATCCCCCTGAGGAGAAAGCTGGAGAGAACCCATGCAGACCTGCAAACTCATAACAGAAAAGTGCAAGGTCCTCAGGTGGATTTGAACCCTGCACCTTCTTTCTGTGAGCAACAGTCGTACCCATTACGCCGCCATGCCACCCTTGGTGAAACTAGAGTAGTGGCTATTGTTTGGGATACATGCTATGGAGAAAATGAATAACCTGCAGAATCACCTCAAAGTAGAGATACATCAAAAGGCACAACTATTTATTTTGGGTAATATATGTGTAAAGTTTTGTGAAGCTAGAATGTATAGTTTGTTCGATTTGTTCCAGACAATTAAATGATAGGAAGAGCAATAGGAGTTAAAAAACTCTTTTGTTTCCTGTGCAATAAGATGCCTGCTCAAATGTACACATTTAATTTAAACATTATAAAAATTGGTTGTTGTTTTTTTATGTGTTCACTGTATTTTGTATGTTCAGGAAACGTTTTGTATTTTACTGTTTTATTGGATGTTTTATTGGCGGTGGTGGTCTTTTCTGTACTTGTGTTCGTTCTTGTGTTGCTGCTTTATCTTGTGCTCCTGACTGTAAGCCAAGTTCCTGGGTCTCCTGAGATCCTAAAACAAAATAAAAAAGACACACAAATCCCAAAAAAAGACACGCAAAACAACAATAACATTAGAGGCACTACTTCTACAAAAATATGCCACCAGTTCCATAATGTTACACTGACATGTGATGTGCGCCATCATTTGGACACATTTAACAATTCCATTGACTAAATAATAGAAAACCTGAAAAAAAAACTCATCAATAACAAATTCACTGATTGATTTCACCTTTATTTTACCAAGAAGTCCCATGAGATTAGAAATCTCTTTAACAACAGAGACCCGACAAAGGCAGCAGCCATACAAAATCACAACATATGAAAATGCAACTCATACAGCGATTTACAAACATTCACAATAAAAAAAGAGACAATTATGTATAACACAGTGACCTACAATAGATGCCTCCACCATCAGCTTCTTTATAAGCCCCTTAAATTTGACATAAAGGGATATGAATGTTTCTAGTTTTGTTTGATAGTTCAAATACATATGCCCTAAATACATGCACTATATTTATATAGTTCGACGTATGTATACCTACGAGTAATTTAATGACCAAAATAGAATGGTACTCTGTAGAGTGTACACCTTCACAAAAGTCACACAAACATGTTTAGCTTGCCTTACCCATGTCTGTCCCACACATCCAGTCTTCTGGGAATCGGTTCATACAGAAGCTTTTGGATAATTAGGGAAAATGTCAAAAGAAAGGCCCTGTCTCACAATGTTAAAGAAAGTGAAAAATAATTCCTGGATCCATCCTTTTATTTGGACCCGTACCAAAATGCAATGGGTTCTTTCCTGGCTCATGCCCCATCCTTCCACCAAGTTTTGTGGAAATCCATCCAGTCGTTTTTGCGTCATCCTGCTGACAAAACAAAGAAAGAAAGCAACGAACAAGGATAACCTCCGTGGTGGAGGTATGACAATAGAAAGATTTCAGAAAAAAAGGAACAAAAATGCAAATAGGAATGCAATTTCTAGCATATCCTCAACTGAACAAATGTTGTAATTTATATATCTATTTGAGACCTAAAACTAGCTTTAGCTTGTTAGAAACATATTAACCTTAAAGCTCAAGACATATAATACCCTGATGTAGTGGTCAAACAGTACTGTGGTTGGTTAGCCATGATAATCATCATCACTCCTTCAAGAGGTCATTAAAATGTTTGTATGGAGGAAAATCTGTCAAATATCTCAATTCCTATTCAGTTTATCTAAGTCGACACATCATACCATAAAAAATACTTGGAACGCTTCCTTGGAAATTTTAGACATTGTTATCTGGTCTCTGTCAAACAAGTTTTGCATTTCAGCCAGTGGGTACTTTGTGCTGTTTTCTATTCTGTCTCTCTCTTTGTTTTCTCTCTCTCTTTCTCATTTGACTTTCCACTTCTGTGTGTATGTGTCTGTGTGTGTGTGTCTGTGTGTGTGTGTCTGTGTGTGTGCGTGCGAGCAGGCTTGTGGATGAGGTCCCAGGGGACTGGATTACCCCTCTGCATGCCCCAGGCCAAGCAGCTCTTGGGGGGATTACTGTGAGACCTGCACCCTGGCTGGATTAGAGTGCTGGACCTCATTTCCATCTCCTTATTTACCTCAGCCCACCAGAGGAAACGCTCAGCTGCACAAAAACATGCTAATTGATGCTGAGAAAGCCACAGAGAGGTGCAACACTCACTATGTAAGCTTGCTTTTTGGAGGGTTAAAGGTTTAAAAATGAGTTGTTGAGAATACTGTTTCGGTTCATCGGCAGATACTGGTAGGCTATTACAGTGTGTGTGTGTGTGCGTGTCATTAGGCTGCACAGTGTATGTAAACATGGCTGGATTTTTGCATGTCTATTGATGCTATTGATTTGGTGTGTGTGTGTACATGGACGTGAGCATTTATTTGTTTATTAATTGTCTTCTTTTCGGTCTGAATATTGTGTAAATGTTTGTGCATGATGCTGCTTTTCATGCTTCTTTTTGTATGTATGTATGTATGTATGTGTGTGTGTGTGTGTGTGTGTGTGTGTGTTCATGGGCGTCATGGCAGAGGTCCTCATTACTTGGCAGGGTCGCATACAGACATGGCCACAGCGCGATGGGGACAGTTGGCGGACCTATTCCTATTCCCGCAGCGCTTTAACGAGCTAGTGATGGGGAGAACAGGCCAGTTGCCCCGGCAACCATGGTGAACTATGACCCTGGAGGTTGGCAACCTGTATATATTAGGATCACAGGCGTATGCTAATGGTCCGCCGGTCCTTTCCCACCTTCTTTGCTTCTGCCAGAATGTCCTTCTTGTTCCATCCTGGACTTGACATGTGTGCTAACAGCGCCCTTGCTCTGAAGGGCGGGGGGAGGTGGAGGAGGGGGTGCTGGGCCTTCCATTAGTGATTGCTGGGGTGACAGGAGCTCACACTCTGGCTCGGACTCTGCAGACGTATGACCCTCCACCCTGCAGAACAGCCTGAGTACCCAGAATGTGAATCATTAGGAGAGAAAGTGTTGTATGCTGAAAATGATAAGACCGTCTCTGCCTGCATTCACTGGCTACTTTTTGTCCTTTTTTACCGACAACAGCAGTGCTATACTGTGATATAAAAAAAGAAAAATACTGATATTGTGTCAATAATACACGATAATATTGTATCACAATCATCTTTGGTTCGCGGCCTACACATTGATTGTTGACTGCTGACTCTCTCACTCCTGTACTTCACCTCCCACCTGTCCCTGTCTTCCATGTCTTCTCATTCCCACAGGGAAAGTGCTGTACACCACCTCTGTACTGGTTCCCTGTAGTCAAACTAACCACCACTGGTCTTGGAGGCTGTATCTGGTCCCAGTCTGGTGTCCAGCTGTGTCCACTGGAAGGCTGCTAAGCTGAGTTGAGCTGAGCCCCGTTGCCCATGGTGACTCTCCTGTGATCTGACTTAATGGTCAAAGCACACTCCATTCAACTGGAGGTCCACATCCCATATTTTACAAGTCGCTCTTGTTGTACGGTTGTAGTTACAGACTCTCTGTCTAATTACTCTTGTATTTTGCATATTATTTATTTGCAGGGTTGCACATAGCATTTTTGGTCTGGTTCTCAAAGGAGCACCTGAAGATGTTGTTTGATGCTCACCTTTACATGAAGCAGACATATTTTAGGTCTCTGTCATCACTTGTAGCCACTTGAATTTGAATGACAGGTAACAGCCTCCATATTTTCAACAGTCTCTTGCCTCCATGCAGACCATCTGATATTGTGAAACATTCCTTTTAAATAAAGGCTTAGTATCCTTACAATGGAGAGAGTAAATGTCTCGCAGTATAGGACCGTGCCAACATCTGTGCAGACTTTGTCTTTCACTCATCCCATAAACCAGAAGCATGGAAGAATTGCAGAAGCCCCTTTACACTATATATATATATAATATATATATATATATATATATATATAATATATATATATTTTTTTTTAAAGTGGTCAGTGCAGATGTGCAATGAGTGGAGACACATATGGTGTGTAATAAGTGGATGGATGGATGAATGAATGAATGAATGAAGAGTTCTATGGTTTTCTGACACAACACAGTTCAGATTGATTTGTTGTAGAGTCCGACTGCAGTCGGGACAAAGGACCTGCTGTAGAGTCTTACACTGTGGGTGTAGCAGTCTGCTGCTGAAGGAGCTGCTCAAAGCTCCCCCAGTCTCATGTAGGGGGTGAGAGGTGTTGTCCAGGATGGATGTCAGCTTGGTTAACATCCTCCTCTCACCCACCTCCTCCACAGAGTCCAGGGGACAGTCCATGACAGAGCTGGCCCTCCTGACCAGGCTGTTGAGTCTTTTCCTGTCCCTCTCTGTGCTTCCTCCACCCCAGCAGACCACAGCGTAGACGATCTATGATGCTACCACAGTGTCATGGAATGTTTTTAACAGAGTCCTGCCCACTATGAAGGACCTCAGTCTCCTGAGCATATGGAGACGACCTTGGCCCTTCTTGTACAGGACATCTGTGTTGTCCCACCAGTCCAGTACTATTTCCTGTGCCATTCAATTCACACCTTAATTAATAATTTAAACTCTCCATTGTTAGACACAGACAGTACACATTACAAAAGTGCTTCTTGTTCTAATACATGCCGTGCATCGTTTATTCTGAGCATGCATGTGCACTACTCATGTGCACCGCTGTTTATTTACCAAAAATGAACAAAATATTAATTAAAAAAATGTAAGATCAATTTGACTGTTTATTTTATTTTCTCAGTGGTATTGTTATTGTGAAATAATTTGACCACAGTAAACATGTAGGAAAACTTTTATATAATGACAGCTCTAGTGGAAAATAATTATAAATGTCTAAATGGTAAATCTCCTCAAGTACAGTTGTATAGTTATGTACTTTACTCGAATTTTGTACAACAGTATATACTTTAACTCCATTACATTTCATAGTCAAAATACTGCCAGCAGTAGAAATGCATATTTTTTTGATGTCATGCCATCCTGTTCATATTAAATATCAAAGGTAAATTATGGTTCACATCTTTATTCACCCTTTAGCCAAACAGAAAATCATCTTTGTGCAGATTAGTGGTTTTTGTCTTAGTGTTTACAAGTCAGAAAGTGTGGATGGTGAGACAGAGAACAACAATAGTCACTACCGTGCGTGTCTACCTCCAGCATTTATCACTACTTTACACCTCCTGAATGGATAAGATGTTATTCTGGACTTGTAGGATGACGTCATTCTTCCTGCAGAGCTGTGACAAGTTGTTCATGTGTTGCTGGAGCAGGATCTCTCTCTCTCACCTGGTGATCCTGAACGTCACACAGATGCTCTATTGGTCAGGTCTTTTCAATCATGCAGAAAAAAATCTCACCAACATCATGGTTTACTCTGAAATGCACCAATGACTGTTATTTCTATGTTATGACTAAATGATGGTTATTCATGATTTAACATGTTTTGGTTGTGGGTACTTAAAAAAGTCTATTCTGTGAATCACGTGATTGTTTGTTTCAGTAGATTAGGGCTAGTGAATAGAAATGACAGGGTTTTTAAAATGATGGGTTTCCACTGTTGCTCAGTATACTACTTCCTAACTACATTACTTAAACAGCTTTAGTTACTCTGTACTTTGCAGATAAAGATTTCATATATAATTGCTTTACATATTGTGATGTATTCTCATAGACTAACAATCCAAAGTTGCATACAACAAAGTAGCAGTAAAAGTAGCCTTACTTCAAACAATAGTAAACATACACCAGAAGTTAGAACATGTTGATCTGCTGTTATAATTTTTTAGGGTCTTTATTTACTGCAGTTCAATACAAAACTTTAGACTTGTAACTTAATTATTTTTACCACCTTACCCAGAATGCACGGTGGGACCTGACATCTTTTGTTCTACTTCTGTTTTTGTACTTTTGCATTTCACTGAGCATCTTATGAGATTTAAAAGCTTTGTGTTTATGTTGGCCGTGATTAGCTTTGTGTGAAAGGATTAGAATACAGAGTGTTTTTTTGTATTGTGCATGAATCCAAGGCCACGTGAATAGGAGAGCCACATTTAGCTGCATCTGATCTGCCTTCGCCCTCTTTTATCTTCAGTAAAACAGTAACGCCAAGAAAAAAAATTTTTTTTTTAATTGGCAAGCAAATACTAATCATATGCAATAATATATATTCTTGTATCCACTGTTGTTTTTTAAAACCTCATTTGAGTGATCTCAAATAATGTCCACTATATGAACAGGTAATTAACATTTCATGCAGAGTTCCTGAAAAAAATAAAATAAACACAGAGAAAAATAAAAATACATATTTTTTAACTGAGTCCATGGGAGAGTAGGAAAGGATAAAGGCAAGACAAAATAAAGATGACCTATAAAAATTAAGTGGATAGTCCAATGTTAAGATACTGTACTTGTCTTATTTTCTTTTTCTTTTCTTTTTTTTTGCATCTTCTCCTTCTGATTTTTGTCTTTAGTTCGTATTGCTTTCTTATGATTCACTTCTTCATGTGCACACTAACCAAAAGAGGCTGGCATCCAAACACATATGAGCTCTGCTACACACTGAATCATGTGTGACCATACGCAGCAAAGTTAGACATTTTAGGAAATATGCTTACTTGTGTTCTTGATGAGAGGCACATTATTAGATCAATACCACCCTCTTAGTAGTACAATTTCCACCCTTGCCATGTTAAACAGGATTGTCTTGTTTTAAAATAAAATTCACGGCCCCTTTCTAAATCAACATAGCATGTGCTTTGTCTCATATTTAATGCACACCCATCTCTGGTGCATATACTGTTTTTTCACAGTCTTTGAATGACATGAGAAGTAAAAAACAAAAGAGTTTCACAAGACAAAGCAAAATATTATATCAGAATTTGCAGTAGGACTCAGGCACCCATTTTATTGCAATACGCCCAACTAACACTGGGCTCACACTACAGGAGTTTTGAAATCCTAACTGATGTTGAAATCGGGTTTCATCACACACACACACACACACACACACACACACACACACACACACACACACACACACACACACACAGATTATCTTCTCTTAAATTTCAACCATGCACACTCTACAAGATAAAAAAAAACAGAGCATCACACATTGCAGGATTTCAGTAAGACTCTCATCCTGGAGGGAACATTGAATGCACCGCCTCACGTCAAGATGCAGCGTGTAACGTTAACAAAATGCCCACTTTGCAGTGAGAAAACAGAAGAAATGAGTGTGGAGGAGGAAATGGCTGGGAAGGCGTGGTCCACACGGGCTGTCTATCCTTCAGAGAGAACTGGAGGTGAGATTTTTACTGTCGGTTTAATATCTGTCAACAGTAGTATGCTAGCTAACATTAGCCTAAAAAGCTAAAATGTTTACTGCAGCACCATCAGCTGCTCCGGGGCTCTCTCATTGGCTAATGTGATCTTGCTCAAAAAACAGTGATGTAATTATCCACATTTTAACTCCTGAAAATCAAACATGTTTGAATATTATTGGGGTGACCCAGATGTGTTCAAGAGCAGATCGGAAAGTGTGGGACTGGATCTGTGAACGCCTCACACCACCAGATAATCTGGGCCAAATATCGGAACCAACCAAAGTTCCAGACCAGATTTCTCAGCCGATTGTCGAAAGGCATTGAAATCAGGCCACTACTGTGAGCCAGACTTAAGGCAGCCCATAAAATAAAGAGGATGTTCAAATTCAGATCTAAATAGTAGACAGTCTTCGAGTGGATCAGTCCTGACAGTGAAGATTAGTACAAGGCCACTGAGTATTTTCTGTTGCCCATGATGGACTGACTGGCTGACCTGAATTCATCACTCCTGAGCCTGAACAGTACAAAGGCCGAGGACAAAAAGAGTTATTCTGACAGACCGAACATTTTCCACAACTCTGTGATCTGATGTTTAAGTCCTTAATAAACTGTAACTGTTACAAGGAGCTTTACTCTTTGTCTCCTCCACAGCCTGTTAACTGGACTCTTCCGCTCCTTTGCACTCATGTTGAACATAGCAGAGGGATCTGAAATTAATGTATAAGATGCATAGACTGGTGCATCAAAATGTCACTGAAATGCAGGAAGAGATCTATCCTCTCCAGCATGCCATTGCTAGTGTCCAATTAACTCCCATGTTGTTTAATAGTAAATGTACTCGTACCCATGGGGATAGGTTGCCTTAAAATGAGGTGCACTTTTGGTGCTTTCTTATCTTTAGGCAAGAAAGTGATTGAACCTTTGACCAACAAAAACCCAGAGTTACTGGTGCATTAGATTAGGCCACATCAGATGTATGATCTCATCCATTCGCCACCTGCTGAACAAATTATTTTCTCTGATTTATTAGGAATACGGCTGTTTTACAATTTCATTGTATGAACCTGGACTGTGTGACCTTTAGGACATTGATTAACTTTAAATCCCATCAGAATGCCTGGGGATTTAATGATTAATAAAGTTAAGCTGCTGTGACTCATGTATAAATGGCCCAGATGGTGGAGACGCATAACATTTCTCTTGCTGGGGGATCACTGCAGGTAAAATAATCAATAATTTCCTCATTAATGGTGTTTTATTTCACCAACCAACATCCCATCAGCTATTGGAATGTTAAGACCTGGCCAACCTGATCCATGGACTGAGATCCATGTACATCACAGGTTCAGACCTGTTACACAATGCTCCTCCTCCTCCTCAGTTGGGTATTTGCATTTGCTCATATTCAGTCAAATTGAGTTGTTGAGGGGAGGATTGGGTTTAAATCTTGTTATGGCCAAAACAAACCTACAAATAATTAAAGGACTAAAAAGTCTTATAACTTTTACTTTGCACCCAGATTATGCACTATTTAACTAGCAAAAGGAAGTTAGACACACCCTACATATAGTTGTTACATGGACTTTAGACCATGCACATTAGTTAGTTAGGCCTAAAATCTCATGGGGGAGTGTCTCCAGACCCCACGCTTGTTTTGTGTGCCCATGGCATGTAGCTGCTGGCAAGGTATTCTTCCAAACCATAGGTGACAACCCCAGCATGTACACTGCAGTGTCTGCTCGTCACCTCAGAGTAACAGCAAGGTTGCAAGAAGTCATTGCTTTCTCCGCAAACCACAAATTTTTATATTTACACTTCTTTGACCTTGTTAACAAACAGGGGATAGTGTAATAATCAGTGAGCTTTAGAGATGCTTAAATAAAGCAACCAATTCACATACTGACCTGAGATGCAAGCAACTGACCCAGAACTCAAACACGCCTTTTCTCATAGTAACCTTCTTTGGTTCCTTCAATGCAGAACATAACAAGGCAGCACATTAATGGATTTGGCATGAAGCAGTGAGACTCATCATCATTTAAACCAAAAGTGTGCAACAACAAATCACTGCAATGTACATGGAACACCTGACTCTAATACTGAATTCGGCTGCTCTGATGGAACTTTTTTTTTTTTTTGCAACCATTTAAAAAAAAATTATTTTCTATACGTTTTGGAGGTCTACATCATTGATGAACACATTCATACACAAATACACATTTACGTATAGTGTACACATAAACCTACGTATACATAAACATGCAAATTCATAAGTTACACATTTTAAATGCAATACAGCCATTTCATATGACAAAGAGAAAGGCTTAAGACAATGTAAAATGTGAACTCTTTTCATATTTAGCTATATTTGGACTTTTTACATCTTATATGGTTGATTAATTACATAAACACTATTTACTTTTTGGTGTATTTAGTGTTTTATGACCACAATTAATAGGCACAGGTTGGTATTGTCCTGCTGTAGATGTAAAGGTCAACATCAACGTTTCTTTATTTGTACCCTAAAGGTCAATTTGTTGTGCAGACGGGAGCTTCAGCATTCCAAAGATAAAAAACAAGACAATTTCATCAATACAAGGGAAATCCAAGGTAAAAATACATTAAACAACCATCAACAATGAAAACATGATAAAGTGCTTCAACAGGTACCCAATCACACCTCCCCACCCACACACACAAACACACACACACAGAGAATTTAAAATACCTGACAAGGTCAAAGTGCATTATCTTGTGCTAGCTTTATTTAGAAGTGCAATAGCTGCAGGGAAAAAAAAAACGTGTTTCTGTAGCATTTTGTTCTCCCCTTAGGAGCAATAAAACCAGCCAGAGGGAAGGAGCTGAAACTCCCTGTTTAAAGGATATGAAGTGTCCTGAAGGATATAGTTGGCCTTACGCTGCAGCTGTAGAGAATGGATATCTGCCAGGTTGAGTTGAGACTGACCTATCAGCTTGCTAGCCCATTTGACAATTTGGTTAAGAGAATTTTTGTTATTAAAAGACATGTTTCCAAACCAAGCAACAAGACAAAAGACAGTATGGATTCGGTAAAAGCTCAATAAAATAAGGTCAACATGTTCTTATTAATGTTAAACAGACAGTTTCCTCAGACAAAACAGGTGCTGATGGGTCTTTTTACAAACTGTCTCACAATTCCTCTCAAAGTTCAGTTTGGAGTTTATAATGGTTCCCAGATATTGATAGTCCTCCACACATCAAAAACCAGGCTGTTGACTGATGGTCGGCTCGTGGCTGGAAGAATTGCTCCTGAAATCTATAATCATGTCCTTTGTCTTGGCTATGTGGACCTCCAAGTGAGACTAGTCACACCAGGTGACAAACTCATCCACAACTGGTCGATGGCTGGATTCCTCATCATGTAACAGACTCACAATAACTGAATCATCAGCAAATTTAAGTATGAACCTGTTCTCATGCTTACTTTTGCGCGTTTGTGTACAAAATATAGAGCAAGGGTGAGAGAACACAGTCCTGAGGTAAGCATGTAGATGAATAAGATACATCTGATAAAATGCAGTTGACTTTTGTCCTTTGTATTCTGTTTGTCAAAAAGTCCATGATCCACCCCAGCAGATTAAAACTCAAGTTAAACTGTTCCATCAGCCTCTTGGCTAAGATATGGGGTTGGATCGGATTGAATGCAGAAGAAAAATCAATGACCAACAGTCTAGCACATGTTTTGTTGCCTTCTAGAAGTTTGAGCAAAAGGTTCATTAGAGTGATTGTGGCATCCTCAACCCCTCTATGTGCTCTATAGGCAAATTGCAGAGGATCGAGTGCCTGCTTGGTTTCCTTCACAATCTCTGTTTTCACAAGCCTCTCAAAGGTTTTCATTACAGTAGAAGTGAGGGCAACTGGTCTAAAACCATAAAAAGCTTTGGGACTGCTGCCTTTATGCACAGAGATGATCAGAGCCTGCTTCCACAGGTTAGGTACACACTGTGAAAACAAGGACATATTACAAATATAGGAAAAGATAAAATGATTTACACATGATTTCAGTAGTTTGCCACTGATAGTATCTAGACCAGGACTCTCGTTAACCTTAACAGAGTGAAAAGACTTCTCAACTTGTCTCTGCTCAAGGATAAAGTGCTGATTGTCATTAAGCCCCTGTCACACCAATGCATATTTCAAAAAGTACATGGTACGTTCCCAACATTTATTAAAACGTGGAAGAACGGCCATGCGAGTCAGAAAAACAGAGTTATTAATGCGAATATGAGAAGTAACTGAAGTAACCTGAAGTCCTTGTGGAGTTCTGTCGAGTATGTACTACATTTTCTATGAGTTCTAGTCATGGGAATGGATGAGTAGCTGGCAAGTAAGGCAAGTAAGAGTGAAGTAACCTCTGAGTATTAGAAGTAAGCAAGAATTACGAGAAATCCTTAACAAGTAGGCAATACGGCCTGCTGACATCACAGCCGGAAGCGAGGAGTACTATAAATACTTCGCCTGGAACAGTTGGGATTCAGACACACAGTCACCCTCCGCTGAAGCCATTGTCTCAATCAGCACCGCCTCCTCTGTCGTCTTCTTCTCATTCTCCTCCTCCTCCTATGCAATAATAACTGATATAAAGCAAGATCATTCTCTGCTTCATCCAATTGCAGTAGTGCTAACTTCAGTCTATGGTCTGCCATTATGATCTCTTCTGTACACTGTGAAATGAATGACTCAGATGGACTGAGCAGAGTATTTATACCCCCATGCTGCTCCAGCTGTACCACAGACTTATCGTACTCACCATTAACTTGTGGCGAACTTGTGTGACTCATCATATACTCAATACCAACTCCATTGACTTCTTGCTTTCTTATTGCAGACTCATTAATCGCAGTCTCATTGCCTACTTGGTAAAAACTCTTATGACGTGGTGTACGCTGTGGGAACTTCCACTCTTCATGCAGGCACGTCCTATAAGTTGCCACAACGACACAGCGAGTGACTGATAAGTAGACAGTAAGTAAGTGAAGTTTGAACTATGAGTACATGATGAGTAATTGATACGTATTGTGCAAAACAGCTGACTGCCACATTGGCCTGCTATAGACGTACAGTGAAGTTCTCACTGTCCATGTCAAGTAATTGAAACGTTACAAAAGTCCATGAAAAGTACCTGAAAAGTAAGAGGAGGTCCTGCTACATTTTTTTCATTTTTCCTGGTCGTAGTACATACTTCTAATCAAACCGATCAAATTTCAGATCAAATTTGTTAAAAACGTTGGCAAGTTGACTATCAGATTACTACTAGACTACTAGATTTAACAGCCTTCGACATCCAAGGTTTGTTGGAAACCTTGGAATACTTGGGGGAAATTCATGTGGTAAATAAAAAGGGTGTAGCGATACTGACAGAAGTTCCACATCAGAGTCTTTCTCTGACAGTGACAGTGCTGCAGTAGCGCTTGTTGACATTAAGACACACACCCCCTCCCCGTCATTTCCATGTCAACCCCACTTTCTGATCCAGGCGGAGTGAAGCCCCAAATCCGTCTAAGGACAGGTCGTTGTCCGAGTCCTGTTCAATGAGCCAAGACTCTGTAAATGCCACAAGCGGACATTTCCTTGGAGTTCATCATGTCTTTTCCCCGCTTCCTTTTCTGAGCTCCACTTGAATGATCATAAATCATAGTTCTATTGTAATCCCTCTGAATGTAATCGGGCACCTGAAGCGGTGGCCCGGTGACTCGATCCTGTGTATTCCACTGCAACAGGAGATTTCTGACGTATTGTATCGGAGGAGGAGGAAGTGAAACACCGTTGCAAATGAGGGTTATGTTGATTAAAGTACACAATACAGCAATAATGAAAAGCTCCATCACTGCCAATTAGTGACTTAACTTCTAAAAGCACTAGTTCATGACCATCAGAGGCAATCAAGCATACAAAACACACTTAAACTTGCTTAAATACATAAGATATAGAACGCCGAAAAACCCGCTGCAGGCCGCTACATCAACGTCCGCGCCCCCTTTGGATAATTGGCAGATCATCCAATCAGGAGGTGATTCCTTGTCATTTCATTACAAATAAATACAGGTGTATGTTCACTTCTTTATTAGAGGAAGACCTTCTGTGGTTGAAATGATACATATCCTCAATAGTGTGTTAGTGGGCTGAGGTGAATATCCAAGTGTTTGTATGACAAACCAACAACAGCACTGTCTCAACAAAATACACCCTCCACATTCATTTTAATGAGACCAATCATTAAAAAAAATGTCCAGCGGTCAGTAAAACGATAAAAATAAAATAAGATAGTCACGTGCTCTGTCTCAAATCACATACTTCTGTTAGTATACTCACATAGTATTCTACACGTGAGTAGACTTACTGGAAATGATGAATGCAACATTTGACCATGAATATCACGGCACCTTGTCTTTTCCTGCCATACCTGCCTGGTTTCCCTGTGTCTCATCAGCTTATTCTTTCTTTAATTGTGTTTTTGTATTTACTTTAGCCTTGTTTGGATAGCCTGTTTTGTGTTTGCATTGGGTCCTTTCTTAACTTAAAAAAATGGCCATTAAGTTTTCCTTAAGCCCCAAGTAACACCTTTCAATGTCTTGTTTGTCTAAACAGCAGTCCAAACAAATTCACTTACAGCATGACAAAGAAACTGTAGCTCAACCCTGCAGTGTTTTGTGTTTGATACACTTACATCTCTCATTTCAGGGCATAGCTCTCTGTTCTTCACCTACAGAAGGGAAAATATCACATGTAAAACAGAAGTTATGACAACCACCATATTTACCACAACATACCATTTTACCTCAAATCCATAAAATGCAAACACTTTCCAAGGTGTAGCCTGATCCTGGCAGAGCGTAGGACTTCCTTTCAGAGCCTTGTTTCACAGCTCTGCGCTCTCCTCCTCTGTGGAAGCAGGACTAAGTATGAGTTAACAGACTGCTCTCTACTCACTGGGCAGGCTGGACTCAATGGGGCCTGATTTATGTGCTGACAGGCTGTGGAGGCTCGGCATGTTATGTGTGCACTGGAAGACGTATCACTGCTGGAAGCTAAATAAAAAATCAATGAGAGTGAGGCTGGTTGGTTAGGGAGAGCGTCCGCTCGGCTGGAGTTAACTGTTTTAACTGAGGCTGAGGGAACGGCCATTGATTTTATCCCCCCTCCCCCGCCAGCCTCTATCAACACTGCTTTTAATAAATCAGTTTAGTGTGTGAATGTGTGTGGGTGGATGTACAGATGGTATTCAATTTCCTTCTTTATCAACCATTAGGTCGTAACTGAGGGTAAACACACTTTAAACAGAGTTCAGCTGACTTCTCAGACAGACACTGCATAATTATTAGAATCAGAATCAGCTTTATTGGCCAAGTATGTGTACAAATACAAGGAATTTGATTCCAGTTTTTGCTTGCACTCAAGGTACTGGACAATAAGTTAAACAAAGATATAGAAAGAAATATACATACACATATATATATAATATATACATATACAGTACAAGTCAATATGGGAAACTGTGTCCAAATTTTTGACTGGTACTGTGTGTGTGTATATATATATAAAATTTAAGGCCATTACAGCCTGCAGAATCGGACGAGAGGGGCAGTGACCTGGCCACCATTGCCGGCCTGCCAACCAGAGAGCATTGAGGATAAAGGTCGAAACACTCAGTGAAGGTTGGGCACCTCCTGAAGACCTCAATGAATCCAGAGGAAGTAACCAACTGCAACCAGGCCCTCATCCATCGGCCGCCCCCCCCTACACAACCGGCTCCACCGTCACCCACAAGTCTCCTACAAAGTCTCCCACAACCCAAGATGCCATCAGGATAGTGTAACTACCAAGGGATTGAATCATCTAGTCCTAGGAATAACTAACAAATAACTAAAATTTATGGAACAGCGTTGTGTATATTTTCAACAAGTTTTAGCATTTTTTATTACCTCCGCCAAGGAAGTTATGTTTTTAACCATGCAGGATTATGCAAAAACTACTGAACAGGTTTTCATGAAACTTGGTGGGAGGATGGTTCTTGGGCCAGAATAGACACCACTACATTTTGGTGTGAATCCAGGATTGTTTTGTTTTTCACTTTAACATTGTGAAATAGAGTGATATTTTCTTTATTTAGAGGGTTGGTATCTACATATGACTGTGTGCAGTTTGGTGTGGATCTAAATATAAATCTAGATCTACCTGATTTTAATATTTTTGTCACAGGGGGTAGTCTGTCCTGTAAATAATGGTTACATGACTCTGAGTTTGACTTTGAACAAGGCCTAAGTGATTTAAAGAGGACTGTTGGGCCTCATTGAAGGTTCACACTCCACTGAGGGCCATTCTAGTGTTATTTTTGGGGGGTTTTTGTGGTTTTTTTTTATCCATCCATCCACTATCAATTAAAGGATACCCTGTGCATGTGGATGAGATGTGAGGGGTACAGTATGTGAAAAAGTGGACAACCTGCGA
The DNA here is from genome assembly GCA_037577475.1 of Chaunax sp. Z400. Classification (NCBI taxonomy): domain Eukaryota; kingdom Metazoa; phylum Chordata; class Actinopteri; order Lophiiformes; family Chaunacidae; genus Chaunax; species Chaunax sp. Z400. Next base: position 32,947,285 of record CM075187.1, on the reverse strand, counting down.
TAAGAGCAGGTTAGAATACAATGGGACAAAAAGTACTTAATTACCAATAAAAGTCAATCAAAAATGTAACCCTACAAGTAAAAGTATGCATTTTGCAGAATAAAGATTGTGAATCCCCTCTTGGGAGGTTTTATTCAAATAATAATACATATATTTATTAATGATGTTCTTATTGTATTCATGTACAGTAAATATAGAAAGTAACTAGTAACTTAAGTTATCCAATAAATGTAGTGGAAAATAGGGGGAGTTGGTGAGGGGGTTCTTACCCTCACCCCTGTTTACTCTATAAGGCTCATTTTAATTATTATAATGGTTGCTAAATTTCATGTTAATAATCATTATTGTATAATTATAATAAAAGAATATATTCTATAGTATGATATATAGTATGATATATTGCTAACACAATTTTTCTTTCTTTCTCTCTGGGATCACTAAACATAGATACAAACATCCAGACAGGTGCTGATGGCTGCATTTGTTTGTTGATAATATTTAAAATAATACATCAATTAATCAATTTCTTCTAGGTTATAAATTACAGTCACCTTAACATTATTTGACTGTCTTACTCACTACGTTTTACTGTTTACTCACTACTGCCACTTTAAATGGCAAACCTGACACCTTACTATTCCCTTCAGTCCCTTTCCCCCACTCTGTTTCTCTCTTCCTGTGTCCACTCTGTTGATGCTTTACACTCACCTTTTGAGTTTTTTCATATGTGATTCCATTTTCACAACAGTACTTGAGCCACTTGTTAATGGTGTAGTCTATCAAAACAATCGAAACAAACAAGGTACCAAATGTCATAGCTCTGGGAAAGAAGGTGTTCCTCACTCTGATAATGGATGATTTGATGGTGCTGTATCTCTTACCGAACGGCTAGGGGACAGACTATGGACTGGGTTGGTTGGGTTTGTAATCATGCTGCTGGTTGTCTTGTGAAGGCGACTAAAACAGACAGTGTCCAAGTCTTGGAGCACTTGGAGCCAAATCCTTCAGGTTGTCTGCTGTGCAGCTGACAAACCACACCATGATACAGTGACAGGATGCTGTGTGTGGTGCCTCAGTAGAAGTTTATGAGCTGCTGTAACAGGAGTCTGGCCTGTATCCTGAGAAAGAAGAGCCTCTTTTGGGCACTATTCACAGGTGGGAGGTGTTGAGGGACCATGTAGGATCTTCAGTTATGTGCATTCCCAGGAATTTGGTGTGCAGTCTTCCTGAATCTCCTGAAGTCCACAATGATGTCCTTAGTTTTTGTGGTGTTCAAAACCAGATTATAGTCCGAACACCACTTGGCCAGATGTTGTACCTCCTCTCTTGTGGTGCGTCTCCTAGTTGTTGGATATGAGTTCCATTATAGTGGTGTCAAAAGTAAACTTCACTACAGTAAAGTGCTAGAGGAGTGGATGGGGGTGCGGTCATGGATTAAGAGGGCTGGGCCGAGCACACAGCCCTGTGGCACACCTGTATTCAGGATGAGGGTTGAGGTTAGCCATATTGACTTTTATTTGACCTTTTATGGTCTGTTGGTGGAGAACACAGTTGGTTAATACCAGAATATGTGTATCAGTTTACGGGGGATTATGGTGTTGAAGGCAGAGCTCAGGTCAACAAATAGATGCCTTACACATGTGTTTAGACATAATAGATGGGGCGTGGCTGTATGAAATGTGATTGAGTGTGTCCTCCATAGATCTGTTTTCTCGGTAGGCAAAGTGGTGGCTGTCCTGATCAGTGATGTTGGGGCTATCAATAGGAGCTAATTTGGTTATTAGAATATGATTAATTATTATTTAAAAATATCATTAATTATATAATGAATTTGATATTATTACTAAAAATAATAATGATCAGGGGGCACCACCCTGGAGACAGGGAAAAATGATCATCAATCATCAAATGAATTTAATGTTATTATTAAAATTAACGATAATTACGGGGCACCACCCTGGAAACAGGGAAACAATTAACCAAATGAGATGAAGAGAATGAAGAGAAAAAGGGGGAAGGAGAGATAAATAGAGAAGTAGAGGGAGAGAGCGAGCGAAAGAGAGAAATCCCAACAATCAAAGCACAACAATCAGTGTGTGTTAAACACCGTCAGCGTACAATAACATAAGCGCTAGCTCTAACAGTTTTAAGCAAGTTTTAACAGCAAGTTCAACAATACACAAACGATCCACTCTGCCCAGACTTAAGCCTCTTACTTTGTAGAAGAAGGAAGCGAGTGAAGAGGTCCTTTGTGGTCCGGCTTTTGTCCTTCGAGTCACGGTTCCTGACGAAGCGTTGTGTTGCTCTGTTGCCGTGAGATTCAGCTGATCCTCGGTAGGACGGCGCTTAGAGCACCGTTAGTTGGCTCTCGCAGTGCGGCGGAGGAAAACAGCAGGGTTGATGTGGCTGATGAAACACAGGGTCGTCTCAGGTCTTTTGTTTTCTGTGAGAATGGAAAGGGAGCGCTCCATGCGTTATGCCGTCATCATTTCTGGGACGGGAAAGGAGAAGGCTGCAGCTAGACTGGAGCAGCACCGGTCCTTACAGGAGTACAGAGCGGGTAGGAAGGGAAGACAGAAAAAGGTGCTCCCTTGGGGGCAGATGTGGCTGGAAGTCAGGTGAAGAGCAGGAAGCGAGGAGCAGACCAAGAGAGTGAAGAAGAGGAGTTCCAACCTATATATTCTTGGTGACCTCGCAGAGGGACCCCTGTGGTTCCTCACGGGTCTCCTCCAATGACAGCTAAGAGTCTGGTGAAGGAATTTCACACCTAGGCAGCCTGGGAAATGGAGTCTTTTTTGCTCTTTTGTCTTAGAGGTTGGTTCCTCCTGATCTTATCAGGCTCCTGTAGATGCGTGTAGGCCTGAGTCAGGCTTTGTGGAGTTTACAGGCCTTTCTTTGTTTCAGGGGCCTGTACCATGCGGCCCAAGAGTGAGGATGATGTCCTGGGTGACTGATGACATAATCCTCTTGACAGAAGTCATTAAGGCAGCTAACAATGGCGTTGTTCTCTCAGACGTGTAAAACAAACAACAAAAATTGGTCAAATGAGAAGGCTAATATACTTTGGAGGCTCTTAACATACCTAAATGCCCCACCCAAGTCAAGCCTATATGTGGAAAAAACTTGTATTTGTGAGAGAGAGCGAGAGGGGCTCAAAACAGAAAATTACTTTGTGGCACACAATACCGATAATGTGGTGGACCACTACAAATGAAAGAATGTAATGAAAGCCTGTTGTTAATAAACAGTCGGAGGAACAATGGATCAGCCTTCACGTCGTGCCCTCCGTCAGTACCTAGGTCCACCTGGGGAAGCTAATAATCTTACCACAGACTAAATTCCAAGAGAAGAAGGCCAAGGAAAACTCAAGGAATCCTAGTCACAGCCCCCAAGCCAAAAGCAGACACAACTCGCCCCAAGAGCAGTTAGCAGTGGGACCTGCCCTCCGAATACTACAACTCAATGTTGAAGGCCAAGCGAACCCTCATTCAAGTCCTCGCTTGAAGTGCCAACTGGGACCAACTGGGACACGTCCTACCCACTCTACCTCACCTTGCCACCTATGTGGGGGACTTCAACAGCCACCACCCTGACTGGGGATACCCAGCAGCGGCCTAGAGCAAGGCCTACTCCCCTGACCTGGGCTGGGTCAGCTCTGTGAATGGAAGCCACTACCCTACACATAATCTTCATCCTTGATGTCTTTCCACACAGTCAACACCGGCCCTCACTCATAGACATTGGCCTACATCTCCCAGTCATCACCAGTCCAAGGAAGATGGGATGGAATTTTCAAAAAGCCAACTGGACGAAATACTTTGAAGCCCTGGATCGGAGTATCGTCACCATCCCACTCCAAAACATCACTGTAGATGAAGCTACAAAGCTGCCCATACAGCAGTCCCACAAGGCTATTGACCCCTCTACGTCCCTTGCCTGGACGGAGAAAGTGCTGCCCTCCTACAAGCATACGAAACATCAGGGGACCCCGAGATAGCAGACCATGTCATTGAAACGCTAAACACAGCTCGGCACAACAAATGGGAGGAGACTGTAGTGGAGCTGAATTTCATTCACTCGAGCAGGAAATGGAGCCTCATCCGCCACCTTGGAGCTGCACAGAAACCCCCTGTTCAAAGCCGACCCTCTGTTACACCCAACCAAGTCTTGACTCCCACAAGGATCAGTTCTTGTTTAACCTCTACACAAATGACCTACCTAACACTAAGTCCCGCAAATGCATCTATGCCGACGACATCTGCCTGGCAACCCAAGCACCAAAACTGGACCAATACTGCAAAACCTGGCACCTACAACCAAGCCCAGTCTAGTCTCCAGTGTATTCCACCTCCATAACACAGAAGCTGCCAAAGAACTAAATATCCAACTGAGTGGACATAAACTAAAGCACGCCTCCAACCCAACCTTATCTGGGAGTGACCCTTGACAGGACCCTGTCATTTAAGGAACATCTTAAAGGAACGGCGGCAATGGTGAATCCAGATATAACCTGCTTTGTAAACTGTCAGGTTCAAAATAGGGGGCAGCAGCCCCCACTCTGCGTACCTCAGCACTGGCCCTTGCATACTCTGCAGCAGAATACTGTGCTCCTTTTTGGTCCAGGTCATCCCATACACACCATTTGGACATCCAGCTAAACACAACCATGCAAATCATAACTGGGACTATTCGCTCAACACCACTCCCCCGTCTCCCTGTCCTATCTAACATATCATACCATCAAAGATTCCTCCCATCTACCAATCCACGTTGACATATTCAGTCCACCTACTGCTCGTCTCCTATCCATACCACTAATTTGGAAGGACCCCCCCACTAGCTGACTTCACCACCCAATCTGCTTGGGCAAAGGAATGGGAGTCCAAGGAGGTCCCAAACAAACACCTGGTGTCAGACCTCACTCAAAGGGTCCCTGCCACCAACCTCCCAAGGAGACAGTGGTCAATTCTCAATAGATTTAGAACCGGTCAAGGCCCCTGCCTGGCCAACCTTCACAGGTGAGGCAGTGGCCCAACCCCACTGTGTGCTTGTGAAGAGGAGCAAACCATGGAACACATCACTGAAGAATGCCCTCTCCAAAGACTAAAAGGAGGATTAGTCGCCCTCCATACAGCAGACCAGGAGGCAACTGCTTGGCTTGAGGACTTTGTATTCGCTAAATAAATAAAAAAATAATTAGCCAACAGCAGAACAAGCATTCTGCACAGTTCGTGCTAATAAAATCACTGTTAAACAATTTCTTAACATCATGATTGTTTTAGTTAAATAAAGAAAACAATTTTAAAGGCCAGCAGACCTGAATGCAAAATGTTCATAACATTTATCCTTAGATAAATAAGTGTGCTGTGTTGTGCCCTCTCACCCCAGCTTCTGCACTCTCTGACTGGCACTCCCTGATCACCCTAATGAGGCTCGGGCACAAACCAGGGCACGAGGGCACCGCCATTATCTGGTGTCTCCCCCATTAAAGTCACCTCCAACAGCCATGACTGCCCAACACACAGTTATGCTGCACTACAATTAGTGGGTAATAATTATGCAAATATAAACCAGTGGAAGTGCTGTGAGGATGCAGAACAAAGATGCATGTATAAGCAGGGAGGTGATATGAAGGAGAACTGGGGAGGCATGTCCAGAGGGCAGCCAGTGATTAGCAGCATCAACTCATCCATCGCCATGGCGATGATGTTTTTTGGGTGACAGAGTGACAGGCATAATTACTGTGGAGAGGTCACCCTGGTAGGGGGGGGTTGAGACAGGACTGCTGGGGACCCCCCGGGCCCCCATGTCACTGACAGCAACCTACTGAACTCTGTAGCAACCTGCTACAGCGAGGTCGCTGTACATACACTATACTACAACACTAAGCACAAAGGTATACACAGGTATGCATTACATGTAAATCTGATATCACACAATCACAAAAATACAGTCAACGTGTTTCCTGAAGATTCTAGAAGGAGTTTTAACACAACATCATGTACTTTTGAATGCATGCTGTACACAAAGTATTTCCTCAACCATTCCAGTCTCGATGTAATCAAAATCAGAACATGTTATTTAGTAATGCACAAATAATTCAATGGAAACGTTTCTTTAAACCTGAACCTGCTTGCTACTATTTGATACAAACATTAGCATGTCTGTGCATCAGCCATTATGCTGCTTTAGATCAATTCATATCCTTGTGGATGACTAAGATAAAATGCCCATTCTGTTTGCAACACAGGATTTCATTTTACAATGATTTTCATTTGCTACACGTTGAAGAGTGATCACTATCCTCTGCTGTCACCCTAATGGAGCTCCTGAGACCAATACCTGGTTTAGCAGTTGGAGTTTTTTTATTCTCATAAACTACCCAAACATCAAAATAAAGCATATAACCTGTGGCTTTTAGTTGTATATAGATGTTACTACATTCATTTGCACGCCTTGCTGCTGCAGTACAGCAATGGTGCCACAACAGCAAAAGAAGGGGAGATATGTGGGGGCTGTGTTTGCTGCACTTGATAGCGGTACACACTAGGTGGCAGCAGAGATCTTGAATCATGACTGAGCGGGTGTAAATGTAATTGCACACGTTAGTAATTAATTAAAACTTAAACGTTGTTTGGGAAAATAATCATATCTAATTCGGACCATTTGGAAAGTTTATCAATGGGACTGACTCTCAAAAAGACATCAATGAATTGTGGGACAACAGCACAGGGATAAAAAAAAAAATCAACAAACTCTATGAGACCCATGGGGGTGTGTATATTTACAAATATCACATTGTGTTTAGCGCTTCATAGCTCCGCATTGGTTTGAGCTAGAGATGAATCTTTTTCCCTCGTAAACTAAAGAATCGGCACTTTTGAATGAGACCTTGGTTGTATCTGTGGATCGTATTCTGACCGGGATCATAAGGGTACTTTCTTTCTGGACTTTCTCAAGACGTGTTGGTGAAATCAACGCCCCAGCAGACAGTCATTCCTAATGGTAATACACCTACAAGCTGTTTGCCAACCGCCGTTAAACTCACACAGCCATGCCTAAGTGTTGTGAAGCCGTGTATTGTTGTTCACACAACCTCAAACAAGAGAGGAAGCATCGTTTTTTACTTTTCCACAGAGAAATCGTTCCCCAGACCGCAGAAATCGATGTCTGGCAGCTGTGAATAAAAAACCTGTGATGGTGTAAAATGCCCTTATAAATGTTATTCAGGTACCCGACGTTTTTCAGAGATCTGTATTCCACAAATACTCTAAAGTCATGTATAGACTGGCCTACAAATCTTATAAAAGCTCACACACCAGCACCGGTAAACAATCAGCATGGACCTTTTTTTTGCTCCAGTGAAAAGTTTGTTCATTACAGTGAACTTTAATAAGATGTGAAATATTATAAGGAAACCTAAGGACTGTTCCCTTTTGTAGCATGCAGCCAATGAGCTATTTGTTTATTTATAAGTCTTTTACTTTGCGCATGCTATGGTTTGTTTATGCTATGCTAACGTGATTTGCATTTTCTCATTTACTGCCTTTTCACGGTGGATTTGGAGAGAAGAAGCTTTCCAATAAACCAGTAGCAGGAAAGCTGCTTGTGTTTTGATTGATTTAATTTATTTGGTAAAATTCATATAGAACATACAAATACAGATGAATACCGAGGATAACACATACAGTATAACATACGTATTTCCAATGTGGTCCAGCCTGTGCGTGGTGTAAACTACACTACCAGTAATGCAGTCTAGGACCAAGAGTATGAACAGAAGAGTAGCTAATATGAGAAACAAAACTTTATTACCAGGACTTTCAATCAAGTAGCAGTAAATATCACCATGCTCTACACTTGGCCATGATGTTGGTTCATCTTCCCATGTATCAGAAAAGCTCATCAGCATTTGGCAAAGCTCCAGACCTGCAGTCTGGTGTTTTGGGTGTGTAATGTAGTTTTGCATTATTTCCAAGAGTTTCTTGGTAATTATATGCCATCGAAAACATTCTTTATGGTTGTTTTAATTAAAACAAATAAGAGATTTTATGCTGGGCGAGCTAGATTGACTTTTACAGGAGAGAGAGAGAGAGTTGTCACAAGACATTGCATCCATCAGCATGTATACATTACAACTAACATGATTCATTAGAAATTAAGTTCAGGAACAGTGAGAACATTTTCTTTAAATTTCAAAAACTACCACCGGAGGTGTCCGTTAAATTTATGATTAATTAAGATATATTGTTGGAGGCATTCCCCATTCACAGCCCTCCTCCTTGGTTCCATCGATGACGTCCTGGCATCCCACCTTCAATTGGCTCCAGCTCTTGCTGTCTGTGCTGGGTCATCCAATTATCGTCCCTCGTTTTGTAGAGCATTGTTAACTTACGTTTGAGGCACTCGCAAACTGTTTTGCAATTTAATGGATCAGTGAGGTGCTGCGGACACCGCACCAGTTTGTGTGCACTAGACTTGGAATCCTATAGGCCTACAAACACTCGACACTGCCTTCGTATTTTATAATAAACACGTTTTCTGTAAAGCGTCTTTCTGACTCTGAGTGTCGTATTTTCTAAATGCTGGCTGTACTTAAATTGTGCATATCATATAGAGTGAATTATTATCAAAACAGAAGAAAACAAACAGAATGTAAGATCAAACTAAAATGATGATAACAAAATAGCTAATAAAATATAGCCTATAGGGACTCATTGATTCCAGTCGGGAGTTGCCGGAATCAAAGCAAACATGCTTTATTATATATTACATACACGCTTTATTTTTACAGCACTCAGTGGAACTAACAGGCTGACATACAGTAAGGCCATCAGATCGATCAGAGTTTGAAAGTCTCTCCTCTTGTCCTCTTCCATGCAACGTGTTGGAGAAAAACTGAAAGCTCCGGCACTGACATGGAAAAGTTTTCCTGCATCAAAGAAAGTTGATGCATCAGCTGATGTCCGTGCCACAGCTGCCAGGAGGAGATTAGGTCTATGAGAGTTACAATTCATGTTTATTTATGTTTTGCATTAAGAAGAACAGACAAACAAGGACAAAACATGAAAATGAAAAAATAAAAAAATACCATGAACACAAAAAGAAAGCCAGCTTACAGAAAAAAACCATACATATGCCGTCCATGCAGTGACTGAGATGTCCATAAATTACTTGAGGATTAGACATAGAGTCAGCAAGGCCATGAAGAGGCGAGGTCAAAAAGGGTTCATGGCAGAGGCAAGGGATGCCAAAGCCCAGAGAGGTAGTTCAAAGCTCAGCATAGAGTGGCCCATTAGAACTATTTCACAGGTTCCTTCTTAATGTAGTCAATACAAGGTTCCCAGATCTTCAGGAACTTAGGATAGGTATTGGAGATTTCTTCAAGATACAGACAGGAAATCATGTCATTCAACCATTCTTTAAAACAGGGAGGAGAGACAGACTTCCACTCTCTTAAAATAGTCCTTTTTGCGATGACCATACCAAACCTGAGGGCTTGTTGTTATGCAGAGGGAAAAGTCACAGAATAATTGGAACATCCCAGTATCACAATGAGACAATCTGGGGTTAATTGTTTACAATATATGTTGCTATACAGCTGAAAAATGTCATCCCAGAAATGCCTGAGCTTAGGGCAGGACCAGAAAAGATGACATTAAGTCCCATCACTTGATTTACACTTATCACAGGTAGCAGAGACAGAAGGAAAAATTCTATTCAGTTTGGTTTTGGGAAAATGCAGCCGATGGATCACCTTGAACTGAATAAGCTGAAGTCTAGCATTGACAGAACATGCCTTGATTCCCTCTAGCCCTCTCATCCATCATCCATCTGATATCTGCTCACCAGTGTCTTTAACCCATGCCTCTTCAATGTGCAGTGAGGATGACGTGAGAAGGAAAAACACCCACGAACTGTGAAATTAAATGTTTGGAGGTAGGGTCTCAAAGTCATTGAAGCTATGTTCTTTGGGTAGTCTATCACAGTCAGGTATAGACTGCCTGACAAAATTCCTAACTTGCAAGTAGCGAAAAAAGTCACTAGGTGGGAGATTGAATTTTGCCTGAAGTTGGGCAAAAGATGCAAATCGTTTATTAATATAAAGATCTTCAATAGTAGATAGGCCCTTAACTGCCCAACATGAGAAAATGGCATCCATCAAGCCTGGCTTAAAAGAGGGGTTCTGACATAAAGGAGTATGAATTGACAATACTGAGAGCCCTAGCACACTCTTGATTTGCCTCAGAATTTTAAATGAGTTACACAAAACAAAGTCATCCTTTAGGATTTTACTATCTATAGTTGGTTTTGAAAATATGGCTGTAAGAGCGACACCAGTAAGTGATACAGATTTATGCAACTCAATCTCGGGCCAGCTAGGAAAGAGGATGTTACTCTGCCCCTTTGCTGCTGAGGAATGATTCCAGAAGACCCATGCTCTTGCAATGCAGGCCCAGTAGTAATGTCGGAAGACAGGGAGACCCAGGCCTCTTTCAGCTGTGGGCTTCTGCAGGTGAGCCTTAGAGATACGGGGGGCTTATTAGCCCATATAAAGGGCATAACCATGGAGTCTATAGTCCTAAAGAAGGAAGTTGTAAGAAATATTGGTTTTTAGTTTTGAAAAAAGATAAGTGAATTTAGGGAGTACCACCATCTTGATGATATTCACACACCCAGTTAAGGAAAGCGGGGGGAGTTTCCATTTGTCCATCATAAGTTTGAGTTTATCCTGATAATTACGTTTAAACAGTAGGTTAGGATTTCTAGCAACATTAATACCTAGATAGACAAACTGATATGTTGCAAATTTAACAAGGGACATTATTAAGGAAAGTTGGTTTGAAGCCATCAGATAAAGGCATGAAGGAGCTTTTATCCCAGTTAATAGTAAAACCAGAGAAATTTCCAAAGTTGCGTATTAACTCCAGGAAGGGAGGGACTCTATCGGATGTGAGGACATCCTCCAGGAAGGGATGTCCTCACATCCGATAGAGTCAGGATCACATCATCCGCATATAGGCCAATGGTGGATTCAAGAGTTAGATTGCATTTTTAAAGGTGCTCCTGAGGATGGCTTGAACTCCCCCCTTGTGTCCAGCAATAACAGACGCACCATCAAATCCAAATGCATGTAATTATTATCAAAATTAAACGCCTCATTTTTACCGCAGTCAGTGGCCCTAACAGGCTGTACATGAATTGTGCATATCATATAGTGCAAATTATTATCAAAACGAAAAAAATAACAGAATGTAAGATCAAACTAAAATGATGATAACAAAATAGTTAATAAAATATAGCCTCTAGAGACTTGATTCTAGTCGGGAGTCACCGGAATCAAAGCAAACACGCTATATTTTTACAGCAGTGGCACTAACAGGCTGTACTTACATTGTGCTTTTCATATAGTGCAAATTATTATCAAAACAAAAAACGCACACTGTCACATTGCACAAGTTCTAGTAATAATAATGGCCACGCTAATTGCTCATTACTTTGCACCCTCTCCGTGACTACTCTCCCCTCATCCCTCTTCAAATAGCCTACTGATGGTGCTCTAATGTGATTCATTGAAATGCATGTAGTATGGAGTAGGCTACATATAGCCCACCATCACTTCACACGGTATTGTTACGACTGTATGTTTTCTGTACTGTTTGCCTCTTCTCCCTTCCTCTTCCTTTCCTTTCTAGCTCTGCCCAGGTGTTGCTCATGGAGTGATCACGAGGTGCACCTGGCCTGAGAGAAATGCTAAAGGCTCCAGTCCAGCATCAGAGGAGAGGCTTATGGAGTGGGACTGTTGGTCATGATGCCTCTCAGCCTGGGATTTGTTTTAGCTTTTATGTTAACATTTTTGTTAATGAATCCCATGGTTTTGATCATATTGAAGGTGTCTTTTCTGTGGTTACTTTGAGTCAGAGCTGGTAAATTGTTAGCCCCTTAGGGCCATTTAAATGGGGTGTAACAGTATCACTTGGGACAAAGGATTTCATTGGTCAGATCCAGAATCCAGCTGTTTACACAATAGATACTTACTTTTGCTTTTGATCCCAGAAATGTAATTAACAAGTTATGATTATGGACAATCTCTCTCTTGCTCAGACACACAGAGAGCAATAGAAAGGCTCCAGTCTTGTGCTACATGTGCCACCTGGTGGTTGTTGGTACACACTGCAACTATACTGCTGGAAAAACAATTCCCCCTCTCTCCCCCCACCACTCTGTTACCGCGGTCAGCGTTACCGCTGCAGCAGTGCATGCAAATTAATGTCGTAACATCTGTGTGAAAACATGGGTTTCTATTGCCCCTCACTGCATGTACTGTACAGTATATGCCTCCCACGCATAGCCATTTCTCTTGTACAGCTGTGATAAACCTGTACAGTGAGGCTGAAGCAAAGGTGAAGAAATCCCTACTAAGCAAGTGGCAAAGTCGTACCCTATACCACAGACATTTGGATGAGTAAGTTTTCCACTATTGGCTACATGCCACATAGAATTGGATTGGAAGTGATGTCACTACATCTGGAGCAGAGTGGATCATTTCAGCTCACACTGAAGTGGATATACAAGATCCACTCCAGAACCTCTTTGCAACATGACAAAATAAGGACAATGGTCACTTGTCTGTACACTTTTTATAACACTGTCTTAAAAATGGTGAAGGCCTTTGGTAATGGTGGCTTTGTGCACATCAAGTGGGGCGGCTGTGGCTCAGGAGGTAGAGCGGTCGTTCACGGAACGAAAGGAAAGGTCGGTGGTTCAATCCCCAGCCCTTGCAAGTCTACAAGTTGAAGTATACTTGAGCAAAATACTGACTCCCAATATGGGATGGGATGGGATGGGTTAAATGAAGAGAGAGAATTTCCCCCAGTGGGATGAATACAGTATCTAAAAAAAAAAAGAAAAAAAAAGAAAATAGTGTCTCAGTCCTGCTGTTAGTAGTTTTAAATACTCTACTCTCAGTGAGAAATGCTATTACTCGGAAGGAAAACCTCAGGATTTGTGTGTCCCATCAGACAAGACCTCTCTGAAAACATGAAGGAGGAGACTGGCCTCACCGTGAATGCTCCAGTGCATGACTGGTCTACCAGGTGAAATTCTACCTTCTACGTGTTTCAGCATCTCCTTAAGCAGAAAAAGCACAGTCATTGCCATAGGGACACAGACAGATTTAGGGGGGTTCATTCTTGGACCACCGATGGTGCATGGTGGAGGCCACAGTAGAGATATGGCAGCCTTTAGAAGTGACCTGCTGTAAGGATTAAAAGAAAGGTGCCAAAACAAGGTTTTAACCTGGCTCTTAATAAAGATTGTGGTACAGATCACATTTATTGTTATCAGATTTAGAGAAATTAAGAAATGTCTCTATAATATATTTTCTTTATTCCCAATCCAGAAGATAGATATTACACACACACTCACACACGCACACTCCAACCCTGCTGTTAGTGATACTAGATAGAGTCTATACAGAAAATACTGTTTGCCATAACTGCAACACATCGTTTGCATGAAATGGTCAGAACGGTGGTCAAAAATGAAATGGTTAGTATGCTAACCCTAACCCAGCCTACAGCACACACAGAGTTGACACAGTGTAGGTAAACTATTCAAACATGGGTTCATTATTTCAAATAACCATTAACCAGCTGTTTATCTTTCACAATGGATGCGTTCATAAATTCAGTGTGAAATGATCAGAGCATCATCTAAACTATTGTTCAGATATTCACGGCAGAGCGCAGACCTTTGCCGAACAATCCTACACTTCTGTTTAACTTGTCTGAGTCATGCCCCACACGTACACAAAGCTTTGTGGAAATTGAATCAGTCATTTTTATTTAAAATGCATATCATACAAGATCTGCATCAAAATTTAATCGATTCTGGGGTTGACTGTAGCTTAGGTGGTAAGAGCGGTTGTCCACATATCAGAGGGTCGGTGGTTTGATCCCCAGTTCCCCCAGTCTACATGTCAAAGTATCCTTGAGCAAGATACTGAATCCCAATTTGCTCCCCGGGCACCCACTGCTCCTCACGGATGGGTCAAATGCAGAGAAAGACTTTCCCCATGGGGACAGTAAAGAATAGCATATCCCATCTTATCTTTCCTGGCTCATGCACCAACCCTCTATCAAGTTTAGTGGAAAAACAGTTTTTGTGTAGTGGTGGTAACGAAATTCTAAAAATAGAATCCATCCATCTATCCATTCATCTATCGTCTCCGAAGCAACAGATTCCAGCTCCTGTTCGGATATGTAATCCCTACAGCAAATTCAAGGCCTACAGAACTCAGATTTTTAATTCTGATATTAATTATATTTTCTTAACTTGTTTGTTTCATAGGGCGGCACAGTGTAGCGCTGTTGCCTCACAGCAAAATGGTTCTGGGTTCAAATCCACCTGAGGACCTGGGACTTTTCTCTGTGGAGTTTGCATGTACTCCCCGTGTCTGTGTGGGTTCCCTCCAGGTACTCCAGATTACTCCCACAGTCTATAATCATGCAATGTAGGTGAGTTTGTGACTCTAAATTGCCCAAAGGCGTGAATGTGAGTGTTAATGGTTGTTTGTCTTTCTATGTGTGATGAACTGGCGACTTGTCCAGGGTGAACCCCGTCTCTTGCCCAAAGTCAGCTGGGATAAGCTACACGGCCCCCCCATCCTCCCCCATGACCCTTCACAGAATGAGTGTTTATTGAAAATGGATGGTTGTTTCATGTTTTTCTCTTTAATCAATTTATTGAAATATTGTACCAAAGTACCGGATCAGTAAGTAGAAGTACCGCTACATTCCTAGTGATGATTCTAAACCTGTGTTCTCAGTTACCCCATGTGTGCATGGCTCTCATATTTTCCTCGTGTAACTTGATGGCAAGTGAATCCGTGCAAGCTCTGCCAGAGGCTTTCTATATCCTTGGAGATACTGTTGGTTGAGCATTGGCTTGGATTTTAATGTTTAGTGTTTCGAGGGTATTAGGTGCAGAAATTGAATTAAATAATCATAATTATATATTCATTAAGGTGTAACCACCTGAAACTACGAAACTTGTTGTGTTTATGGCACCTTAGAATGAGCCTTTTATATCTGCAGAGGGTGGGTCCTCTTCCATGGAGTCTGTCATGTTAGTTGTCCAAAATGGAAAAACCAAACATGGCTGCAAGGTACAGTATATGACCTGTCCCCCAAGAAGCATCTCATACAATTTAGAGGGCTGCAGACTGGTCCCAGCTCATGTAAATAAATGTACTATGATGGTTGCTCTTTATTTTGTGTATCAAAAGAAGTTTGAGTTCAAGAAAAAGTCCAAAATGTCTTTCAAAGACAGAAAAAACAGAAAATGTAGCCTTTTGCTTTGTTTCACAATCTAATCTGATTATTCCTTGACTCAGGTCACACAGGTATAGCCTTATAAAATGTGCTCAGTCAGAAAATGTTTAAAGGACTGTTTTGATTTATAAAACTTAATTTTACATGTTTAAACTGACTGGTCAGTATGCTCCAGGTAGTTTATGGGAGCTGGTGGTAAGGTTTAGATGGTTTTCACTCGATCCATATGTATTTGAGTAGATTAAAAAATAGGCAAAAAAAGCATGTGTTACAGATATATAATTACTATTGCAAAGTATCAATTCACTAGTAAACTGGAATAACATTCATATCATAAAACATTTACAGCAACCTTGGATTTTAAGATTATTCCCTGCAGATAAAGGATATTTTTTCTAAATATCTACCAGCTTTTTTGCAATGTTTCTATTTCATTGCAAAACAGACGCTTATGATCTCTCAGGGGACATTAATATTCATATTAACTCAACATTGATTAGTTAAAGGCATCATATTCATAAAAAAGAAAACAATGTATTGGCTCATGTACAGGCAAACCCTCTCAATCATCACTTATGACCCATTAGAAGTGTGTAGAGGTGTCTCTGTCTACAGCCACCCTGACTTCAGTTTGGATTTTCTCATTTTACTATTGTGCTGTTTTTGCTTCTGAGCAATACATATTGGCCAGTGGTGTTCAGCCTACAGCTAACATGTGGACAGAGTGTGAGGTCAGGATAAAAACTTGGTGACCAGGTTACATCACCGTCTTTGTCTCTCTCCTCTGCTCTTAGTCTGTGTATTACACAAACACAAACACACACACACACACACCTAGACACACACAGAGAGCAGAGAGGCAAACAGCAGACATAGTCTGGACCAAAAATTCCAAAATGTCTACCATCATGCAGGTTAAATTTGACTGGTTTGTTTTCAAACACCAAGTGACCAATGTTAAATTTTATGTTTTTAATAAGATGAAAAGTAGAGTATTAATTATGTCCCAATATTAAATATAAATAAATGTAACATTTGCCTGATTAAATCAGACTTATGGTATAAACCGTGAGCCAAAACAGCTCTGACCTGTCAACCATAAGACCTCTGAAGCTCTGCTGTAGTATCTGGCACCAAGATTTTAGTACCAGATCCTTTAAGTCCTGTAAGGTGCCTCCACCTTTCCCACAGATGATCAGTTCAACTGAGAACTGGGAACTGGGAGGCCGGGTCGACCCCTTGAACTAGTTGTGTTCCTCAAACCAATCCTGAACCATTTTTGCAGTGTGGCAGAGAGCATTATCCTGCTGAAAGAGTCCACTGCCATTAGGGAATATCAATATCGTTCAATGTCAACAGACCTGAAAAAACACTTGAGCCACATCCCTCCACAAAATGTTATTAAAATCAGCTAAAACTTGCTGAGATGTTGCACATAAAGAGACATATAAACATGGGTGATCGCATCACTCCAGCCCAACTCCATAGCCCGACACAACAATAACTCCAGCCTTACTGGATTATCTGTTATCATTCCCTGCATTTCCACAGCTTAGTGTAAAACCTTCATCCTTCCTCGGAACGAGCCTTTGATTTCTTGGAAAATTGAGGACCAGCCAAAATTTCCTCTCTCCAATAGTCTAAAACTTGTTCTTACAAGAACAAAAGCTCAAGAATACATAGCACATACGCACAAGCACACAGACAAAGCCTGAGGGGAAGTGACAGAGCCACCAGGAAGTGTTGCAGAGCCTGCTGAGTGTAGAGGAGTGAAGCTCCAGCTCTCTCCACAGATCATCTCTGTCAGTAGTTTACCTCTCTTCATACAACTTGTCACCAAGCTCTTCCTCTTTAGTGTTTCTATCACTTAGATGAAGTGAGGGTAGAGGCGAGGAGTTCTAATACATTCAGAGGAGATTGGTTGTGAAGTCTGGCTCCCCCCATGCTCTTCCTCCGAGGCTGGCCTATTGATTGTTGTGTGTGTTGCTGCTTCCTGAGATCCGCGTCAAGCCTTATTATTGCAGCAGCATTCCCCTGCCTGGCTTTGGCAGGTAACTACAGTGGAGCAGTGTGGGATTTTAACCGCTCCAGAGCTTCATCAGACACATTTGGGCTAATTTATGTTCTTTCCCGGTGGCTCTAAACGTTAATTACCTCCACCAAGGGAGGAGGTTATGCTTTTGCTGGCGTTGGGTGGTTTGTTGGTTTGTTTGTGAACAGCATAAAAGTAAAACTAACGGATTTTGAAGAAATTTTCAGGATGTCGGAAGTGGCCCAAGAAAGAATCGATTAGATCTTGGTGGTGATCCGGATCACCACCAAGATCCAGGTCTGGATCCAGGATTTTTTTATGTATTTTTTATTATTATAGGATTAAACTGCCACATGTACACTTGTAATGTAAAGTGTCTCCATCCTGACAAATGTATCTAATTGATTCATGTCCATAACAGCTTATGAATTTCAACAAAGCATTACCCGGTTTTAATATACCTCTTTTTCTCCTGCCTGTGTGTATCTTTGTAACAACTCTTTAAGTGTTACAAGTGTCGATTACCTGTTTGTGGCATTGTATTTTATTCATGTGAGATGACAATATGAGCAACTAACAGCCACAATAAATAAAGATTTTAGTAAATTGCAAAGATTTTGTTTTAATTTTTCCTGTCAAACTTTCTAATGACTTAATTCAGAGGGTTACATCATGGGACTTTTGATTTGGAGTGAAATGCTAACATGAGGAAACTGAGCAGCCTTGGTGGAGGTCTGCGCTCTCTGAGTGCCTTCTAGTCTTTTCTTTCTTTTAGTTTCACCTGATAACTCAAAAAGTTTAAGACTGATTTTATGTTTATATATTTGCTGAAGATGATTGAGTTTCTTTGGATGGTTGTCTTTGCAGTGCTTATTCAGCCAATGCAGTTACTACACTATTTTAGTGCTGGGGTCCTGCTAAATTTATTTAGTATTTCAGAGGTGCATATCTTTGTAAAGCTATACAGTCATGTGGCAGTGCTCTTAAAGGTCAATGCATGGTGGGTTGAAATAGCACTTAAGCCAACTAAAAAATTCTCAGTTCACGACAAATGTAGAAAAAGGCCTAAATATATAAACATCAGGTATAAGCTTAGTTCATGGGTGACAAAAACAGTGTACGCTCAAACGGCCCTATTCAAACAATCTAAAGTGCATGGTCTAAAGTGGATAACGCAAGTCCGTTTAGGTCAGGTCCAAGTTAATCAAAATTTGGACCCAAAATAAGGCATAAGATGCAAATAGCTTGTATTTATTGCCTTAAATATTCATGATTGTGTTCTGGGCCTTATATGAATGAAACCAATCAGAGTTATCATCTCCCATTCCCTTTAATAGCTTTCAAAGGGAATTGCCATCCTCTCACTGAGGGACAGGTATGTGGTCCTTGGGCATTGGACTTACTACGCCTGCCAACTCCCAATCATTTGTCCAAACTCCATTTGAGTGAATATAACCAAATACACCGATATTTAAATGAGGAGGAGGAGGATTGATGCACATCTCTGTGTTGGTAAAAGACCTCCTGAGGTGGGTGGATTGCAGATCGGCTGGCCAGGACATAAAAATTATGATTCTGATTAATAGCTGATGGTCTGGCAAGTGGGTGAAATACTACATCATTAATGAAGAAAAATATTAAAGACATTATCTGCAACGATCCACACAGCAGCATAACTTCATTAATTATTAAATCTCCTGACGAATCGACAGGTCCCACACACAGTCCAGATTCATACAGTGAAACAGTCCAGAGTCCAGGTTCATACAGTGAAACGGTCCAGGTTCACACACTGAAACGGTCCAGGTTCACACAGTGAAACGGTCCAGGTTCACACACTGAAACGGTCCAGGTTCATTCAGTGAAACAGTCCAGGTTCATACAGTGAAACGGTCCAGGTTCACACAGTGAAACAGTCCAGAGTCCAGGTTCACACAGTGAAACAGTCCAGAGTCCAGGTTCACACAGTGAAACAGTCCAGAGTCCAGGTTCATACAGTGAAACGGTCCAGGTTCACACAGTGAAACGGTCCAGGTTCACACAGTGAAACGGTCCAGGTTCACACAGTGAAACGGTCCAGGTTCACACAGTGAAACGGTCCAGGTTCACACAGTGAAACGGTCCAGGTTCACACAGTGAAACGGTCCAGGTTCACACAGTGAAACGGTCCAGGTTCATACAGTGAAACGGTCCAGGTTCACACAGTGAAACAGTCCAGAGTCCAGGTTCACACAGTGAAACAGTCCAGAGTCCAGGTTCATACAGTGAAACGGTCCAGGTTCACACAGTGAAACGGTCCAGGTTCACACAGTGAAACGGTCCAGGTTCACACAGTGAAACGGTCCAGGTTCACACAGTGAAACGGTCCAGGTTCATACAGTGAAACAGTTTGTAGTGAAGCAGCCATCCTCCTGAGAAAACCTGAGGTATTCGTAAAGGTTAAAGTGAAATATCTATGTGGATTTGAATGATGTCAGAGACAATCAATACATCACTAGTGTGTTAAGAGCAGTACGTCAGTGCGTTGTTAAGGTACCTTTGTAGGCACACCTAATTGCCTTCTGCACTCTTCAAAAAGCAGGAAAAACATTACAGCATTGATCTTAGACCATGTTATTGTTGGTCAAAAAATAAATTGCTTTCTGCTGTCTCAAGATAGCAATGGACCATCAAAGCATATGCATTGTTCTGTTCAGTATATAGGCATACATGTTTAAGTCCCATAAATACGACCTGCTAAACTGTATGCAATTTGCATACCAGCTATGCATTGACCTCAAAGTACACTGACACAAAGTGTGTATACTACACAAAAAGCTGGTAACACCTGTGAGTTCAGTGGTGCACATGCAGTACTTCAGCCTGAACGTGAGAGACAGCAGTGTTTAGCCTGCCGAAATGCAACATAAGAAGAAGAGTTTGAATAGTCCTGACACTGGTTTCAAGCAGCGATCACTGATAAATGCTTAATGTCAGTCATTTCAAGAGACTTGAAATCAATTGCAACACATAATCAGTTTTATATCATTACCCTTCCTCATTATGTTTGGCTGATTCCACAAGGACTATGGTGCTATTGATTCCTTTGTAAAGGTAAATGGACGGGGATGGATGAGGAAAGTTGAAACTGGGATTGTGAATTGAGTTAAGTTAATGCTGACCTGACAATCTGTGAAAATATTTAATAATAATAATGTTACTCTAACATTACATACATTTTAAGATGGCTTGCTTCTTCACCGTGCATTTAAGATGGCAAAACAATGTTAAGTTATATTGTTTGTGTGTTGTGGATGGTTAAACATGACTTTTCACAGTACTGTATTCATACTTATTAGAGGAGCTGAATGTAGATGATAAAACATAAGTGCACATGCCAGGGACGTAACATTATCTGTGTGTGTGTGTGTGTGCCAAATCATGCAAAGTGAGCATACACGATTTTGACATTAGTCACCAAGGAGCTTCAGGTAATAACGTGGCTAACATTTAGATTTCATTTTTTTGGGATACGCCACATGTTTATTGGGTCTGTATAGTGTGTGTCTTCATAAACTGATTCAGTTATTTAGTTATACTGTAGCACATTCTAGCAGCATGATGTGTACGGGGGTTCTTCAAGAATTGGTGTTTGGCCCTTTATTGTTCAGTATATTTATGTTCTTCCTCAACAGTGTGAAAGAAATTAATGTTAGCAAGCTATACTTTACTTTATTGTGCCCGTGGGGAAATTCTTTCTCTGCATTTGACCCATCCCTGAGCAGCAGTGGACTGCCTTTACGACGCCCGGGAAGCAGATTGGGGTTCAGTATCTTGCTAAAGGATACTTTGACATGTAGACCGGGGGGAAGTGGGGATTGAACCACCGTCCTTCTGATAAGTGGATGACTGCTCTTACCCCCTAAGCCAGTTACTGAAATTAAATATCTTGGTGAAATAACGGATCCATACCTTAATTTTAAGAAACAAATCAAACAAATGCTAAACACTATTAAATATAGGTTAGGGTTAGGATTTTAGACAGATTAGGAACCCTGTTTCTGGAGAACCTGTTAAGACATTTATGCATGCATTGACCCTTTCCCACCTGTCTTATTGCATGCCTTGTTGGAGGGCAGACTGGAGAAACAGTTAATAGATCACTGGATGCTTTGTATAAACAAACTTTATATATTTTGGATAAAAAGCCATTTCAGTTTCATCACTGTAGAATATTAGAGAAGCGTCATCTTCTGAGAGTTTCCAAATCTGTGTCTAGACTGTATAAAATTGTAAACAGTTTGGCTCCTCCTTCTTTACTTGGTGACTTGGTTCGACCGGTTAACTCTGTAAAATCCACTAGAGTAACTTCCATACGGCATTGTATCGTACCTTTTCTCCACAGTGCCAGTGGGCAGTTGTCTATCTCTGTTGAATGCTCTGTCAGAATACATAAACAGTTGTAGAACTCTCAGAAGTTTTAAATCAAATTGAACAACCTGTTAAAGAATTTGTAATTTGTCTAACTTGATACTTAGATATCCTGGTTTTTAAGTTGCTCCTATTCAAGACACTGATAAAGTGTGTGCCT
Organism: Chaunax sp. Z400; assembly: GCA_037577475.1. Classification (NCBI taxonomy): domain Eukaryota; kingdom Metazoa; phylum Chordata; class Actinopteri; order Lophiiformes; family Chaunacidae; genus Chaunax; species Chaunax sp. Z400. Next base: position 32,925,348 of record CM075187.1, on the reverse strand, counting down.
GATATATAATAGCATGTATTTTATTATGTTGTACTGCTTCGCTTGTCTAGACTATCCAATGTTGTTTTATCACTTATTGTTGATGTGTGGATGTTTTAATTGTAATCCTGCCAGGGGACTGCAGATTAAAATTAGCTATAGGCTAACTCTGGTACAACGTATCAAATGGTAATGTTTAGATTTAAAATTGTACTTGGTCCCTCACAAACAAATAAATTAATTTCACAAAACATGACAACAAATCTTAGTTATTTTTTGTGCTGTAGGGACAGGAGTCAGGAAATGCAGGAGAGACTGAGGGGGAAGACATGCAGCAAAGGGCCCTGTGCAGAATCGAACCCTTGGCCGCCACTGGAGGAGTGCAGCCTGAGTACATGGGGCACACGCTCTACCAACTGAGCTAAACGCACCCCATGAACAGGAAATGCGGGTTTTATTCACAATTGACATTGACAAATGCTAAAATATGCAAAATAAATTTTTGCCATTTTTTATTAAATAATTGAATGCAAGTCACTAAAGGTCAAGTCACAAATTTACATGCTGAGTAACTTGGTTTGGTGGTAGGTTGGTAAATGACCGTCTGTTAAGCGTAGTGCTGTAACAGCATGTGAACACAACATTACGGATACAGTATTGTGCTACCCAGTAAGTCCTAAGGTTGGCAGTAAATGGAATGAAACTTTTGTATATCCATGCTTCTGCTTCAATGATAAATTGAAGAAGTACAGATTTACAGACTGTGCCCAGTCAGCGAGGTTGTGTAACAATTTAAGAACAATTGTCCAGCACAAGCGTTCCCCATGATTGTGGCTGTGTATAGCACCCCTACCATTATTAGGTTGTATAGTTCAAACCAAAACCATTCATGTTAAAATGAAAAGGAAGGTCTCTCACCTTATATTTTATGTTCTCCTTGTCATATCACCTTCAGCTGGCTCTAGAACAACCGTCTACACCTGATCTGAAAGAGTCTACAAGAGGTGTGCACATTCTCACTTCACATCCTCTTTTATTAACACCAGTTTTTCTGTGAACACCAACACATCTGAGCCCAAGTACTTCAAATTACCAAGGTAAAAGCTTTCAAAATGTTGTTGTAGGTTGAAGTAGATCTTCCACAACTGAGACCTCAACATTAACTGGGGGCTCATAAGAAGTTGTACAATATATTTTTGATTATTATTTAGTAAATTACTTTTTAAAATTCTCTGTTTGCAGCTCATACAATTGTTGGTCAGTTTTGAGGTTTTGAATGGAAATGTTTAAGCACACAGAAACAGTGAGTTCATTTATGTAGCATGATCTTGATAACCGGTATCAAGTTGACCGGTGTCAAGTATGAATAGCATTATATTGGCAAGATTTGTTGTCATATCGCCTAGCTCTTCAGTCATTATCAACTCACCTACATGCAATTGGAAAGTCGAGTTTCATATTCCATCTAACATTTCTGGAGCTTCACAGCAAAACAGCATTCTCCTAAACAACTGAAGAAGATGGAAACTAGTTTTAAAACCTAAAAACCAACAGAAAACCAACATGAAATCAATTCATACAACTGGTACTGTGCAATCCAAGTCTCCAGAAGCCCTGAGGTCCCAAATGATTAGAAAATATGTTATTTACACCCGTTTTATAAGTTTCTCTAAGCCAGAACCATATGTGTGCATCCCATGAGGAAGTTGCACAAGCAGAATGTCACAAAGATTTCTCAACAGATTTCAATAAAATTTTGCAGAGGTGGCTTTTGGAATGAGGAAGACATGATTGCATTTTGAGATGGATACGGATTTAAATGCTGATCCAGAGAATGTTTTCAGATTGGTGGAGTTATGCACTCTCCATGTGCCCTTCAAGTTTTATATTAGCTTTCAGTTGTTGTTTTATTACTCTTTTCATACAACTTCTGTTTAGAAGAACGCTGCAATGCTAATGACTGAATTTTAATTTTTTCCTGAAATGTTTGCTTGAACTCTATTTGTCAAACAGTCAGCTTGTTCAGGGTCACACAATGGACAGAGCCCACAATATTCTAACATAGTTTAACATTTGAATTATAGGAATTATAAAAATGTAACAATAAATATAGAGCACACACCTATACCAAGAGTCAACTTTGAGTTAAATTAAACCCTAATTCAAATTCCAGTTTTTAAACTATAAGACCTATGTTATGAACAATTTTATTTAAATTTTGAATGACACTTTAAATCTACACTTTGTTATTATTTATTCACTGAAGATGCCTGATCATATTTTATTATGCTGTGTCTTATGTCATGTTCATGTTTTATGTTATATTTTTTTGTTGTGTATGCTTCCTGTGCAAAGCAAATTCCCCTTTGGGGGCACTAAAGGTTTTCATTTTCATTTCATTTTACGTTGCTCAAAGAAGTGGAAACAATTCCTGAATCTGCCACTTCATCCGGATCCACTCAAAAATGTAATGGGTTTACCATTATATTTGAGGGTGAAATATATGCAGTATAGTGCTCTTAAATTACTCTAACATTTGAACAAATAAGGCAAAAGACAGTGTACATGGCATGAGTGTGCAACTCTCTGCCCAGATATTTGTGAATAGTTTCCATCGTGGTCACATAAATGAACTGGGATCATGCTGAGGAAAAAGTTGCTGCTCTGAATCTACTGCACATGAGTGCTGGAGTGTGTTCGGCTCATCATTAGAGCTTGGAGAGAGTGCAGCACAATGGAATGCCTCGAAACTTTGCAGGAAGGTTGTGACGAGTTAATTTCAGTAAATATTTCATGCTGGGTGTTTTTGTGTGTAAATATCCAGATTACTCTGGTGCATAAGCAGCCCTGTCATCCTGGTCTGGGAGAACAACGAGGGCCAACTCAGCCCTGCCTTTGCCGCTCATACGATGCACTCATCCATTCACCCTCCCTCCTTCGGTCTCTCATCCCGTCGCTCTACGCTCTGCCCATTAACTTCAATTAATGTGATGGTTCATCAGTGGTGGAGGACTCTGTCACAGGGCTGTACCCCACTACTTATCTGATTACTCTTAATGGGAGAAAATACAATAAACAAATTCAATTATCCCTGACCTATTTCCAATGTTGGGGACAGGATTATTATTCATGTCAACACTGAAGTATGAATATGAAGAGAACTAATTATCATGGTGTCACGTTATGGATGTACAGGGTATGTAAATATACTTCATATTCATGGTGATGAACTACTGTGCACTGTAAAAGCCGAGGGAGTGAGAGATGCTGAAAATGAACATCCCCCATCGTGTCCTTAGTGGCCATCAATTCTTCACTGAGAATGGCCTTCATCCGCCTGTATTGATGATGGGAGCGCCAACAACATGGATTCCTCAAGCAATCACACAAATGATGAAGACGGATGGATGTAGATTTAATTAAGTCCGGGGCCGACTTTATGAAGATGGAAGGAGGTAATTGAAGATGAATGGACGCTACGGCTGCTCATCCAAACTGCTTGTTGTTTCAATCCTCATTCCATGAATTTCACAGACATGCTTTGCAACAAATGAATAGAGAGGGAGATGTAACGATACATTTCAAATGTGTTCATCCTTAAATTGATAATAGCACAAACTCAATGACATTAATGACCTTACTAATATACAGTATATCACAGTTCCATGCTAAACTGATGAGGAAGATGTGGTTTCCTCTTCACAGAAATAGATTTGCTACAATGTAAATAATAAGTATTATTACAAGTTTTCATATTGTTAATTAAAACAACATTATTCAATATTTTTCCAATGACAATCAATGATGATGGATAATGTAAAAGAAGTTGAACAAAATAAAAATCCTCCTACACAGTTCTGAACTCAGAGCATTGTATTAGTATCATTTAGCCATCAAACATTTCCCTGTTTGTAATCATTATGTTTAACCAGGTAAACCCCTCTGCTCATTCCCTGCCTAGCACCAAACAACAAACACAGTTAACAACAAGTTGATGAGTATTTAAGTGACGGATATTATTATGTGATCATCTTATGTGTTTGTCTGTTTTTGTATAACATACCTCAAGCAGCTATGAACGGATTGTGATTAAATTTTGTGCAGGGGTGGGCCTGGGGTCAAGGGAGATCTGAATGCTGATCCTGCATGTTTTTATTCATTTATTTATTTCTGGTTCTGTTAACATTGTAAGATATGGCATGTTTATACATTTTTATATGTTTATCAACAAAAAATCAACTATAGAAGAAATAAAGCATATTTAGTCCACTAACATTAGTGAATATGTATGATGGTTATGGTTTATTATCATTGTGTTTTTACAGAAAAGGAGGCCCAGTTGCTCACACAGTTATTTTATCTTATTATTCTATTTTCATTGTATATTTATATTATTTTAATTTCATCTTTTCTTTAAATTTGGTATGTTGTCAGTGCCACAACAATATAAGAATATGAAGATAATAAGAGTTATGGGAGCGTCTGGAGCCAGGTTTTTACATATCTTTATTAGCTTCTGTACTGCATCAAGACATCCAGTATCAGTCACCAGTCTGATATATCAGTGTGTATCACAGTGGGTTTTCACTAGTTTCACATCACTGAATTCAAATGGCAATGGCCTATTTATGGAAAAACCATCACTTCCAGTTGAAGGTTTACTTCCACTCAGTATTTTCCCTCTCAAGGCGTTTGAAGAATTTTTTAAAGTAACCACAATATTTTTATTCAGTAGGACGAATGTTATTCTACAGCATGAAATAACGGCTATATTTTAGCACAGCGGAATACGAAGAACAATTCTGATTTTAAGCCAGTGAAGGGCAAAAAATACAAAGTAAACAAAGGGCCATTTTGAAATTCGGTGACGTCACACAGAAGTATGTCTTCCTCAAGGGCTTCCCCAGATTTCCAGGCCACACAAGGCCCCACGAGCATGAGTGGAAGTTTCAAATCTGCAAGAACATGGAGAAGAGAAAATATGGATGACCTAAAATAACAGATAGTGAGGAAAAGGCGTTGAGTATCCAACAAAAGAAATGGAGAGTAAAACAGGTAAATACTGGAGAGCAGAAGGATCGATGGAGCTACTGAAATCTAAATCCGGTCACATGGCTGGCTGCGTTTAAGTGACGGGAAGCTGCAGGGAAACGGCTGCAAGGTAGGAAATCCAAAACAAATCTACCCACAGAATTCCCTTTCATTAGGCATGTTTTAGTTTGAATTATGTATTGAAACTTGAGCAAATAATAAAATGATATTTATTAATTGATATGCTGCATTTTGGGTGGAATGCATTTTGTACGCCTAGGCTGTTAGTTGAGTCGGAGCATACCTTTAATGTGTGCCCCTGGTGATTGCATAAGGTAGAACTCATTCCATTATTTGTTATGGAGGAGGATTTTAGAAGCATGTTAAAATATAAGAAATTGGTTCATTAAAATGTTGTTTTTAATACCTACAGTTGTTACATTAATATATAATCGAAATTATTTCAGTAAATAATATCTAGATATTTTAAAAAAAATAGTTTGAATAGTTAAAAATGTATCATGTATTTCTTTCTTTCAAACAATACTTAATTGAAACTGTATTCTTATTCAAAAATAATATTTTCCTATTTGAAATTATTTTAAAATGTACTTTTATGTTTACATTTTTACACTAAAATATAATTTACACTATTTGAAACATGTAAATGTATTATAATTTCATGATATGTCTCTGATAAATCTTTATTTGAAGTTTTTGTTGAGGCTCGGTCTTGAAACTCTTTCCTGATTGCTCCAGTTTTAATGATGACAATGGCAGAGGTATATGCTCTCTGAGTGCTTCCTAGTTTCTACGGGGTTGTTGGAGACCAAATTAGAGCTAAAAGGTGAGTGAATGCATCAGATGGAATCAAACCCAACTCCAGTTAATGTTTGTTCAAATCTGATGGTGAGTAAAGAGCCACTGTTTGCTAAAACTTTAACTTAACTTTAACAGTTTGATAAGATGATTGTGTGTCAGTATTGTGTTTTCTAGCTTGTTAAACTCTAGCCTTAAATCATTGAATGCAGCTTTAAGTGGCATTTTAAATGTTGTTATCTACAGTGTCTTTCATTATGTTCTCTTTCACTATAAAGTCATGCAAAACAAGTAAAACTAGACTGAAGTTAAGGTAATCGACAGTAAATAAGGTTAGTCCATTAGTAGGTGCTGAGAATTAATCCATGTTTAAGTCTGTGCAATCTTAAATTGCTTGTTCAGAGTAGTAGGTGTCTCTCTGAGTCATGGTCTCACGTCTGTGAAATAGCATGGGCTCCCTCTATTGGCCATTGGCCGTCCTGCCGGCCTGTGCTCTGCTGGTGATGGAGAGGATATGGGACCAGGGTGACTGTCACTGGAGTTAAATGGCTGTCCAGAAGAGTTAGGACCACTATTCCTGCTACAAAAAAAGACAAGAAATCACATCTTCAGAGATGAAGAAATCCACTTGATTTAAGCTCCGCTGAGAAGCAGGGACTGCTATTCTAAGGACATGTGCTGCTGCCTGCTACTGTTTAAAGGCTTGTGTGCCTGCTTTTCTTTCTCTTTTCCCTTTCTCTTACACACTATTCCTCCAGCTTTCTGTTTGTGTGCAGGAGTGTGTGTACATTTCTCTCTCTGTCTCTGAATACGCCGGTGCTTGCTTCTCGGAGAGTTCACTGACTCTAAAGGATCGATGAAGGGAGGAGATTCAGAGCCAATTATTTTCAGCTTAATGGTCCCTGGGGTACAGGGGTGAGCAACAACAAAACGCCTTCAAGAGACATCAATTCTGGACAAGCCAGCTCCTCCATTTCTGCACCGCCACAGTATAGGCATCAACTCCCAGCTCTCCGAGGAGAATGAATTGCACACAGCAACACAAACTCTGACACACGAGCAGTTATGGACACACACACAACAGCAGCTGTGAGATGTAAACTTGGACCATCACTACACCACAGTGACAGAGGGTGCTTCATATAAGCAATGAACCAGTAAAGCTCCCTGATGGCAAACAGATATATGAAAAGAAATGTGCTCAAAGATCAGGAAAGGAAGATCAATACAGTTAAAGGACCAGTCCCTTGTTTTTTTTTTGTTTTCTCCACAGCTGCTGTTGGCATAGCATGAAAAGCAACTTTACACCTGCATGAGACAAAATTCACCACACAGAACATCTAAACATCCAATTTTTTCCTCAAAGATATGTCATCATTTTATGACATACAATGACTTACAAGTGGTGTCTCTTAGAGCACTTTCTCAATTGTGAGAATTTGCTCCTTTCCTTTGTCTTGTGTGATAATAAACAATATACTTTGGTTTGGATTTTTGGATAAGGCAAGCAGTTTGAAGTGGTCACCATTAGTACTCTAAAACTTTGTGAACCAAACAATCATTTGATTAAATGAAGAAAAAATCATTAATGATGCTTTTTGTTTGTTGTAGCCTGACTCTTTTAAATTCAGTGCCTTTTGGCAGCCAACCGGTGCACCAATATGGAAGACGTTTCCAAACAATGGGTTTCACAGGTCAATAGGTCAACATGTAGCATAAAATAAAGCTGTTCCTCACTGCTAAATGGAGGAGTGAACTTTAGATGAGAATCACTCTATGGGGGGATATCTTATGGTATTTATCGGACAACAAGCAGGTCTTTCAAGGCCACCAGCAGGTAACAAAGAGTTCAACAGAACAATGGTTCAATTCACAAAGAATGAGTCCATTTCTCAACCCTCCAAAGATCCCACAGTTCAAATAAAATGAATGAGTCTGTATCTCAATGAAAAATCTCCTTTACAGGATCCCAGAAACAAACAAAAATACTTGTGGTGTTTCAGTAGTTTGATAATCAGCTAATGAAAATACTTCTGTGTCATACCACTAGACAATCTTTTGGATTCTCTGACAGCTTCACAGTTACCTTCCATTGGTGACCAGTGTGCTGCTGTCAGACCCAGGGATTCATCAGCCGGGTTGGTGCTGGGTATGTGGTGTTAAGGGCAAGTCTAGAGAGTGGGTAAGCTACAAATGATAGATTTTACTTGTAGCCAAGGGTTGGTAAGCTAATTCTCTATGCCATCTTAATATGAAACCTGGCATAGATATGTCCCACTGATTGGTAGGTGAGTGGTGTGTGCTTAAAGGCACGGATCACTATAGACTTTATCCTAGGTGTCAAGCCTGGTCTCGTCTAGACATTTGTACGTAGCAGGTACCCTTGAACGTCTGGATGAGATGCACCAGGCTTTTATGTACTGTTCCTCCAATGGAATCCAATGGCGTCAATCAGATTGATCGATCAGAGCAACTGCATAACACCATGAACAAAGCAAGAAAATCCACAGAGGGATAACGGTTGTGGTTGACTGGAGGGTCACTTACACAACCTGCACCCAACAGACAGCAGTTTGTGTCCCATGTGAAAGCAAAAATGTCACAGATCGTTTCCTGAGCCTAAACACATAAGCCACTTTCAGACAGGCGTTGTGCAACAGTGTCAAAACCAGTTCCCTTCTCCTTGACCCCTTTGGTGCATTCAAATTGGAACAGCCCAGGCGTGTGACGTACGACGCAACAGTGAACATAAAAGCTAGCATATTTCACTAAATCCCCAGTTAGCGGTCATCTTCTGTGCTTGTTCTTCAAATAACGGACTTCCTGTTGCTACTGCATCATTAAATCCCCCAGAGTGGGTCACACACCCTGGACACGTTACTACAACGTCACACCCTTTCCACATTGCCGAGCACTTCATTCAGACAGACGCCTGTTTCGCCACTGTTACTAGCTCCCAACTGACACCCCACTTCACTGCATTCAGACAGACCGTCAGAGCGGAATAAAGGCGCAACAGAAAACACTGTCTGAATTTTTATGCCTAAACATAACCAAAGGCGCGTTTCATGTTTAGCACGTGAAAAGCTTTGTGGGAGGACAACTTTGTGTGTCGGTCACAGGTTCTATAGGGACTTTATGAGTGATTCCAACCCTCTGTGTGTATATATATATATATATATATATATACATACTGTATATATCAGAAATTTTTGACATTTTGTTTTTAAAATCTGGATGGTTTCATCAATACTTCCTGTGAGGCCAGTGAGTAACTGTAAACATCCTAACCCTTGAGGCTACTACAGCTGACAAAAACTGAATCCCACCTCCAGCTCATGCTGAAGAATACTTGATGGCTGCATCTCCTGACCATTTTTCATCCACAGTCATTTAGCCTTCTTCTCATTAGTCTCCACTTCGTTTACACCATGGCGTGTTTACACATTTATTTCTTCAGAGATCTCATGTAGCATCACTCTCAGACATAATCTTAATAATGTCCTGCAGTGTATTATGCATCATTATTTTCAAATCTTAAAGTTAGGGATGAGCAAGTACACAATATATGTATTTGTAAATGGAAAAAAAGGAAATTGATTGCAAATGAGGATTACCTTCATCACGAGTAAGTATTGACACAGTTTACTCATGAAACACTCATCTTGTATGAAATGTATACTTTTATAGTCAGGTGCATGTGGAAGATGAGTCACAAGCTCAACTAAAGAGCAAAAACCTCTCACCAATTCCTCTGAAGGCTGCCAAAAAAACAGGTAAGAAATTGTTTGAAAGAATATGTGATAAAGTCAATTAAAACATCACAATATACTGTCCCACTGTACCAGGCTGAGGGTGTATCAGTATAAAAAAATCTGTTTGAGGTTTTTCCTTTAAAGTTCCTCTCAGAATATCCCTGCATACATTCCATTCATCTGCACTTTACATCGTTGTTTAAATGGAATGAAATACAGCTGTGTCTTCTGATAATTATCTGAAAAGATTGGGGAGGTGAAGAACCGGCTGGGCTCGGAATCATCTTCTTTCCTAGGTTGCCGAGCAGCGGGACACCAGGTTGTTTAAAGCATTCCCACTGGGCGTCTCTGAGGCGCTGTTCAATGAGGTGCCGTCGGCGACACTTTCCCTCAACAGCTTAGTGCTCATCAACTATTTAGATTTGTACTTAACGCTCCTGGGGAAGCTAACGTCTAGCCTCTGGCAGAGAGAGGAAATCTTCAACATAACGGTCTGAAGGTAAGAAAGAGTCCAAATCAGACCTGATTGAAACCTACGTGGTGGTGGCCGGGTTTGTTTCTCCTACAAGAGGGGAGTTTGGATGTGGTCTCGTGGCTGCCCTAACCTAATCCTGACCCCCTTTCCTCTCTGTCCCCAGGCTCAGAGCCAGGAGGATTCTTCCTCTTCTATAAGACGGCATCTCTTGCCTGTGCAGATGCATCCCTCTCTGTTTGTCTGCTCACTCCCCTCCCTCTCTCACCTAGGCTCTCATACTCCTCTCACTCTGTTCACCAACACCTTTACCACCCCCCACTCCCACACCGCCAACACACCTCTTCCTCCCTCTCAGTCCTTCCATCTCCAACGCATCCCCAGAATCCCACAAGAAACTCCATGAGGGGTCGCATGATGAATGAGCAGACAGCCAGCAGGACCTCTGTGTCTGTGTGTGTGTGTGTGTGTGTGTGTGTGTGTGTGTGTGTGTGTGTGTGTGTGTGTGTGTAGGGGGAGTATGAATGTGCATGCATCCATGTGTGTGTGTGTTGGTCAGAGAGTGATGACCACAACTGCCAGAGTGATCACAGTGGGATTCATTATGGCGACAGACAGGGCCGCCTCTAAAACACTGACCGTGTGTGTGTGTGTGTGTGTGTGTGTGTGTGTGTGCGTGTGCGTGTGCGTGTGTGTGTGTGTGTGTGTGCGGATGTCTTGACAGGCCTTCCACTAAAATGGCGTCTAAGGATTACACACCGACTGGGATGAAATAAACAGTGATGTGTGTAAGTGTGTGTGTGTGTGTGTGTGTGTTTGTGTGTGTAGGTTTGATAAATTATTTACATCATTGAGAAAGCAGCGTCGACACTGTTTATGCCCGCACCTGCTCTTCTCAGTGCTTAAAAGATGATTTATGTGTTATGGTCACATCAGATTTCAGCTACTATTGGTCCAGAGTCTTTTGGGACATAAACTGGTGGTTACAAAGTGCTGCTGGCTCGTTTGGGAGGCGGCACAGTGAGAGAGGAGCAACATCATATAACTGGACCAACTCCTGTCCAGAGAGCTGTTACAGCAGTTTGTTTGCTCTTACACTCAAATGAGTTATGGACACACTAAGGGAGGGAAAGCTGGCAATGCTCACCATGAATCTTGCAGTGTAAGAAGCCATCATCAGGATAAGTTTACAATACTAGAAGCTAAAACTCACGCTAATGCTTAATTTAGGAATAGAGAAACAACAGGCAGTTCTGTGGGCAGGACATGAAAAGACAAAAAATCTATCAGAGGGGCGATGCCTCCACGTGTGCAGTAACAGAGACGTATCATCAATGACTTTAAAAACTTGAAAAAAACAACATAACAATATATTTTTCTTGGTCTCTGTAATGTGTCCTCTCTTGCTTTGCTGCTTTATGGGGTGCCTCAGGGGTCAGTCCATGTTCCTATCTTCTATGTTCTATCTTCCTAGTACATGCTTCCCCTGGGCCAGTGGCTTTGGATGAATATCCTTTCATTGCTAGGCAGATTACACTCAGCTATATGTGACTGTAAAACCAGATGATTACAGCAACCCTGCACTCTTTGCCACTTCTCTTAGAGATCTCACTTTAGTCCCATTTTAGCCTCACAGCATTGACTGCCTGTCACGTTTAGAACTGATTTTAAAATACATTTAAAAAACTTGTTAGGCACCTTATATTTTATTGTTCTGCCTACATTTATGAGCTACAGGCCCCTTACACCACTGACAGCCTCATCTGGATAAAAAAGCAGTAAAATATACAGTAATAACAACTAGCAAGGAAAGAATTAGTAAGCACTATAAAAACAAAACTGGAAAATTAACAATTCAAGAGAAAGCTGTTGTGTTTTTAGGAGAGATCTAAGATACGATACAGAGCTGGCCTGCTTGATCTCCTTTAGCTTCGACCGAGGAAACAACAACCGGAGGATGTCAGGTTGCAGTCAGGCTCATAAGGAGTTAGTAAATAAGGGGCCAACCTCAAATGGACTTTAAAAGTAATCATAAAAATTCTAAAATTTTAACATTTTAAAACAACACATGTGAGGAAGGCATGTTGACTATGCGGTATATAGTCTTGTGAGTAGTCTGCAGCTTTTTAACCAAGCTGAAGTTTGGCCAGGTTGTATTCAGTAAAACTTTTTTATGCACCATCATACAATATTAACAGAGCTGAAACAAATCCTGGTCATAAACATATCAACCATGAAGAACATCACGTGTCTACCATTAAGTTTGATAGGTCAGTGTTTTAAACAAGGACTATTTTCATTACGGATTAATACGCATTTGGTGCTCTAGTGAGGCAGCAGGACAGCATACGGAAGTAAATAAAATAAATAAAAAAATAAACTACTCTGTGTGTGTTTGTGCGTGTGTGTGTTCGTGTGCGTGTCCATGCATGTCCGTGTGTGTGTGTGTGCGTGTATGTGTGTGTTTGTGCGTGCGTGTTCGTGTGTGCGTGTGTGTGCGTGTCCATGCGTGTCCGTGTGTGTGTGTGTGTGCGTGTGTGTGTGTTTGTGCGTGTGTGTGTGTACGTGTGTGTGTTCGTGTGCGTGTCCATGCGTGTCCGTGTGTGTGTGTGTGTGTGTGTGTGTGTGTGTGTGTGTGCGCGTGTGTGTGTGTTTGTGCGTGCGTGTTCGTGTGTTTGTGTGTGCGTGTGTGTGCGTGTGGGTGTCCATGCGTGTCCGTGTGTGTGTGTGTGTGTGTGTGTGTGTGTGTGTGTGTGCGTGTGTGTGTGTGTTTGTGCGTGCGTGTTCGTGTGTTTGTGTGTGCGTGTGTGTGCGTGTGGGTGTCCATGCGTGTCCGTGTGTGTGTGTTCGTGCGTGTGTGTGTTCGTGTGTGTCCGTGTGTGTGTGTGTGTGTGTGTGTGTGTGTGTGTGTGTGTGTGTTCGTGCGTGTGTGTGTGTGTGTGTGTGTGTGTGTGTGTGTGTGTTCGTGTGTGTGTGTGTGTGTGTGTGTGTGTGTGTGTGTGTGTGTGTGTGTGTGTGTGTGTGTGTGTGTGTGTGCGCTCACAGCAATGAAGGAACAGTTTGGTTCATTGGTGTGTTTCTGGACAACAATGGTTTATCGCACAGGTAAATAAACAAGATACATCAGGCTTTGAGACACAATACACCTACTTGTTCGATTCATCATCAGTTTTGTAGTTTTTGAATTGTCTACCTATAAAATGCTTTCTCATTTGCTATATTGCACACTAGGTTCCACGGAGCTTCCATGTTTGCCACCTGTCATGATATATTTATATATTTTGATTTTAATAAAATCTGTGAGATGACATCAAATTCAGACGTGATAAAATACAAGCAGTATGACAGTAATGGAATATATTCCATGTGTTTGTCTTGTAACCCAGATGGTGAAGTACCCAATGACTGAAATCTGCCTTTTCAGGCTACTTCTTGAAATTCATGGACGAACCACATTTTGCTTTATATGCTCAATTACTTGAACTTTTGCCCACATCAGTGCATATATCTCATTACAATGCTTTGCATTCACATGGATTTTCTTTTGACATTGCTCTGTGAGCAGAATGTGAGATGCAACTTGTCTGGAGCGTCTTATCTTCACATTGCATCATTTTCCCCGGTAGTATCTCCCAACATGTCCCAGATATCAGTCTCCTGCTGCAGACAGGGGTGTCTCAGCCGGATTTACATACAGCCCCAACAACACAGACACCCAGCGGTACCACATCACCACACACCAGCTCAATATTTCATAGTCGTATGAAATATGCCTGAATGTGTGCACGGCATCTGCCATCTTTGGGGCTTTGCAGCCCCAGGAGGCTCGTTTGATCTGTAATTGGGTAGTGTGCTGAATTAATCAGCAGTTTATCCACTTTTTAATTGAAATAACAATTTTTAAAAAAATACTGATAACACAGAGAACAGCACCACTGATCCTTCCTTTATTGTCTTTTGCCTATTGTCAATGCTCTCTAATTGCCCACTGAGCTTCAGGGAAAATTACAATGGTGACGGAAAGCAGAAAGAGCTACCAAAGAAAATGTCTCTGCTGTGTAGAGGATACATTGTCTGACTGCTCCTTGGAGAATTCTTCTGATGTTTTGATTTTGTTCAATGTTCTGTTGTTCTTTGGGGAGATTTTGTTGATTTCTCATCATATTCCTCCCCAGTTAAAAGGGGTAAATATTCAGCAAAATCATACTGGATTATATAATCCATACAGTCTGTTCTGTATTTCATCTTTGGTTTTTCCACATCTATTTCATCACAAATTTTAAGATGCATGTCATTTCCCAATTTTAAACCTACATTCACATGTGAGATTACAATGTGAAATTTTCACATATCAAGGTGTTCACTCAAATGCAAATCTAGAAACATGTTGTCTTTTATCACATGCTAAATTTAAAATGTCCATGTCATTCCCACATGTGACACTTTGGTTTACATATGAAATCACAACATCACATTTAAAAATATGACATTTCATATGTGAATTTATTTCATTTGGGATTTCCACACGAGGATATTTGATAAGTGAAAGAATCCCATCCCTTTTATGAATATACTGTATGTTTTTTCATGTGAAAGTGTAAATTTCTTATGTCATAAAAACACCATTTGTCCAGTTCCCATGTGAAAAAGTGTGAAAAGGTCAAATTTACATGAGAAGAAGCAGATTTCATGTGATTTCTTCTGTCATGAGTTGTTTCCACATATGAAAATTATAATCCATATGTGAAAAAAATCAATCACATGTAATTCGTAGGTGAAGATGTACATTTCCAATGTGGAACTTTTCATTCAAATATAAGACAATCAGCTGTGGAAATGTCAGGTTCACATGTAACTTTATTTTCTCTTGATGTGTTAAAATGTTAGTAACACGTTAGTAAAATATTCAAAATAATATAAAATATTCAAATATTCATGTGAATTTCACATGTGAGCTTGCCTTAGATAAAACAAGATACTTGACATGTAGACTGCAGGGTCAGGGGATGGAACCACAGAGCCATAGCTACCCAATAATGTGAAAGGACTGCATCAAATGTGTTTCAATACACCTGTTTTAATGCATTTTCAGTTTGCACATAAAAACCTGGGGTGGAAAATGTGACAAAGTGTAAAGTGAACAGGCTGACAAACTAGATATCCAGGGAGCACATGAAACACTCAGGGAGTCATCAGATCTCAACCAATCAGGTGTCAATGATCTGGAACCACTCTAAATGATACATATTCATTAATATTATTCAACTACATTTTATTCTTTTTTTTCCATTGACACCAATAGTTTATTATTTATTTATGAGATATTAATGAAAATATCAAAATATGCCTAATCTACCAATGTTAATAAAACTGGATCTGAGGTAATAAATCACATCGTATATAGAACATGTTACTCTACTTAAGATGAGCAAATTGTTACCTCTAATTTATACTTGAAACAAATAAATACAGTATGTCTTATTTCCTACATGTTTTCCAAATTGTTTTCCATCATTTGACTGGTGTTTTTAATTACATCAACTTCTTATGTCCTCTTCTTTGGCAATGGTTTTAATGTCAGCCAAGTGGAGAATTAGTTCCACCAACTGTATATCTTGATGCATCCAATTCTTTATATTTACGTGAGAGGGGGTGGAAACACGCATTTATTCGATTTATCTCATTTTCTTTAATGCATGTAAAATGTGTGTAATATCCATCCATCCATCCATTTTCTTCCGCATATCCGGGTCCGGGTTATGGGGGCAGCAGTCTCAGCAGAAGAAGCCCAAACCTCCCTCTCCCGAGCCACCTCCTCCAGCTCTTCAGAGGGTACACCAAGGCGTTCCCAAGCCAGCCGAGAGATATAATCCCTCCAGCGTGTCCTGGGTCTACCCCGGGGTCTCCTCCCAGTGGGACATGCCCGAAATTCCTCCCCGAGGGGGCATCCTACCCAAATGCTCGAACCACCTCAGCTGACTCCTCTCAATGTGGAGGAGCAGCGGCTCCACTCTGAGCCCCTCCTGAATGACTGAGCTCCTCACCCTAATAATATAACAGAGCTTTTTAGCCTCATTTAGATCATGGTTTTGGTTGCCTGATGAGCAGCAGGCAGATGCTTTTAGTTCACTACTATTCTGGTACCGAACAGCAAATAGACACAGTTGGAGACAAGCTGGTGAAGATAGTGGAGCATTTAGCAGCCAAAGCGCCAGATAATTCCCTCAGGAGTTGGTAGAAACAGAGCTAAACGTAGAGAATGAATGAAGCCATGCTAATGAATGGTCCAGAATGCTGTTCCAGACCGGCCCACTTCAACCCCTGTATGTATGTACAGTCAACAACAACAGTATGTTGCACTGGTAGAGATATTAGAATACTGCACCGCCTCACAGATCTATTTAAATAAAGTAGAAAGAATCCATATGCTATCAATACTGCATAGAAAAGGCTGCTCTGTATTAACCGTGATGTTTCTTTATAGTGATCGCACCAACTGTTAAACAAAAGCATGGAGGTGCCTCCCACCCCACCCCCGATAATAGCCATAGCAGAGGTGATATAATAAATTGTAGCTGTGGAGATCAATGTCTGTGGGTATTAGGTGAGGGTGGAGGGAGCGGCTCTCATTGTTCCTGCTATCTGTGTTTCTGCTCTTTAAGGCACATCCCCGGCTGCCCACATGACGGATGGCGACCATTCTGGAGTGGCCGTTTGGTGCTTGGCATCACAGTGGACTGGGAACACTGGTCCGTCAGGTCTGAGACAGCGGCTGTCCCGATGCTCTCCAGACTGGGGCTCTAGGGGCATCTGCTCTGCCTAGATGGAAAGGAGACACCATAAATCAGCCCGTTTGGGGGGCTATGCTCTGCCTTGCCATCCATCTCAGCTCCTGCTCCCCGACAGGGAAGACAACCCAAAAGGGGTTGGGAGGCAGAGGGTAGAAGGGGTTCACATACCTGGGGAGAAGGAGGAGGAGCCGCAGGGAGGCAGGGCAATGCAAGGGTCTCTACCAACCCCATGGTCCAGTAACCTAGAGGCCAAGAGCCGCTGTGAAGAGAAGAACCAGCAGTGAGGCCACACCGAGAGTCAGAGCAGATACTGTAGATTAGCAGACCATACCTTCTGATGTGTAGAACCCAGCTTTAGGCTAATTCCAATTTCATATGCAATCACGCATGTTTGTCTGATTGTCAGTATCACTATTCTAATCACTCCTGAATGACTTCTGTATGGAAAGAAACTGTCATCATTTGTTATGGAGGTGTGGAGCTGTGAAAATATATTTTTAAATAAATAGATTTATTATTACTTTAAATACCTACAGAATGCTATACTTAATCAAACCATTTATTAAACATTAACATTAAACATTGGCATTAGTTGTTCCACCACCACCTCCTGAGAAAAAATATATGGATGCTAGATGCTAAATGGTCTTTAATGTTCACATACTAGTTGCTGACATTGAATATCATCTGTTTTGTTCTGCACAGTGACTGTACAGTTGGAGGGAGACTTCTTAAAAATAAAAATAAAACACTGGTTCCATCTGCAGGAAACAACAATGATAAGATCTGTGAGAATGAACCCAAACAGTAAATCTGCTGTCTGTATAACCAAAACCTTTTGCACATGCTCTGCAGAGCAGAGCGGAGCTGCAGAGTTGGACTCTGTTTTACTTACACAACATGCTTTCTCTCTTCTCTCTTGGAATCCCTTTCATATGAGATATTTGAAACTAATATTATATAATTAAATAATGTTGATTACAGCAGGTTTAAAGTTATTCTGCTGTAACGGAGCTTTTCTAAGATCCCAAAGATCCCAAATCTAGAGGTCTGCTCACAAGCACTTTTCCTTTTTCAGTTATAACTTAGAACACCGATATCCATGGACGTCCTTCCAATTAGGCCAGATTGTATGACTGGAAATTAAAAATCTTCTCATGACAATAAACTTTTAGCTTGTATCCAGATTTCACACTTCTTGCCTCACATAATTAGTAAAAAACATAATCTAATTGATATGTTTAGTGTGACTGTAAAGCTACTGATGCTGCTTCTCACTGAGTTCTAATACGGTGGGAGTCAGAGCACCAATATACTTTATATCAAAGTGTAAAAAAGTGTACGAAACTGAGGCTGATTTTGATTGTATGAGTGGCAGTTGGTGTTCCTGTGTGCGTTCATGTGCATATCCATCCATGTGTTTGTGCCTGTGGCAGTAGCAGGGGTCGAGCTGAGAAAGCTTTTGCTCCCTATCATCAAACGGCAGTGTGGCTCTGTGCAGCAGGACCCTGCAGACGATGGCAGTGCCACGGGCTGCTGGGGTGGCTGAGAGGAGTCACACTACTTCAAAGAAACAAGACTCAACTGCAGGGCAGAGAATCTGATCCAAGCACGCGCCTCCACCCTCCAACCACCGCAAAAAGGAGGAGAGGTGGGGGGATGACTTCTCCATCTGACGCTGACTTACTCTCTCTCAGTGCAAACAAGAGAGAAGAAACTACCATAACAGGCCATCATCCTTCTTCAGCTGCCTCCATGTCTCCTCCTGGGAATGGAGAACCAGAAAATGTGTTAAAAGCTACAGGATAAACTAAAAAAAAACAGCGTTCACACACAATGAATAAGTTCACATGCAGCACTGTCAAGTTTAAATCTTCAAACCAATAGAAGTATTTGAAAATGTAGTTGTGGTAGTAGTTGTATTTGGAGTAGTTCTACCTGTAGTGTAGCAGAAATAATGGTGATAGCAGTAATGCTGGAAATATTAGGGAACTGGTAATAAAGGTAGAATTAACACTGATGACTGTAACAGTAACTAGAAAATTTCGCAAGAAATGTTAATGTGTGCCAGTGCTTGGTGCATATTGATCATACCAACATTGCTAATGCTAATTTACCTTTTTAATTTCTTCCATTCATGAGAAGTCAAAGCTCTAGAAACTAGATGTCTTTGGCTCTGCCTTCACTGCATGTTCTAAACATAGACTCATGAGGTCAGAGACCCAGTTGTGTCACTGAAAACCTGCAGTTTAGACAGCAGACACACAGTAAACTGACCAACAACCAACCTCCGAACAACTGAGGCTCTGGCTGAAACGTAGGTCGTATCACTGCAACGATGGCACAATGGCGATCCCAAGAAGTTGCTGAAAACATTGGTATATAATTTGTCCAGATTAAGTTAAGAAATATTAACTTTAGAATGAGTTAAAAAGCCTGGAGATCCTGAGATTTTATGAAAGTCATCAGTTAAATTTACAATGGAACTCAATGGAGCAGTTTGGTGGACCACCTGGCATTCTAGGTCCTCTGCACCCCCAATGATAAGGTTGTTTGGTTCCATTCTGGTATTAAATGAAGCAGCATAAATTTTCCTACGGTTTGATGTACATATTATGGATGTGGAGTCAGGATTGTGGGATTTATGGAGAGTAGTTTGTCATCTGCTCTCCCCTCTACGGTCATGTGACCAAACTCTAGCTCTGTGCAATACACACTCATTATAAAATCTGAAAGGGAGCAGAAATTACCCCAAACTTAAACTGTGATTGTGTAAAAACTGTTTCAGATATCAAAATGCAGACTCGGAAGAATAAAGTCACAATTGTTGTTACTTGTTTAAACTTTGAATGACGTTTCTACATGAAGGGGGGGGTGAACTTACAGAGGCTCAAAGTGGTTTGGGTTTGAGATCTTTTCCCATTATTTCTAATGGGAAAATTTTTCGCAGTTTTTTGCGATTTTTGCAAAAACTGTGTTGCCAATCATTACTAAAAGTCATAGCAGACTATTACCGATCGAGCCGCACGGTTTGATGTATGTCTTGTGCATGTGCTGGCAATGCTGTGAGACTAGTTAATAAGAAGAAGAAGGCGGAATAAGTATGATGAAGAATAGTCAGTGTGCCTTTGCACAGGCACACAGAATAACAGAAGTGATTCTATAGCGGTGTAGGTGAAAGCAGGAGGGAGAGCTGCATCAGTATTCATTAGAGCTCCAAGGTCCCTCTGCTTTCATGCAGAGGTGGTTTAAAAGTCACAAGTCTTGGTTAAAAAAAAAGCAAAGCAAGTCCAAGTCCTAAGTATTAGTAAATATTAGTAAATGTTGGAATCCGGAAAAAAAAAAGGCAGAATGTACCCTTGATAAAATTGAATATCATTTAACAAATGTAAATAATAATTTCATAACTTTGAGAAATGTCCAAAATTAAAGTCCAAGTGAATTAGATTTATGATGTAAGCCTTGAGTTCAAGTCCAGTGACTAAAGGCCCTGACACAGCAAGTTGGGGCCATCAGTGAGCATCTGTGGCCCTAGTTTTAGAGGTGTGATTCCTCCACCGTTGGCATCAGCTGACCATTATCAGAAGCTTTTGGGCTGATTGTTGTTTTGATCGCTGATTGTTCGGTGTAAACCGGATCAGTGCATGTAGAGAAACGGAGGTCAGTGCAATGCAAATGACTACAGTCAAGACAGCACACACAGAAGGCCATTCCCATTTTTATCAGTCATTCTGATCCAAAAATAATTCAACAACATGACTATCTGGAACAAAGCAATAAAGACCAAGTGGTGAGAGAGCGCTGTGAGAATGGTATCACTGGTATCACCACAACGATTTTCATATCTGCAGTCCTAGATCTTCCAGTTTCCTTTAATAGTGTTGAATACAGACTACAGCCCCCTGCTGGTATGGAGGGTTATCTCCTCTAACACAGGTATGTGCTGGCCATTGGCTGTAGTCTTTGTGGTCACAGGCAATGTGAGGAAATGCAGTAGTGTGTCTTTATCATAGTTAGTTCATTGATGTCGGCCTGGTGAGTCTGGAGCTTAGATTCAAAGTTTCATAGCCTCCGAGAGCTTCTCACTTTCTTCATGAAGCTCACTCAGGTATCACCAAGGTGTGGATGATTGGTCACTGGAAAACAAACGCTGCCTCATTTTCTGCTCAAAGGCAGCCTCTGCTGTCTGATGTGAAAATGTGTGATATTTCTCATGTTGTCCCCTGACTCCTGGGCTACAGACATCTGATTATGCTGGTGTCTGGTGTTTATTAAGTCTCTTTTTCAGGACCTTAACATTACATTCAGGGGTTAAAGTCGTTCTGGCACCTTTGATAAATCTGGTAAAACTCTGATTGGCAGCTTCATATTGATAATGTCACACCAGTTCATTTTTTGAATAGATTGTAATTTACCAGGAGCAGGGGGCACACGCTTTTACAGCATATTACAAATTATTGTTCTAGTCGGTTACGAAGGTCAAGTCTCTCACAGATGATCTGAGTTCCAATCTTTTTTGTTTTTGTACTTTGTTTTGTTTGTTTAATGTATTTAATGATTTTATGATGTTTTGTTGATTTAGTGTTGGGGGTATTATAATTCATTATATTACATATTTTCTCTGGTCTAATCTGGTCCCCTGATTACATTAATGTGGTGTTTCCATGGTCCTCGCATGATGATGTCATACACTACTCCAATCCTCCAATTTACATGCAGTTGCAATTGAAAGCTCAGAAAGCTAGTATTGATCTTCAAGCTTACATTGTTTCTTACATATTATCTTCCAAATAGTCAATGATGAATCTCCACTGGGGCACACGGTGGTGCAGTGGGTAGTGCTGTTGCCTTACAGCAAGAAGGTCCTGGGTTCCACCAGGGATTTCTGTGTGGAGTCTCCATGTTCTCCCCGTGTCTGTGTGGGTTCCCTCCAGGTTCTCCGGCTTCCTCCCACCACCAAAAACATGCAGTAGAGGTGAACCGGTGACTCATACTTGATATAGGTGTATGGATGGTTGTTTTTCTCTCTATGTGGCCCTGTGATGAGCTGGTGACTGATCCAGGATGTACCCCACCTCACCTCTTGCCCAAAGTCAGCTGGGATAGGCTCCAGCCCCCCCCCCCGCGACCCTACAGAGGATAAGATGTTACAGAAAATGAATGAATTAATCTCCACTGCTCACAAATAGAGTTGTTAGAGAATCACTTAACTTTAACTTTTCTATTAGACACACGAGACATCACTCTAGTTTATTTCTATTGCTTGTCTGTTTGTTTTTTTGCTTAAATAAAGGCTAACCCATTAATTGTGGTTTTCCGATCACTGACTACCTCAGTTTCCACAAAACCCATTAAATTTTGGTGCAGATCAAGATAAATTAACTGATCCGGGTTGTTTTTTTTTAAGATTGTGTGAGAGGACATTTTTCAACGTTTTACCGATTTATTCAAAAACTACTGAACTGGTTTCCAGACAGCTTTGTGGAGTGGAGGAGCAAACTATGAGCAAGGCAAACCAAACAGACATGTGGACTGTTTAGTCGTGGCAGTGGTATGCACTCTACATTTCTAGTTAAGTATCTAGTTATAAAAATATCATTACTATTTCCCATATTTAGGCAAATAAAACTTGATGTTGTAATTTCAAAATGAAACATTCCATAATTAACTAGAAAGCACTAGGAGAGTGCAGACCTCCGCCAAGGCTGCTCAGTTTCCCCATGTTGGCATTTCACTCCAAAGCAAAAATCCCATGATGTAACCCTCTGAATTAAGTCATTAGAAAGTTTGACAGGAAAAATTAAAACAAAATCTTTGCAGTTTAGTAAAATCTTTATTTATTGTGGCTGTTAGTTGTTCATATTGTCATCTCACATAAACTGCAATGCCGCAACAGGTAATTGACACTTGTAACACTTTAAGAGTTGTTACAAAGCCACACACACAGGCAAGAGAAAAGGAAGTATATTAAAACGGGGTAATGTCTTGTTGAAACCCATAAGCTGTTATGGACATGAATCAATTAGATACATTTGTCAGGATGGAGACACTTTACATTACAAGTGTACAGTACATGTGGCAGTTTAATCCTATGATAATAAAATATAAATAAAAAAATTCCTGGATCCAGACGGTGATCCGAATCACCACCAAAATCGAATCGATTCTTCTTTGGGCCACTTCCGACATCTCCTGGAAATTGCATCAAAATCCATTCGTTAGTTTTTCTTTTATCCTGTTCACAAACAAACCAACAAACCAACCAACACCAGCAAAAACATAACCTTGCACTGAGCTATTCTTCTCAGGACATCAAATGTTTTGTGTTTCTTCTCTGTATGTGTTTGGTTACTACAAAAAGGAGACAAGCTTTGTTTAAGAAAAGATGGCAGCAACACAAAAAACTCTTAAAAACGGGAGACTTTGGGAAATCTTACATCAGCACAGATGGTTGTTCTGAGTCGGAACAGAGGGGTTATGAAAATAATGTTACAGGAGGGACTGTTTCTATTGGCACCATCCATAACTTTCGTCAATGGAGATGATGAAATTGTGTAACAAACTGACCTGGACTGAACCGGACCTATGCTGAGAGGAGTCACACTGCTGATCCTATAGCACGTGCCTCCATCATTCAACCACCGGAACAAAGAGGAGAGGGTGACTTCTCTTTTCACCGCTGCTTAACTCTCTCCAGTGCAAACAAGAAAGAAGAAGTGCAAAAGTTACAATTACAGCCTGTCACACAACTTAAACACCCTGCTCCATTGCCCTCCATGTCTCCTCCTGGGAGAGGAGAACCAGAAAATGTGCCAAAAGCTACAGAATAAAATACAGAACTGGAAAGCAAGGGGTGCTCACTTCAAATGAATGCTAATTCCACTAACACCCTCATCAGCGCCACCGCCGCACCCCACCACCAACAACTTTGTTCACATATTGATGTGTTCTGCAATCAACTTCAATGGCACGAGCCATCATGTGGGAAGAGAGGACGATCAAGCCAGGGAATTGATGAGAGAAAGAGAGAAAGTCAGAAAAAGAGTGGGAAAGTAAAATGGGGGTCCCAGATTATTTCTTCACTCAAGCCCAACCACGGCTTTCATTAGCCCCCCCACCCCACCCTTAATTAGCCTCCTTGAGCTCATTTGCAAGTCAATGGCTGTGGCTGTAGGACCGGCGGCTTTGAGCCGCAGTGCCCCTGTGATCTCTGGGTCCTCCAGCCCCTCCACCCCTCACACACTGGATGCAAGCCTTCCTGACAATTAGTACAAAAGAGATTCATGCTCCGTATAGCCAATACATTATTCATATTTTCTCCTCACTTAAATAAATCATAATGTTCTGAAGGGCTTTACTTAAACAACATGCTCTCTCTCTCTCTCTCTGTGTCTCCCAGCTACAGCCAGCTTTCTCAGCTAACATCTAAATGTAATCGGTTTGCAATGACCTTGCCTCATATTTGGGTCACTTCCTCAACACCACGAGACATGCAGACCCCCGAGTCCCCTTCCCCTTCCCAAGATTATGGGTCTGAGAAAAGAGGAGTTTGTCCACTAGTGCACTATCTCATATCTGAAAGAACAGATCAGCCTCCACAGCATTAACTTCTAAAGATTACGTTCTTTCCTAAAACAGAGTTCCACTTTTTAATGTAGGTTCAGTTTTACTTCCAAGTTATCAGCCTTTTTCCCAAAGACACTTGGGATGAAAGTCCTGCTCCCTCAGAAAGCAAGGCAAGGCTTCGATGCGAGGATAGTGGGGCTTGATACCTTTTGTGTCTTCAGCACTGATCTGCACTGTTGAGCTGGACCAGCTCAGTCTGGACGGAGCGCAGCAGCTGTCTCAATGATTTAGCAGCCCTTTGTACTATTATTCATCTGACTGGAGGGAGTCTGTGTCCAGCTGAGGGGTTGCATCTTTCATGACCACTTGCAGCCCATTCAGACCAAGGTGCTTCCATGGAATACTTTTGGGAAACGCAGCACATGTATATTGATGTATATGGCTGGATATTGATTTAGAACATTTTCATTTCATTGTGAAAAGGAGGAGACTTGCTCTGATAAGATGTGAATTTCTTGGGTTACCTTTTAAATCGTCAGTCTTGCTTTTTCCCTCTTGTTGACTTTGATATCATCAGACAGATGCTGTCATATTTCCTGGCACACTTGTCATGTTAGTTAATCCATCAACGCCTGTCGGACAGCTGTCTCTTCTAGCTGCAAACTTCGCCAATCATTTGGAAAGTTGTGCTTCAAGCAACAAAATCCTCCTCTTTCTCCCTCAGAAGTTCCTCAGTCTCACTTTGGCTGATGTATATTTGAGTGTTTTACTCCACAATGTAGTCCAGGAGATCTGAGGCTTCACTTCGACACAGCTAGCCTGTCACTTGAGACTGGATAGAAACAGGTAGTGCAATTAGCCAGCAGAGGACATGTTTATCTGTCAGCCCAAAGACAGGATGGGATGGCTTTGAGGAGGAGGGGGAGGAGGGGGATTGCATTGCCCCTTTTAACTGTGTACAGGCTATTAGACTATTTCACAGAGCTCATTTTCAGATACAAAAAGGGGAATGGTGCTTCCATTGCCCCCCTCACCCAATTAGGAGAAGAATCCCCCTTCTTCAGCATTTATTACACCTATTCAGTATTCTAGATGTTGCTATCAGTTTTCCATAACTAGGCTGCACAAAGAGCAAACGCTCCATTTGGTGTGATTTGTTGCCCCGCTTGACCACTTCTTTGTCTTGGCTGGGCTGGCTAAGCACTGTGGAATGGGGCACCCCTGCTGTTTTATCAAGTCTGGTGAATCTGTAATGAAAAAAGTGAGGGTGACAGTAACAGTGTGGGAAGGGGGAGCAGGAGTAAGAGCAACACACCGGCTTATTTGAATCATTTAAGCATGATGCAATTACGGCCGCGCCTGGCACGGGGGAAACAGCCCATTTTAAAGGCAACACTAATCAATGAGCTCAGCGATGGTGATGTGTTTGACAGAAGTGCCTGTTAGTGGTATACAGCTGCTCTTGAGGATCATTACACACCCTGTAGACAATACATTATCACCAAAAGAAGGGAATGAAAACAGAGTGGTGGGAGGCAAGCAGGGACCACTGGGCCATCTGTATTATGGCGTTGAAGGGCCATTCGGAGATGGAAAATGACACTTGCTTTTCACATCTCCAAGTACACTTTGCATACTTTACAGAATATCTGCAAGCATTGATTTCTTCAAGGTGCTTATTGTATGGTTCTTCACTGTGATCTCATTAATTGGGATACTTTGATATGACAAGGTCACATCCACACTGGGATGAGCATTATAAGAAATGTATTGAACATTAGAAGGTTTAATATTTGTGTTAAAACCCTGTTATTTCAGAGTTGATTGATTGCATGTCTATAAACACACACACACACACACACACACACACAATGGGCGTTTTCCACGAAATTTGATGGAAGGGACTAATCCACAAATTTTCATTTTTACACCTCTACTTAACATTGTGAGATTTCCTCTAATTAGCAATAATTGATGCACCAGTTTGGGTGGGGACCCTTCCACAAAGTTTTGAGGAAATGGGTCAGGCAAGAACTAATTGAATGCTCGTGCAGATCTAGATACACAAGGTACAAAGGGGTTTTGTCCCTGATTTATTCATAGATGTTTTGGGTGTAACATGAATTTTATAAGATGTCCTATTCCCTTTAAAAGCCGGGTGCTCCTGAACCTGGCACATGGCACTTAAACAGCCCCGACTGTCATGTTGAGGGACAGACACTGTATCTGATCTTTGGTGGACCCTCTGTCTCCACTGTCTCTCAATTCTCTGTCCCGTCAACAACTCCATTTGACTGCATCTTACTACAATGCAAGGAATCTCTGTATGTATGTAATTTCTTCAAACCTGGCGTGTGAGATGCTGGGAGCCCATGGAAGCGCAGTGTTGAATATTGTACAATTTGGACATGCCCACACGCTCAATATAAATGAATTTAGGACAATCAGGCAAACAGCAGACGCAGGCCTGGGATGTATCAACATAATAGATAATTGTCCAGTCCAAAGCAGAACATCCATGGCTTCAATCTTGATTCCTCTAGAGAACAAGCGGCAGATAAAAAAAGTGTGGGGATATTTCTGAAAGAGAACGATGTGGTGCTCTGTAAGCTCTGCAAACTGGACATATCACAGCAGTACAACAGAACTGCACGAGCACTTCAAGCTTTGTCAAGACAGCAGAAAGATTGCACAGCACTGTATGTCCTGTTTACTTTTTGAAGATGAGGCACAAGTCTCTGACAGAGGTTGTTACTAATACATTTTAATTTTGTAAATGTTTCTTCATACTCAGTCATTTTAGCACTGTTTCTGTTATCTAAAAGACCTCACCCATAAAGTGTAGGAGACATCAGACATCCAACATTGTGGTTTATTGTAAGCTCTGCAAATTGGAAATGTCTCATCACAGCATGATGAATCTGGATATAGTTTTATATTTTCTGCTTAGTTTAACCAGCAATACCACAGGCCAAGCAAACGGCACTTTCCGAAAAGGCATGTTTAGGATGGGAACTGTACGAGTGTGAGCATTTGCATCAGTTTTTAACTAATGGCTAGGAGGATGGTGGCTGCACGTCCCTGTGTGTGTGATAAGTCTTGTGATGAAGTTGGATTATTAGAAGGGATGCAGCTATAGGTGAAGGAAATCCACCATTAATGAGGAAGCATTAATTACATTACCTACAATCCCCCAGTAGGAGAAACAATAAGTGTGTCTCCACTGTTTCGGCCATTTATGCACAAGGCACAGCAGCGTGACATCATTACATATTCAAATCTCACAACACGCTAAGAGGAGCTAATGTTAATTCATGGTCCGTGATCTTCTACACATCCAAAAGGTCCCACACACAGTCCAGGTTCATAAAGTGAAGCTGTCATCCTAATTAATCCACTCCAGGTGGATTTTCATGCAGGTGTGAGTCTGAGACACTTGAGAGACGGAGACGGAGGATAAACCCCTAGATGTGTCCACCAACATGTGTAAACATGCACGAAATCTTTTATAGAACTTTTCCAACCCATCTACATTGAAGCATTATTGTATAAAGATGGGATTATTCTGCCAATAAATGTCAGTATTATACCAAAAGCCATGTTAATGGTTAGTTTTATTTGGTTGATTTCAGACAGCAAGTCCTCATATGTAATGTGATGGAAGGAAGTGGAGAAAATGAAATGGGGTCGTCTGCTGTGTCAGTTTAGTGGGATTTAGGCTTTTCCAGTTAGTTAGTCTCCACATTTGATGAGCTCCAGTAGCATCAAAGCCCAGTGTTGGATGTAACTTTGAATGAGCCCAGCACCTCTGGGACACGTCAAGCATCAGTGCTTCTCTTTTCATTCTCTCTTTCTGTTTCTCTTTCTCTCTCTGCCTGAGGATTAGGCCATCTGGTGTATGACTGACTGGAGTTGGTACGGGCCAGGCCAGTCTGTGCAATGGAACTCAACACATTTTGTCTATTGCCTTGTTTTGGCTGCAGAGCCAGTTTGATCCCCCTCAGCAGAACATTTTACATTTGGAACGCTATTCATTTACACTTGTGCAGACGAGCAGCACAGCGGCCAAAGAGTAGCATCATGAATAAAATTATCATATGAAAATAACAGGGGTGAAATTATCCACATTTCTCTGTGCATGTGTCGGCCTCCTTATCTGGTGGAGGAGGGGGAGGAAGTAGACGCTGGGGATTGAGAAGCAACTGTGAGAACTTGTCACAAGGAATTAGAGGAGGTGTCTGGGCCATGGACTCACTTGCTGGGAAACAGGAATCAGAGGAGAGACCACAGGACTTCAGTCCAGCCATGTGTAAAAGAAAAAGAACGCTTCTCTATCAGTATTTTTCATTCTTATTTTCCAGCTTAGTTAAGCTTGAAACTGTCTAGTCAACATAAGACCTAGCTTCCTCTTGCATGGCCTCCTAAAGGTAGCGCTCAGTATATGTATGGCTTCAAGTGAACCCGTCTGTTTCCAGGGCAAGCCTTCTCTGTTCCTGACGCCCCCTGCCTGCATTGCTCTCTATGGAGGACTGTGGCTGGCCATTGGAGCTCCATGCAGGTCCACCCCTCATCTATCAGTGACACTACTGTCTGACAGAGCACTTATTCACGCTCACTCATGAATATTCAATTTACTTTTACTTCAAGGGTACAAAAGACATATCTATACACAGGAGAGAGGACCGTCATCTCTCTCTGTTCGCTCTCTTCTTGTATCTTGCCATATACCTCTCTTTTCTCTCTACCTCTTTATATATGTACAATCTAAACATCAGCAACAATATGCAGGCCTTAATTTCATGTGCATGTTTCATTAGAGGTGTCGGCTAAGAGACAATTTTTCCCTGACACTTTGAGCAAGTCGACACAATCCTGCACCGTTTGCACGAAGGAAAAATCCCATTTGTCCTTTGTCAGCACAAACACTTAATTTGAGGCTTTCACTCCTGAGTAAGCAGCAGATCTCCTCAGAAGCCCAGAGAGACACAGGAAATGCATGTAGGTCCTTCAATCTCTCCCTCATCAGCAGAGGAACAGCTTATTGCGCATGGCCTCCATGATTTTATCAGTCAGTGTGGGCATGCATAAGTCAAAAGGAGAGAGGGAAGTGCAGGTCTGTCAGTGTATAAATAGCCAACAGGACTGGTGGTCACATCGTTAGCGTTGTCTTAAAATGCTGCCGTATGTGGAAGAGTTTACCAGATGTTTTCCCTGAATCACAGTCGCAAACCTGAGCACAATATGGTATTTACATTGTTGGCAAGCTTAAAATCAAGTTTCAACTGTGTGGATGTGGAGGAATGTAGTGTGAGATGGAGGATTACCTTTTTTACTTTTTAAAAAAATAGTAAAAACAAGGGCCACTGGTGGCAACATGGACAACCAGTAAAAAGCTAAATGACACAGCACAGACCCTGAACTACTGAAACATTACGTTTGCTCACATGTGGTAAAGGCCTCCACTCAAATTGCTTATTGAGACTTGAAACCTCCTTTCCAATACCTTAATTATTGTTTCTTTTTTTTAACTGAGCAGATGTTAAGGTGTGAAAGTAGCCAGGACTATTATGAACTATTATTTGAACTGCTGAGCTTCAGTCTCTAACATATCTCCAATAGAAACACATCAATATGAAACAATCAGAGCAGCTGCTCAACGCAATTTACTTTACAAAGCAAGAAAGTACAAAGGTGGTGGTGGTCAGGGTTGAGTTGTGGGTCACACAAGTTTCACCCAGGTGACAGAAGTTTGGTTCCATCATCACTCATATTTTTCTAACCCAACAACATCAATTTGAAGCCTAAACTTTGTCCAACTGTCATAAAGCACAGGTTAGGAAGGCCTTGTGCATCAGCCACATATCTCAGAGGATACCTTGTGCATCTCTGGGATGACAACATGTTGGAACTATACAGCTCACTTTTTATCTTCTTCACTTTTCTTATCTTTCATGTGTGTGGGAAGTGAGTTATTGTCTCTAGAGGTGAGATGACACGAGGTCATCTTACAGACCTGGTATTAACGTCTGTCCTGATTCATCTGATCACGAGTGGACAGCTCTAAGTGAACACAGTCAAGATACATTGAGGACACATTGAGATCAAATCTCTCAAACCACCTTCAGGGGTGGTCTGGACAACATATGACCACATTCTTTCAGTGGCATGAACACTAATGTGTTAGTGTGCACGTTTACATTGTGTTTAGTGTGTTGAGTTTATATTTGTTTATAGTTTATATTTATTCTTTTGCACCAACAGGAGTGGCACTCTTGATTCTGTTGTATTTTGCATATAATGATAACAAAGGCTTTCTATTTTCTGTTTTGTCTTCTTTTTTTTTCTATAATGTGTCCTGGGCCACACTGAGGGACCAACACACACAATGGATTACACTCTGTCTGGGCTCCATTTGTTCTCTGTGTTTAGGCTCTCTTACCTGCCATGGTAAACAGCCAATGTGTGTGACACACTGTCTGTTTGTTGATACAGGAGGTCATCCCATTTCAGTGTTCACACAGATTAAACAATAATTACAATCACAATCATCACAATCAACAACAACCATCCTGAGATAAATGTTACTCATATAGTTCATAATGTCCCATGATGCTCTTCAACCATTCTCCTAATTAAACAGTATTGGAGCACAGTCCTTGTGCGACTCCCATTCGAAGTTTCTTAAACTCAGATTTATTACCAGCAAACTGCACATAATTGTGTTTATTATCTAAACACTTGTGAACTAACAATTAATATTTCCTACCATGTATGGCTTTCTGTTAATAGTTGATGTGCTTTCATCTGTTATTTCCATTAATGCTAAGCAATCTATTTTTTTCTAAATCCATACTGATTTTCACTTATCATGTTTTTTTTTTTTACGTTATTCAATTTTTGTGCAATCCACTTTTCAAGTACTTTACAAAACAGAAAGCAATGACAGTGGTCTGTAATTATTGAAACAAGTCACCATTTATTGGAAGTGGAATTGTCTTTGCTACTTTATTGTGTTATGGAAATATAGAGTGGGGATTGGAAGGACAGCCTGCAAATATAAGTGAACAGTTTAGTTTTACAGTAAATGGTCCTTTGGTCTTCAGTCACAACAATCATGTTGATGTACTATACTTGTTTTACATACATTAACAAGCAATGTCCTTTTATATACAAGTATATTATAAAATAAATATTCAAAATGGATGGAGCGAGGGAGGAAGGGAGGGATGAATGGAGGGAGGGAGAGATGGCTGGATTGATGGATGGATAGGTGGGTGGATGGATGGATGGGTGGATGGATGGGTGGATGGCTGGATGGATGGATCAAAGGATGGATGGATTGATGGATGGATGGATGGATGGAGGGAGGGAGGGATGGCTGGATTGATGGATGGATAGGTGGGTGGATGGATGGATGGATGGATGGATGGAGGGAGGGAGGGATGGATGGATCAAAGGATGGATGGATTGATGGATGGATGGATGGATGGAGGGAGGGAGGGATGGCTGGATTGATGGATGGATAGGTGGGTGGATGGATGGATGGGTGGATGGATGGGTGGATGGATGGATGGATGGATCAAAGGATGGATGGATTGATGGATGGATGGATGGATGGATGGATCAAAGGATGGAGGGATGGAAGGATGGATGGATGGATGGAAGGAAGGATGGATGGATGGATGGATGGATAGGTGGGTGGATGGATGGATATGTGGATGGATGGATGGATGGGTGGATGGATCAAAGGATGGATGGATGGAGGGATGGATGGATTGATGGATGGAAGGATGGATGGAGGGATGGAAGGATGGATGGATGGATGGAAGGAAGGATGGATGGATGGATGGATAATAATAATAACAAACAAACAAACCAATGTACACAGGCTCGTGCTTTTTGCCAGACTGAAGAAATTAGTTTAGTTCACATTTTTATTGAACAAAGTATGAAATGTTAACAGTTTTGCAGTAGCGTGTTTTTGTCTTAACTAATCTTTAACAACAATTATTAAGAAACTCATACAGGCAAAAATACAGTGACTATACAGGACAAATATTGAAAACAAAGTGCAATAAACTCTTCATCTTTAAATTTGCATCATAAATAAATTCCTTTCAGTCCATAAAATCATAACAGCCTCAGAGGAAATATTAGTAAAATGCCCCTTTAGGGTGCACTGATCTCCTCACTTCAGATGGAATCAGAAGCTTAAAAAAGAGTATATATCACAAGTCACATGCATATGTACGTTCACATGCATTGTCTCTCCTTCCAAAGAGAAACTGACTGAAGACTTTCAGAATAAAAAGTAAACTTAAACAGGCAAAAATACTGTGTATATTGCACATATACTGTATATGTTGAATAAAAAAAAGTACAACAAACTCTCAAAATTTGCTTCAAACTAAATTCTTTTTAGTCCATAAAAACATAAACTCCTAAGGAGAACTAAATAAAGTTGGTTTAGACTGAACTGAGCTTAATAATCATTTAAGATGGAGGCACAAACTTCTTATCTTATAAAAGGAAATCCCACAACTCACATTCATATGGTCATTCACATCCATTGTCTTTTCCACCAAAATTCAGTGGGAAAAATCCACACTGGTATCTCAATTGCACATTTACTTACAGATCAAGTTTCATCAGTAGAGAGCCAGTATTCGTCCACCTGTACATCTGTTTAGCCTCCTGTGAAAATGTGGTGACATTTCTGGCCTGAAAGGGATGAAAAGAAGGATCTGCTCTCCAAGGATGAAAATGTCAAAACAATCACAGAAGTTTCCACTTTTAGAATGAACTCATCATAAGAGGAAACATCACTCTCACCCAGACTTTGTTTCATTGTTGGAAAATGTGTTAAGTCCTCTCGGAGATCCACTTTTAAAATGTCCAACTTCCTCTGGAGAGACTGGAATGCTGCCACCAAATCACAGATGGAGTTGTTTTTGTCTTGTAATTTTAAGTAATGTGTAGATAGACTGTGAGCTCAACTATTTTCCACTTTCTTACCTTGGACTTCTGCACTGTTCATGTTAAACTTCATAATGGTGTATATATTTTTTCTCCTGTTATGTCAAAAGGCTTCCTGGTCTGGACAGAAGCCTCTCGCGGTCTAATTTTGGCCCCTGGGCTGCTAACTGGTGACCCCTGCTATAGGTAGTGTGGTCATTGTTGATATATTCAAGAAGTGTTTCTATATGTGCTATCTATAGGTAGCGGTCTGCTTTCACAAGCCCTCTCTCCAGGGCTCTCTCCCCTGGGCTTGTTTTGACTGAAAGAACTGGCCTCCTAGCGATGGGTCTACCACTTGTACAGTGGTACAGACCCCTCAGGGGGGCATAGGTTCCATGTACGAGAGATAATTATGATATAAGTTTTCAAAAAAAAATGTATTTGGTTAATGCAATACGTTTCCATAGAAATGCAAGTCCTATCAATACATAAGGAGTTTTTCAGTTTCAGTCCAGCTGATAGTGCTATGTCCCAATCTGACCTTTCTCCCTAAGGCTCCCTCAAATGCTCAACTCAGTTGAACAAATAGGTGTTTTTCCTTCCTCTTCCAACAAGCAGAGGAAGATGGGAGGCAGAAACAGTTCCAACTTTGCCCTGTTAGGGCACTTAAGTCGTACATCTGACCAGCTTCTTGTGTGTTTGTACAGAAACTTTCAGTCTTGGTTGTCCCACTGGATCACAGAGGTACACCCAGCATGCATGTTGAGCAGCGGGGGCACCTGTGCCTCTTGGTGTATGCCCACACTCTGCCCGTGGAGTTGTGACCTCTTCGGAGGGGATGCACTTCTAACTGAGATCTGTGCACCAGCTACATGGTCACCATGTCTACATCGGCCTGGTTCTAACCGACTGAATACGGCAGCCGCTCTATTTGTGGAATCGGTTTTGCATGCTACTTGTTGGTAGGAGTCCATGGTTCTACAACAGGATCGAGTGACTGACTGACTGTCTGTCGTTGGCCTCTGTATTGGGTACGGTGGGCATCCGTCTGGTTTTAGGCCGGGCAGTCCGTTTTTGAAACATCGTATCCATCCACCGGCGCAGCCTTTGAGCCGGACGCTCATTTGTTGTCCGTTTGAAAAAAGCAGAAAGGACGACTCCCATGCTTTTTGCACGTTGTGTCAGTTTCTATCTTTGCTTCACTGTATGGCTTGACAAAATATCAATATTGAATTGGTATCATGTGGTGATATGACATAAGTGTTGTCTTTTCCTGGTTTTAAATGCTGCATAACAGTAAAGTGATGATATTTTCTGAATTTACGAGACTTTTTTAGCTGTTCTGTTATTTGCCTTTATTGTATAGGCATTACTGATGATCATTTATCAAAAATCTCATTGTGTAAATATACTGAGCAACAGTAGAAACGCATCATTTTAAAAACCCTGTAATTTCTATTCACTAGCCCTAATCTACTGAAACAAACAAACATGTGATTCACTGAATAGACTTTTTTAAGTACCCACAACCAAAACATGTTAAATCATGAATAACCATCATTTAGTCATAACATAGAAATAACAGTCATTGGTGCATTTCAGAGTAAACCATGATGTTGGTGAGATTTTTTTCTGCATGACTATTGTTGTTCTCTGTCTCACCATCCACACTTTCTGACTTGTAAACACTAAGTCAAAAACCACTAATCTGCACAAAAATGATTTTTCTGTATGACTAAAGTGTGAATAAAGATGTGAACCATAATTTGCCTTTGATATTAATATGAACAGGATGGCATGACAAAAAAAAATGTGTTTCTACTGTTTGTCAGTATATTTCGTGAAAGCACCAAATGTCATCCCCAGAATGTCGTCACAATATCGATATCGAGGTGTTTGGTCAAAAATAATGTGGTGTTTGATTTTGTCTGTATCATTAGCCATAATTCGCTGAATCCTGCAAAGGGTCCTCCTTTTTGGTGGCCACCCTAGTATTGGGGCTGCTGCCTATGTCAGCTTGCCTGGTGTCTGGCAGGGGTTCCACCAGCTCAGGGGTTGGAACTGTTATACATTTGTACATAGTTCATTTGTAGCATGACTGGTGATGGTTCTGGGATCCTGTGATTGCTCTGCTTCTTCCTGAGGTGTTGTTGAGTCCCCATAAATGTTAGGTTGAGAGATCTTGACACAATAGAGAACTGTAGGTTACATTGTAACCGCTGGTCACTGAGTGAAGAGAAAATCTCTCCAAGAGGTTACTCAGAATCAAGTGTTGATCTATGAAAATCAGTGCCTTATATAAACCGTGTGTGAACCAGCAGAGGTTGTGTTTTACAAAATGATCTACATCATCTGTCAGCTGGGGACAGGTGGAGAGAGATAGTCTCTCCACTCAGAGAATTGCAGTTACAACATAACTTACAGCTCCATACCTGATATCTATTGGTATAGCTGATATCTAGATGGTACCATAGCTTTGGGTCGTAATTGATAAAAGCTGTTTTGCTGATTCTTTTTCAGCAGATGATCAATCTTCTTCAAATCAAGGCAAACATCGAACAATGGAGTTAGTAATATAGCTTGGTTCTAACCCATTAAGAGGTTTGCTTATAGGGGAGATGTAGATATGGATTAATGGATTTAATATATTATATTAATATTATATTAAGAATATTAATGCATTATAATGATTTGAGGCCTTTTTTTTGTTCTGAACTGGTGAATTTAAAGGCACTGACTATCAGTAGAAATAGTACTTGGTATAGCCGGAGTCTAAAGATTCATTGAGGCCAAAGCTTTAGGTCTACGTGGATGTCTGGTAAAAGCACATTTTGGATTCAGTTTACAGGCCCCTGAAAATTCATCAGGGTAATGGAAGGTGATGTTTGTGCTGCTAAAGTACGTTGTGATGAGCAGACGATTTGACTCAGACTTGTGTTGATCAGTGCTTGTAGCTCTCTAGGTGTGATGAGGACTTAATTAGCTGTTTGTGGATTTGGCTGCTGTGGTGTGTATTGTGAATTGCAGAATGATGCTGGGGCAATGAGGGGGCTAAGTGCAAACCTCTGTTCTCATAATTGCACATCTGTTTCCCGTTGCTTTCTTCTGTAATTGCCTCCTCCTTAGTTATCTCCATGGAGGGTGGCTGCAGGTGACTGCAGGTAAAACGGGATCAGGAAACCAGTCTGCTCTCTGATCAGCATAGATATGCTGGGACAACTGGGACAGATGTTTTGACAGCTTCTCCTGGGCGCATACACATATGCACACACACAGAATATTTTAGCACACTGTCAAGTCTTACACTAGAGTGTCACCTATTGGATTGAAGAGAGACCTGCAGAAGAAAGTGGTAATGATTAAATGAAATTAATATATTGGATGGTGGAAAGTGACACATATGCACACATGTACAAACATACACATTTGTCTGTTTTAGACCCCACCTCTTTTCTTGAAACAAGGGTGACTGTGGTTTAGGGGGTAAGAGCGGTCGTCCACTTATCGATCCCCAGTTCCCCCAGACTACATGTTGAAGTATCCTTGAGCAAGATACTGAACTTTGGGTGCCGTACTGGCTGCCCACTGCTCCTCAGGGATGGGTCAAATACAGAGAACCAATGTCGCTACATTGTACTGTGTATAATTGTATAATTGTATGTGACAAATAAATCTTCTTCTTCTATGTCTCTTCTTAAACCCACTGACACTTTCTCATATTCTCTGGAGCTATTCTTTAAAACTGGTTTGGCCAATTAATTAAGTAATTTCAGCCAACTGGTGGATTAGGTGAGACCTTGCTCCTATAGTGGCCAATGGCTGTGAATGTCAAACTGGAATGACTGACTTTGATGAAAATTATAGCTCAGAAAATACAAGTCACTGTCATTTAGATCTAGTGTGGTTACTTTAGATTGTCCAAATCCTTTTTCATCTATGAATTACTTTGAGTGATGTAACTGATCCAGATTTCGGTTTCTCTCTTTCTTATTAACTTTTTCCTACTTGACACTATTGTTGTTATATCAACCTCTAGTTGTAATTTGGTCATCTGCTGGAGCTGTTGTGTTTATGATAGACCAAATGCACTCATCACTATCATTCCATGTCATTAATGTGGGTTGTTACTCTGCTGTGACAGAGTCCCCCTCTACTCATGAATGTGTTTGCTAAATGTTCTGTGTAGAATTTGACACTTTGAGACATGTCCAGACTATGATTCAAAATGTGTCCGTTCTGTCCAAAACCTTTCATCCCATTGTCTCTTACACTACACTATGACGTACCGAGTGATGTGCCAAAAGAACATAAGTATTTATCACCATGGAAATGAGACCATCTATAGCATAGCATCTATAACGTATACTGAGAACTGACTTTTCATTGAAATAGGAGACATCTTGTGACCAGAATTAAAAGATGTCTACAAAGTCCACATCGATCCACACACAAGGCGAAAATACAGACTCCACACAAAAAGGCTCGAGGGGCCTCATTTATAAAACTGAGCGTAGATTCCATCTTAAAACACTGTTTACTCACAGACCTCAGAATGTACTTAGGCAAGAAAATATTCAGATCTATGAAACTGTGCAGCGCAGACCTGTACGCAATCTTCTCTTTATAAATACCAATCTTTGTCGTCCCACAATCATCCATAAATGGTCAATGCAAATGTCTCACGAATATACTGACATTGTTAAGGAGCCTTTGTTGGACTATCAGTGATGATGATGATGATGATGATGATGATGATGATGATGATGATGTGAGTTAGAGGTTCTCATCACCATTAAACTGTTTTGTTTGGAGGGCTTGGCAGTGGAATATGAAATAAAAGGAAACAGGCTGAAGGGAAGCTGTCAAGGTATTGGGTAATACTGTAGACTGACATGCTGTCCAGCCAATCAGAGAGCTAGAATTAGTAGCTACGGTGTCACTGAGTGATCAACAAGGTTGGTTGAGATTCTCTGGTGTTACTTGCTCAGAGCTCATGTTGATGTTGTGCAGTGTGTTAATAAAACACGTTACAGGACAAGTCAGCTGTGTCTCCAGCAGTTTGTCTGACAGAAGCATGTGGTGGATGGTGAACAGGGTTGGATCAAACAACCAACTGTTGCAGAGTCAAAAAGAAGGTCAAAAACACACAGCTGAAAAAAGAGAGATGGAATGGTTCCTAAAATTCAGAACATGTTTTTATCAACCAAATATTCTGCTTCTGTCCATATTTGTTGGTTTTTAGCATTAAAAACAACATTTTGACTGCAGTCAGAAACTGTTTGACACACAGAGGAAAAGTCTCACCTCCTGACTGACACAATGCTGACATTCAATTAAACATGGAACAAATAATTCAGCCATATCTGCATCAAACAATATAATGATATTAAATTACATTTACATATTTATGTATTTAGGCTCTAACAAATAAATATAGACTATATCCACATGACATTTCTTAACTCAGTCCTTCTTGACTGTTGAATCAACAGTTCAACAATCATTTGATGTCTAACTGTGGGCAAAAGAACTAAATCCAGCCTGTAGGGTTGAAAGAAAAACGAAACCATATATAGTCGAGGCTAATGTCTCATTTTAGAAAAACGTTTTTACCAATCTAATTACCTCCAACAAGGAGGTTATGTTTCTATCACAATTCCTTACAGATCTCAATGCAGTTTTGTAGAGAGAGGCCCTTTAAATGGGAAGAAGTGATTAGATTTTGAGGAGAATCCAGATAAGGGTGTAGCTGCAGGGATTTTTTTCCCTTTCTTTACCAATGTAAGATTTGAGTGTGAAGGTGATCTGAGGAAATGAGAGTTGTGTGTCAGTTTGTAAAATTCTAATAATATAAACTGTTTGTGTTACATTTTAGTAACATGTTTGCATTTAAACTGTGACATAGTTCACTGTATGGAAATGTGCATAAACACAACAATAGCGTGTCTATTTACCTCTGACATTCACCGGTTTTCACAAATGGAAGTAGCACAGCATTCCTGTCCTGTCCTACATAATTTACCCATGAAGGAGGGAGGTAGTGCTTCCCATGGCATGCTTCAGGACCGCAGTCTCAGAACCCTCAATTCTTGCACAATAGCGCCATCTGCAGGACAGCTGACCCAACTCTAAAACTTTGTTCCACCCAAATACTACTTTATTTTAAACTACCAACAGATTTCAAGGTTTATTCCACCCAAAACTTACCTTATTTCTCCTTACTAATAGATTTAAAGGTTTATCCCACCTATATAAGTCACTGAACAACTTCATTTACAGCTGTGTGAGGCTGCATCTCAGAAAATCCAGCTTCAGGGTTAAGTGATGGTAATCTCAGAAGGATCAGTGTACAGTGCAAAACTATAGAATATTTCTTCATTTATGCTATTATTAAAAATATATGTTTTGAATTTCAATTCTCTATGAACTTGTATATTTGTATCAAAACCTGAGTCTTTGTAAATATTTTTTTTTTTGCTGTCTGTGATTATTTTTATTAATATAAGAACAATAACTGACTTCAAGGTTTTTGTTTTTGTTTTGTTTTTTACAGAATATGAAAAGGACATGCTGCTCCTTATAGCGTCAAAAGGAGCCAGTTGAGGTGGTTCACGCATCTGATTAGGATCCAGGACGGCTCCCTTTGGAGGTTTTCCAGGCACGTCCAACTGGGAGGAGACCCCAGGATGGACCCAGAACTTGCTGGGGGGACTATATATATTATCTGGCCTGGGAATGCCACCGGATCCCTGGCCTGGTTGGAGCTGGTTGCATCCTCTGAATGCGTTGGTTCGGGACAAGGTCTTCAGGAGGTGCCATACCTTCACTGAGTGTTTTGGCCTTTATCCTCAACGCTCTCTGGTTGGCAGGCCGGCAGCGGTGGCCGGTACAGCCTGCTCCTCTTATCCAGGTCTGCAGGCTGTACCGGCCACCCCCACAGTAGTAACTTCATCCCATCTCTAGAATCCAGGCGACAGACAGTCTTCTCCCTGTCTTTCCACATTCAAACTGTTCTTTTCTTTGTCCGTTAAGACAGGCATGTTTTCAGAGCTGTCGCTGTCCTCATTTGTTGATGAATTAGACATGGAAAAGAATTTTTACAAGTGTTAGCCAATTCCATATCAACATATTTAGTTGACTAAAGCGGTGAGATTTTTATTGTGTCTGAAACCTGAGAATGAAACCAATAGTGTGTGAACTGTGCACTATTTACAGAGGAAACATTACAGTCCTCTTCTTCTTTGTTATCTATTATCTTTTGGACAGTTATTTGTATTTTTATAGTCCAAACTCTGCTGATATTCCATCAGGTCTATTAATTTTCAGTCCAGTAATCCAGGATGAGTGAAAATATTAAAAACTGTTTCTCCAGCTGCTAACAGTTCCAGGAACCAGTGCTAGAAAGCTTCTACAGTTTATTTTACTCAATGCTAGCTAGAAGTACAGACTTGAGGGTCATTTAGCATCATTGCTGGGACCTGCTCGCTCTGCTTAGGGCTGTGCCTACTCCTCTTCTATCTCTTCAGGGTTGGCCATTGGCTCTTCAGCAGGCTGTTCCACTATCACCGTCTCGGCACTCTCTGCAAACTGCATCATCCACTGCAACACATACAGAGGAGAACTATAAGAAATACTCTTCCTCGTGACCTTAAAGCCACAGAAGGGATCCAAATCAAATGCTGATGATTAGAAACTCAACTTTGAACTGACTTTCAAAGTGTCAACAGTAATCTGAAGGAAATCCATATATGTGGTGGACAGAACCAGTGACAGTGGACTGAACCATCTAGTCAACTTTTCATTGTTTTCAGAGAGAAGTTATGGTGATAGTTCAGAAGTGTCAGAGGGAAAGCAATGAGATTAGAGACAAGATATTAAATTACAGCAAAATGCATGGCCTACCTTCGTTTCATTGTATTGATTAGTTCTTGGGTTGACACAAGCAATCAGCCCAACATTTTCGTCTCCCTCAAAGTAGCTTTGGAACCGCGTTGTAAGGATAGAGTCACTGAATGGAACAGCCTGGAAGAAAAAATAAAGACTCTGTGAAATCGTGCCTACTGGAATGTTAGCAATGATAAAAAGGAATATTTACAATATTACTATAAACACAAGTAAAACAGATGAACAGCTAAATATGATGAACAGATTGTAAAATACCAACAATCTTGTTTCCAGTCCTTTTGTTTTCGTGCAGGACTTTAATATATTTGCACAGTTCCTCCAGGGCGACGTTAATACAAACTGTACATGAGACATTAGTAGAGACAATTGGCCTCTGAACAAACTGACAACTGAAATGCCTCTGGTTGACTTAAGAGAGAAAGAAACCCACTAACCTAGTTCAGCGACACGCGCTCCCATACCGTCTGTACTGATGAGCTCAGTACCTTCCAGGTCAACCAGACAGAGCTGGCTCATATTCACCTTATTATCGTGATGCAAAAATAAAATATCACACTGTTAGTATCACTCAACAGCCATTGGAATCCTTTGTGATATTCACCAACTGTCATTCTTTGAATAAACATTTCACCATAAAGAATGAACAATGTATTTCAAAATATCACACTAGAGGTGAACGTCACCTGCAGAATGAGCTTCCTTTCAGCATCTAGAGGTTCACAGACCAGCTTCAGAGTCAACACAGAGTAGGAGTGTCTGTATTTCGGGTTGAGTTTATGGGCCTCTGTCCTATTTGAATGTCCTAGAGATGGAGGAGAGCATCATCCACAATGAAAATTTTAAAAAACTAAATAAAGATACATTTTAAAATGTTTCAAACTTTGCAAAACTACAGATTCAGTCTGCATATAGGGGAACACAATGACAAAATAGCCTTGTATTCAGAGAGTTATTATCACCACTCACCCTTCTTAAAGAACTGTATAGCGCCCTCTTTGGATCTGACTTCTTTTGCCTGCAGCCAGACTTACACACACACATATATATATATATATATATATAATAACATGTTGATGTAACTTTCTGTGTAAATATGATAAGAGCTGTTGTGCCATATATATATATGTGTGTGTAAATATGATAAGAGCTGTTGTGCCATATATATATATATATATATGGCACAACAGCTGTTGTGCCGGGAACAGGCATGGACCCTGCACTCTGTGACCCAGCTAAAGTGTCAAAGTGACCGGCACTCTGTCAGTCTAGTAAGCAAGACATGTGTATTCAAAGGTATAAAAATGTTGTGTTATGTTGATTGTGTTGATCATGTCATGTGTCAAGTTTGGAAGATGTTGAACTGACAGTTAAATGATCCTGTCGACTGCAAGCCAAAGTTTCCTCGTCTTTCTTTGACTATGCCACTATCTGCCACAACAGTAGGCAGTTCCTGGATGACAAAGGCATTGATGCCATTGACTGACCCTCACGTTCCCCTGACCTAAATTGAATTGAGCACCTATGGGACGTTATGTATTGGTGCATCCAACGCTGCCAAGTACCACCACAGACTGTCCAGGAGCTCACTGATGCCCTGATCCAGGTCTGGGAGGAGATCCCCCAGGACACCATCCAGTGACTTATCAGGAGGATGCCCAGATGTTATCATGAGTGCATACAGACATGTGGGGGTCAAACACACGACTGAGTCACATTATGAGTTGATGATGAAATTCACACAGGTT
This sequence comes from Chaunax sp. Z400, assembly GCA_037577475.1. Lineage (NCBI taxonomy): Eukaryota > Metazoa > Chordata > Actinopteri > Lophiiformes > Chaunacidae > Chaunax > Chaunax sp. Z400. The sequence continues at coordinate 32,882,327 of CM075187.1, read as the reverse complement.
GGATCAGCCTGTGATTAAATTTTTAACTTTGATTTTTGATGTGATTTTGAATCCAGCCCTCAATGGTTGATGATTTTGGTTTCCATTGATTGTTGGTACGTCATTTTGTTCTCAACAAATTATAAATTGAACATCAGGAAAGATTTACAACTTGAATAATTCATTCATCAAGATCTGATCTGTGATTTAAGTGTTCCCTTAATTTTTTTGAGCAGTTTACATAAAAATAAGTAAAGGTTAATGCAATTTTTTTGTATAAAATATACATATTTGGTCTGCAAATTTCATACAGTGTACATCAAATATTAGACCATTAATGGACCATCAGGTATTAATTTCAAACCTGATTCCAACTCCTTATATGTGGTTGGAGGTCAGTTGTTCCGTTCTCTAGGCTTTGGTCTCCAGGCTGCAAGACTGAAGCTCTGCTTCATCACTGGCTCAGGTCATTGCTGTCAAGGCTGCAGGGCCGATAGTGGCGCTGGCAGAACTCCCTGATCCAACCAAAAGCCTTCAGCATAATTTCCTCCGGCACTGTCACAACAATGCAAAAATAGTTGTGATACTCAAACGCCTGGGAGAGAACAGAACAAACCTCTTAGGTACTAATGTGATTGTTTTTCATTTCTACCTTAAACGGTGTGAATAGATTTAGGGACAAAAGGATAAATGATGAACCGTGAAAAAAAAGGGATGTGTCTCACTGAGGCAGGCAGACAGAAGACAGACTGCTCAGTCACTGTCCGTTCAGTAAAGTCTTTCTTTAGGCACGTTTTTGTTTGAATTATGCTTTGAAACTTGACCAAATAATAAAATGATATTTATTAATTGATATGCTGCATTTTGGGTGGAATGCATTTTGTATGCCTAGACTGTTAGTTCAGTGGGAGTATACCTTTAAACAACAATCATCCCAGACAACTACTTATTGCTTAAGTAAATAAATAAAATCAGTTTACCTGCTGTGCTGTTGACTGAATAAAAAGTATGCTAACTGGTTAGCTCAACAACTGGTCTTTTCGTCATGAACTATACAGAAGCCTTAGTATGTATTTGTAGTGTCTTAAGGGAGGAAATTTGTTGCCAACAGCTAGATAAGTGCCACAATATTGAAGACAAGAATATGATTTGTATTTCAGTTACGGTTGCTGGAGTGAGGGAGCTGATAACTTCCTCCATACCCTGCAGGCACCATTGTTGTACTCACAACATGAATCTCCTGCTAAACCAGAACACGAGACAGCACAGTGGTGCTGCCACAAATGTATTCCATTTCTCTGCAGTCACAGTTTATTTCAGTAATTTCATTTAAACTGCGCATATTTTCAGACATGTGCAACGTTCATGATCAACTATTAAATCGGAATGCGCCTAATCCAGGTACCCCAGGTTGACTTTCGTCTCTTAGAGATTTATTTAATTTGCATGTTAATCGTTTTATCAGCTGATTACAATGTAATATTTTAAAAAATGTAAATTGAGTGTTTTCAAAGTGTGTATTGTTTGAACCATCCGTTAATAGTGAATATTCTAATTTACGATATTTGCTTAGCAATTGAAGGCAGCATATATAGGCTCTACACAGCAATACTGATAAGTTTCTGCCAGTCCAATCCAATATTAATGCCATATCACCTATTTATTAGTAAACATTATCATGTAAATATGCAGAAATAAACGATTTTTACTATTTGATACAGATTTTCAATTGTAGATCGAATTATTCTTCAAATAAATACCAAATTTGGGGTCGAATACCGGCTTTGTCAATGTTTGTTTATGTAAAGACTGCACATGTTTCCCTACGTTAGATGGCAGCCGCGTTTGCCATCTTCCACCAGTGAAAGCTAATAGTGTGTCCGCTTCAGTGTTTTTTTAGTTCTATGCACCTTTTTGGGGTTGCATTCAATGTATACTGTATATTTTCATGTTTTGTTTAAGAGAGCAACTAATATTCATATGTGCCTCAGATGCAGAGCACAGAAGGTCTCCTGCAGGTGGATGAACTGGTGCACTACGCTTTCTGTAGGCGTTTGAAATTAGAGACATGGCGAAAACATAAATTTAGCCAATTTAGCATCCATGTTTGTCAGTCGACAAACGCACAGTAAAGCAGGCCAAATATGGGTCATTTTGCATAACTGAGGTATTGAATGTGAGTCATGTATCAATGGGACGTTTAATGCAAATTGTGGCTGAATTTATTCACGATAGAAATGACATTTATAAGCTAATGAACAGCAGTCCATTCATATTTGACTAAGATTCAAAGAAACAGTATGTATACTGACTGTCACTCCTGTTTTCATTTACTTTTTTCTCTTCCTTCCTTCCTTGAGTAATCAGTAACAGAATGATTAATAGAATGTTTGGAACAATATCTGTAAAGCAACCAATGATGATATAACTTTAGACCACAGCATCCTGCCTCACCAATTCCAGAAGGTCCCAAATCTGAAGCCTGTCTGTCTCAGGTCCTTTATTCATGACGTTTAGATATTCTCTCATACTTGTTTTGGTTCCACCTGTTGTTCTGACTTCTTACCATCATCACATACATGCTAGGGTTAATACTTCCATCTAAGTAATTTTATTTTTATATATATTTTATTATTTTATTATTATAATTATTCTCTCCATCATAGGAAGCATGAGGGGATGATGAAGCCATGGGCTTACTGAGGCTTGCCCCCACCCTGGGTCTTGACTCCGAGGTTCCTCCAGTCACAACATATCTCTGTTCGACCTCCACTAATCCCCTGACCCCCTTTTCTCCCCCTCCTCAAACCCTAATCATCCCATTAAACACATCCCTCAATCCAAGTTCCCTTTCCAGTATACAATGGTGTGGTAAAAATGGAGTGGGTAAAATGCAAGCTGGTCTTTTATTGAGTGCAAAGAGAAAAAAGAGTGAACTGAATGAAGCAGAATTACAGGACAATGTCCTCTACAGGTCATACACATAGAAAAGCTGTGCAGCATTTTGCCACATGGTGTCAGTGTGATAGAAATGAAGCAGCCACACAGTCTGAGGGCTGAGTCTGACTGAGTCCTTACGGCTCCATGTTTCAAAAGTAGGCCACATCTACAATTATCAGTAAATTAATCCATTTCTGTGATGCAACATAGAGTTAAACAATTCATTTTGTTTGAGATAAGGATCTTTTGAGAAAAATATGTGATCAGTAAACTACTACCCAAAAAAAACTAAAAACAACTAAAAACCAAAACAAATACCACAGTTCATTCATTTGTTTTGTAGAATGAATTCATCAAAATTAATTTAATTTATATTTGGTTAAAATAATTCCACTTTCATTTTCTTTATAGAAGTCACATGTGATCACTCAGAACAAAATTAGCACTCATGTTAAATATGATCTAGCAGAGATTAAATGTTAATCATACTGTCTGGATTGTTTCAAATAGAAATAAAATCAAACCATAATAAGTATTTTTATATAAATTTTTATGACTATTATTCCTGGTCAGACCAAGACAAACCCCAACACTGTTCATATCTGAAAATACAGTAATAATGCATAATGATGAACAGTGTCAGGATGCACTCAATGGCCTTTTATTAAACTTCTTCTGAATGCGATACTGTTGCACAAACCCTGATACTTTTTCATGTTTTATAAATTAAAAAAACTATGCAGCAGAATGATAACAGGGCTAAAACATCACTCAGCAGCATTTCAGTCCTAAAAACTTTCCACTACAACTAACTTATATATATTATTATTACTTATAAATCAAATTAAACTGGGAAACCAGAAGATCAAGGACTGGTGATAGACACTCACCATCACTCACTAGCTTTATTCCAGATGGCCATGTCCTTGTGAAAATATTTGTGTATTGGACTAATCAATAACAAATGAGAAGAGCACTCTGTCTGTGCCCTCTTGACTTGAAAAGCTGCTGACTGGTACCAACAGTAAGGAACACAGCACAAATACAAGGCCTACAGAAGCTTACCCATGGCCTGGTGTGGCAGAGCCTTTAGGCAACCAAAGCTCTTTGGTTAAAGTTTGTTTTGGGGGTTTTTTGTTAACTGCTCTGGAAAACAAATTAAATGCCTGTGTTCTGTATCAATATTAATTGTTAAATGGCATGTCTCTTTATGTTAATAAAAGACTTAATTGTTTAATCGTTTATGTTTCCCTGTAAACCTATTCTGTTTTGTAAACTACATGTATACAAACAGAATTTTTTAGAGACATGGCTAATCAATCAGATCCGTCCCAAATCATATCCTCTCATTGGTGCACAACCCTAACTGTGATATTTGACCTTTATCTCGGCGTACTGGATGAACTGTTTCTGCAGAGAGGGGTTGACTCAGCTCAGTGTTGTCACACAGTTCTGTCCAGAGGACACTAACACCGGCCTGGCCCTCCGCTCTCTCCCTGTCTTTCTCCTTCTCTTTGTTTCATGCAAGCCCCTATATCGTTTATATGGCTGCTTTCAAAGGCAGTCTCCATGGAGACAATGTGAACCCTGCTGCTCTCGGCCAGGTCCTTAGAACCAAGCCTGATTGATGGCCAATGGGTGGCCATAAAGGCTATCTGCTGTTGCCAGATTAGAACAGACAATCATGGCCTCCAATTGCTGACCAGCCAGGAATGTTTGTTTACAAGGGAGCATTCCTCCATTTTCTGACCACTGGTTTACAGACATGAGCCTTTAATAAGTGATTTAAGAGCACAGGTTGGAAGTGTCAGCTGGACACAATGGTATAAGTTTGGACACAAGCTTGTTGAGAATTTACCAACTACACTTAAACCTTTCCTTCATGAAGCATCTGCAGATAGAACTGAGCTTTCCCCTCTACAGCTGCTTTCATTTGATGTCAAATCAACTTACAGTATATTTCCTATGAAACAGGTTCATATGTTGGAAGAATCAGCTTAATTCCATGTCTGTTCTGCATCTGAACAGCTGGATGGAATAGAGGGGGAATTGTCACTATGTTTCTGTTGTATCCTCCGAAGCTCTGCCAGGCCTGTTCTTCTGGGAAAAGCCTTCATTCTCACTCCACATGTAGGTCACTGGCCTTTTGTGTGCAACGATGCAAGCCCACTGAGTGTTTGACGTTTCCATACCGCTCTTACAATTCCCAGGTTGTCATGGAAATACTCTGGGTGGCAGTGGCAGCGACATTACAGTGGAGGGAAGAGCGAGCAAAAGGAGGAGGTCAATTAGCCCGGCTTCTTTTGTCAGCTTCTGCCCACTGTGGCCAAGTTTGTTGATGAACAGAGCTCTGGCCAAAGGTGTTAGTTGACTTCAGGCAAAAAGCAGAAGTTATCACTCAAATATTAGGGAAAAAACAGCACAATTTATCACAGTCTTATGAATGACTGTTATTCTTCAATGAGGTGATCTTAGATTTACGTGGCTTTAATAACACCTAAAACTCCTGAATGATCCTCTTCTAAATTCTCTGTCAGGTTCTCATCTACTGAGCTGAAGTAAGCAGATTATAGAGTTGACATGGAGTTATTAAGAGAGCAAGACTGATAATATGCTTACAAATACAGACAGAGACACAGAAATGCCACACTGTAAAATGTTACAATATAATCTGGACAATATTCTACTGTATTAATACCATACTATGAAATGCTGTAAACTGCAATGCAATATGGGAAAAATAATTTTGATTCCAGCACTTTAAGAGTCACTATTTACAGGAATGTATTGTCAACTTAACCTTCTGTTGTGTTCTGCTGTTTTCTCTCTAAAAAATGTAGTTAATTTGATCTGTTTGTCTTAAAGTTCAATGACTTTGTTCACACATGGCATCTGAACACAAAATACATTTAGAGAATTTTTATTACATTTAGGGTGTTTTACTGAACTTGTATACACCCCTGGTATTCCCAGTCAAAAATGACCAGTCATTAGAATCACCCCTTTTTGGCTTCATGGAAACCTCCATGAGAATAGAATTTTTACCCCATGGGAACCACACTTGTTGACAATTGTCAAAAACAACCGTAACATTGTTTCAATGATATCTACAACTTTCTCACAGCTCTGGTATATAAACCTTTTTTGAGGCTCACAGTTCATTCTGTAGCAGCACGATGGCTGAGCGATATGCGCTCAGGTCAATGAGGCCTACAGGCCCTGAATAGCAAATGGAAGATCAAAACTTGTAATGTTCACAATAACTTCAGTTGATAAAAAGATGAAACACAACATTAGATGATAATATATGTGTTATTATGGATTTATAATGCACTAGAACGAAGCAGTCATTTTTGACTGGGCACACCAAACCAGCTAGCAAGAAACAAACACAACAGCAGTGTTAACTGGCAACAGCAGAGCATCATGGGAAGGTGAAAGTAAAGTGTGGGAACTGAAATTTTAAAATGAACAGACACTACAACCTGCCTAGCCTGTAGACACAGATGTCCAGCTGCAATGATAAGACAAGCTCCACTGAATAACGCAAGTCACCAGGGGTGAAAAAACAAGGCATATCATTATTTATCCCTGTCAAAGCATATTAGTAATTATTATTAAAACAATTTTATTATTATTATTACTAATCATTTATTATTTTTACCAGTAATCTTTCATCATTTATTATTATTATTATTATTATTAGTAGTAGTAGTAGTAGTAGGAGTAGTAGTAGTAGTATTAGTAGTTTAGTACTACAGCATTCATCCACTTACTTGAAGGTCGGTCGTTTGACCCCTGACCCCTGTAGTCTCAGGTCAGTGATGTTCCATCTGTGTGTGAGTGATCAGGTGAATGCTTAGTGCTCCTGGTGGTGCCTTGCATCGAAGCCTGTGTGTGAATGGGTTAATGCTGGGTTGTGTAAAGCACTTAGAGTGATCACACTAGAGATGAGCATTACAAGTACAGTCCATTTACTGTTTTTGTAGTAGTATTACAGTAAATCTTTAAAATGATCACTGAATATACATACTGTAAATATACATTCATCTACAGACAAAACTGACCAGTATTGTGTTGTAAATTTAGAATTTCAATATATTTCAATATATTGAATTCAAAAATTCAATATATATGATAACAAAATTATATAATTCTAAATTACAGTCAGAAATTGTAAAGAATACAATGCTTTGGAAGTGAAGCTGGTTCCAGTTAATTACTTTAAATTTACAGTGAAAAGTTTTACAGTGTACTTTCACTCCAGATGCTGGATGTTACTGTTTGTTCTGTACATATGATAAGAATAAGAGCCTCTGTATGGGGGACAAGGACACATGGGGTAAATGTCAACTATATATTTTCACAACAGAACTATTTTAAATGTTGGACGTGGTTAAGTAGGTCAGGGCCGTGTCATCATGTTGTGTGAACACGTTGCTCTGGGATACACAGAAATGCTTGACCATCTCTTGTCCTCCATTTCTGTTGACTGCCACTGTTTTTATGAGCTAATTCACTGGTTTGACCCACATCAGCACCTCCCTATTTTCACCAGATGTCGGCTTTATAAGGAGTTTGCTTCGCCACAACTGTTAATGGGGAGAAAGGAATATTCAGTTAAGTTGTTTTTTTCTGAGCCCTTTTTAGGTATCTAAACCCGTTAAAGTAAGGTTCCTTTTGTGTGACATTCAGACAAAGATGCTGAATAAATCTTATAATAAATGAACTAAACATTAGAAACATAACACAGGCATATAACCTTTAAAGTTTTATCAGTAATGGAGCAACATTAGCATCACACAGTTTGAAGGTCACATGTGAAATAAGAAAGCATTCAGAGAACAACGCCAACGCCACTGTCACTAAAAACTGAAGAAATAGAAAATAGTTTCCTGGCAAAATAAGATCCTGTTACTATCTGATGTGTATCACCAATCATAAAAAAAAAAACATCATACAGTTCAAAATATATACATATGAGTAATAGATGTATTTCCATGATCAATGCTTACTCATTTTATTTTATTTAACCTTTATTTAACCAGGAAAAAGTCTCATTGAGATTTGAAATCTATGAGTGTCCTGGCAAAGACAGGCAGCAGCATAAAGAAGCAGAGTCACAACAGACAAACAAATACAACTTTTGATGCCTTAATTTTACAAAAGTATCAAAAACAATTATCCGCATTTGTCACCAGTCAACAACATCAAGGATCAATTAGGGGCTACGTGAGTCATTCAAAGCATTTACCGTCAGATGTGCCTGCATTTGAGTCATTTAAGGTAGCTTTAAATGCACTTAGTGAGACCAGCTCTCCGAGATTCAGGTAGTTTTGCAACAGATTCCAAGCAGCAGGAGCAACATACTGTAGCTAAATGATGGTTTTACGAGTTCAGGACAGACTTTAGGATCAGAGAGTTAGAATAAGTCCTGGGAGCGAAGACAATAACCAACCTGAAAGGTGGTGATGGCTGAGAGATCATTGGTCTTGACTTTGCTACAGAAAACAACATAAGTTTTGTTTTGTCAGCAAGACAAGTTTTAAATCACACAAGTTATGTTGTACAGAATTAAACACTACTGTAGTTGGCAGAGAGCATAGATAGATGTTCTTGCTTAAGGAATAGCCTTCTGAAGAAATGGGCTCGCTCATGAATGTGCACAATATGTTCATTTAATTTTGTAACACCAGGAGAAGATCATGAATTGTTGTATGGTGATGTCACTATGATAATGTCACTTTAGTGGGATCTGCGTCGTGCTAAATTAAGTAGCGCCACCATATTCATGACCCTGGAAACCTAGCATGTGTTTTTCACCAATAGTTTATAAGTTACAAAAAAGTATTCTATAATGGCTGATTAGGATCTATTTTACTTCTCGATGTAACTTTTTACCTTTCACAGATACATAAATCCATTTAATGAATCTGCATTATCTCAGCTACATACTGGTGTCAGTGTCATGTCTCTATCCCTCTGTTACTGTACTGTTACTCAGTTCATAATGATCCCCTTCAAAAGTATATTTTAATCTCCCAGACCCAGATTATGATCCAGATATGGATCCTATTACATACTTGCTTTATAGCTGCTTAGTGAACTAACTTCTAACCCTCATCAAAATCCATAACCACATTCACATCCAAATTTTATCAATTCCTCTTAGGACCAAGAACCACATCAAGACATCTCACAGACAAACATGGCTGATCATTCAACCTCCACTAAATAAATCAAGCTCTTCTGCTGCTAAATGTTCCAATTCTTTCATCAACTAGTGTCTAAGTGTGTCTGCAGTTCGCTGCTGAGCGGGGAGGGCACATTGTTTTCTGAGAGCCTCCAGACAAATGCAAAGCATTGAGAGAGTGTGAACTTTAACTGGAAACAATGATCTGAAACTGCCCATAAAACTCTGTAGAGCCAAGGGGAGCTGCAGGTTCAGCTGATGTGTCTCTGTAGGCCCATCGCTAGTTCCTTCTTTCTCATTGACACATTGTTTTCACATTTTCATTTAATACATTGCTTTTATAAAAAAATAGCCATTACAATGGCGTTGTCACAATTAGGAATCTTTCATTAAAATTTCTCCTAGTGAAGGTGCTCATTAGAACATGCAGCATTTATTGGAGCTAGCTGAGGTGGAGCTCATTTGAACTCTCAAACAGTTTAGAAATACACAGACCCAGATGTTGTATCTCCTTTGTGCCTGATTAGAGCTTTTTTCAGAACCAGTTCCTGAATTGGACCAGAAAAGGTGTATATCCTCATTGAGCAGTAGTATATGTTTATATTTCTATGCGTATATTTTTTTTTATCATATCACACTTCACATGCACATGCACACACAAGTGGTTCTCTGCGTTCATGGATATTTTTCCTGAGGCTGAATCATTGTTTGTACTCATCACGGTCAGAGCACGTTATCACACTCACACCATTCAGTCAGTAGTTTCACTCCTTGTTTTCAGTGTTCTTTATAGCTACTAGAAACACAGGTACATCAGCAGCAGTCCTAAGAAAAGAACCCAGTTTCTTCCTAGTCCTGTTCTGTTTTCTTCGCATTATAAACTAGCTATGTGTTTACACAGAGATGCAGTCAGGAGTAACCTGATGCACCACATCGTACTTTCAAAGACAGCTGCCTGACAAAGTCAGTTAAGTGGTTGTGTAGGTGTTCAGTGTATCAGAGAGTAACAGCCTATTTCAGGCACTGTTTAGGACTGTGTGAGTCTACACATCTTGGGTGTACCAGAATCCAAATGTGTTATTTCGGGAAAGCACAAATTGCAAAAAATTTGTGCTTTCCCGAAGAAACAGACATTTCTTCAATCTCAACTTAATAAAAATCAGCTCCAGCTGACCGTGCATCAGCCATGATGTTTCTTCATATCAATCTAAGTTGTAGTGGATGACCACACTGATAAGAATGACAGGAATCCCCACTCTGTTTGCAAGAGAGAACTCTGATGTCACTAACCAGTCATTTCATTTACCACAGATTAAAAAGTGATCACCATAATCAGTAGCTTCCACCACAGAGTCAGGTGCAGGAGTTACAGTATTAAGACAAAAGCCTGATTTCTTTCAGTGCCCTGCAACCTGTGCATCAGAAAGAAGCTTTGAATCTCTAGTTTTTATTTGTATATGACGTTTTCATCCATTTAACAACATTTTAGCTTCTGTTTCATCTAATAGGAGGTGGAGTTATAGGATAGGGGTGGAAGGAGAGAGTTTTTTGGGGGGTCCAGAGGGTGAAGGGCTGGAGCTAGAGCTGCTCCAGGAATAGACACTGCTGTGGTTTGACAGCCAGACAAAACCCAGCCTGGCAATTTTGAGGCAACTCATTGATGAGTTTGCTGCTCAGGAACTTTGCTGTATCGAATCGTGTGTGCTTTTGTAGCAGGGCCTCTCCCAGTTGCCACACTGTGGTGGACCAGCCCTGTAGGTTCAGGCCCTGTTCCCTTATTCAGTAGAGAAATGGTTGCAGATTTCACTGCTGATCCTGGTACTCCAATCCTAGGCCTCAGCTGGAAATTGTCATGTATTCAGACCGTTATTTATCGTTTATGCTCGACTACTTCTCTTTGTTATAATCGGCCATGGTTAGCTTCTGCCTAACTCCACGAGACACAGTGTAGGTCATGACGTCACTTCTGTAAACACATTCAGTTCCTAAAGATTTCCCTGTACTATGGTAGGGGTCTACATCCAAGGCAAGTGACAGGCTAGAAAAGGCTGCTAGTCTTCATTACGCACCGCTGCTGTCATAATAATAATAATAATAATAATAATGATACCTTTATTAGTCCCACATGGGGAAATTCTTTCTCTGCATTTGACCCATCCCTGAGGAGCAGTGGGCTGCCACTACACGCGGCGCCCGGGGAGCAAATTGGGGTTCAGTATCTTGCTCAAGGATACTTCAACTTGTGGACTTGCAGGGGCTGAGGATCGAACCACCGACCTTTTGTTCCGTGAACGACCGCTCTACCCCCTGAGCCACAGCCCCCCCCCATGACCACATACTGTCTGTGGTCCACAGTATTTTTAATGTTAAATATTATTGTGTCTTCATTGTGGGTAAAAATATAAAAGTCTGGTTGGTTTGCACCTATCCTCTGCCGTGAGCCTCCTGTTTTGAAATCCAGCAGCTACATGGCCGTCCTAATAGTTTGACATGTAAATTTAATCTTATCCATAATTATAAGAGAGGAAACTAAACCTACATGGTTCGTGGTTCATGGACTAAATTCACCATATCTATGACAACAATATCTACTTTATTATTATAATACTGGTTTAGTAGAGCATCAACAACCGACACTATCTACATGGATAGTTACCACAAGGTAAGAGGAAATGTTAAAAGCATTTATTTAGGCAACACTTAAAAATATTCTACTTGTGATATAAGTTAACTGAGCTTGAAGCTAAATTTTTAACACTTTTCATTCATAAATGTGACCTAAACAGGATCCATTCCTGACTGTACTTTGCAAAAGCCTTTTAGGACATGTTGTTGCCTACCCATTTCTCACCCGTATTGACACTGACAGGCAAACACTCTGGTGTTTGGTTGTGGTGGAAGGGAAAGTTGTTGTTCAGTTAAATGAATGGGTGGCAGGATAGGAAGGCACGAGAGACTGATGTCCAGGAGTCACAGTCTGGAGGAGTTTTTGTTCCTCTAGGCTCTTGTCCAGTGTTTCACACTGTGGGTAGATATCATGGTGGAATACTAATGGCTGGCTTTGTATCAAACTGTCTTTGTCTGGCCTGCTTCTGGGGATGTTTAGACGTCACTCCAGCACATTTACTTTGTACTATGTCAGTCTCCATGTATGAGTTTAGACAGGTATGTGTGTGTAGATGTTCACGTTAGGGTTATTCCGGTTTTGTTGCACATAATGTTGCACAAGTTAATTACTGAGCTCTACATAGCCACAACTTTAAAAAAGTGAAGTGGTCAATCGGATGGGTTAATGAAAATGAACAGTACACTGAACACTAAAAATAAAAACTTAGCCAAACTCTCAGGGAAAAACAGGGAGGCAATCATAAGCAATGGTTATGGCCTGGTTGTAGTTGGTTACTTCCTGTGGATGCGTTGAGGTCTTCAGAGGTGCCCAACCTTCACTGAGTGTTTCGACCCTTATCCTCAATGCTCTCTGGTTGTCAGGCCGGCAGCTTTGGCCAGGTCACTGCCCCTCTTATCCGAGTCTGCAGGCTGTAATGGCCGCCCCAAGGAACAAAACAAAGATTTTAACAAGCCCAAAGCAAAGTAGAAAGACGCTTCACACACAAGGTATGACGTATGACGACAAACTGGCAACCTGAGGAGGAAGCACAAAAACTAAACACATCATGGAGTCACGAGTCAAACTGATCACAATCTCAATAGTAGGTAAATTCCTCTAGTTCTTTCATGCTGCTGTTTCAAACACCCTCCACATCCCCATCACCACCCAGTCTTCAAAGATTCACCAACTTCATCATTTATCAGCTTCACCAGTCATCAGCCACCACCACCAGTGTCTGGACTCCAAGTGGGGATATATATCTTGCTGCTGCTCAGCACCTTCAATCTCAATCTACCTGAAGAGTCTAAGCACCAAAGACTTTTTGACACCAAAAACTTCCTGACACAGTTACTGTAATATTCACACTAAATATAAATATCACACTAAATATAATCTGATGTAATAAACATTATTATTATTTTCTTCAACCACTAGTCTCTCCTGATTGAAATCTGTTTAGTTTGCCTGACCCGTCCCACCCCTCAACAAAGTTTCATAGAAATCAGTTCAGCAGTTTTTGTTTTCTCATTTGACAGCTTTATTCTCAATCAGCCAACTTGGAAAACTTCATAATGCATGTTACTAACTTGACTTCTTTCCCGGAGTCTTTGTGTTTTCTCGTCCCACAGGTTACCGTGATCAGTTCTACTGCTGTGGTCCTGGTTGATGCCCTTATTGTTGTTATTATTATTATTATTATTAATAATAATTATTACTAATTACATCTTTCTATTATTATAGCTGTTATTGTTGTTGTTGCTGTACATGTCTTTGTCCCTGATCCTAAATCCCTCTCTCTCTCCCCCATCTATCACCCCATCTCTCTCTCTCTCTCTCTCTCTCTTTCAACCCAACTGGTCAAAGCAGAGGCTCCGCCCACCTTGAGTCTTGGATCTGCTCGAGGTTTCTGCCTGTTAAAAGGCAGTTTTTCCTCGCCACTGTCACCAAGTGCTGCTCATGATGGAACTTTTGTGTGTCTGTAGAATAAAGAGTACAGTTTAGACCTGTTCTTCTTGGAAAGTGCCCTGAGATAACATTTGTTGTGATTTGGTGCTATATAAATAAAATTAACTTTTTGCATAATTAGAGAAAATGTAGAAAAACGCCCTATTGAGCACTGTCAAAGTAAGTGGAAAAAGATTCCTGGATCTGTCCCTTCATCAGGATACACAGCAAAATGTAATAGGCTCTTTCTTGACCCATGCTCCATCCTTCTACCAAGTTTGGTGGAAATCTATCCTATAGTTTTTTTTTGTCTAATCCTGCTGACGAACAAACCAGTGAACCAACCAACAATGGACATCGGTGAAAACATGATCGCTTTGGTGGAGGTAAAAATAAGACCGAAGTAGAAATAAATGTAAACACTTAAGTTTATTTCAATTTAACTTAATTAAAGTTTAAGATTAATGAAACTATTACAACAAGTCTATGTAATAAATATAACTTTTTATTAATTGAAGATTAACAATATATACCTCAGTGGAATGGAAAATCGTGGTTGGGTTATTTGCTTGTCTGAGGTTTCCTCATTGTGTTGCCATCAACAATGGTCTTTGCTTCTGTATTTCCCACCTTAGCTTCTTGCTCCTTTGTCCCAGTTTAGATTTTTGGACATACATGACTCTTGTCAGACCCTGGCCCCTAGTCTCTATGTTGAAGTGTTCTTGGGAGAGATACTGAACCCCAAATTGCTCTTGATGTCTGTTTCATTGTTATGTGACGTGTTGATGTAAAAGGTTATTGCTCCTCATGGATAGGTGGCACCTTGTATGGTCACCTCTGCCACCAGTGTATGTATATTAATGTTGGCTTGTGTTGTAGATTTGAGTTGGTCAGAAAAAAAACACCATACAAACACGATCCAGTCCAATCTGTGATCCAAGAACTGTCTATCTGATAATGTGGAAAAAACATTTGACAAGTGTGCTGTGAATACAGATGCATCTTATATTAATGGGAATATAAAAGCTTTTCAAGCATGTTGTATAAAACCACCAGATGAAAGTCATTCACAAAGACAAGCTTTATGGTTTACTGATTCAATGATTACATGAGTAGTACTATTTTCTACTGAAGATGCAGTAGAGCAGTAAAGAGATGTCCCATTTAAATTTGGACAGTCCTACAGGAGGCGTAAAAAAGACTATGTGGTAAAAATGTCTGCCGCCCTGCTGCTCTTGATGAACTCTCTGTGCCAAATGCTTGACACTTGCTTGCGTAAGTAGGGTTCCTTTAAAAAATGACTGCATCTGCATGACAAAGGCAGATGGCTTTAGGGTACGAAAGAGGGCGGGAGACAGGGAGGGATGGGGGTTCTGAAGGGAGGCAGAGGACAAACTGGGACTCTTGGACAGACGCACTGGGATTGCTGGCTCTCTCCCAGTCAGGAGATCAGACATTCTTTCTGCTGCTTTGGAGGAAAATGGGGATTCTACAGCTGAGAGGGCAACAAGGAATCACCACGCAAACTTCAGAATTTTTTTTAACTACTGGTTGAAGAGTGACATAGTAAAATGCTTCTGGTTTGCTGTGCCATAAAATACTCAAAGCTACATTCGAGATATTATTGGTTGAAATTACTTTGTGACTTGACAAACACAGACCTTTCCTGAAGGTGACGTACATCTGGATCCAACAGGTATATTCATTTCTTCGTAAGGTCAGTGGTTTATTTCAGCGGGAGACTACACTGGCTTAGAGATGACTGGAGCCCTGCGTACTGGACTCATACTCTTCTCATTTGTGGTAATGTCTTACTCATTCTATACTACATAACAGGAGCCATGCAAAAGGTTTTCTGTCTGTTTCTTTAAGATTTAATTTGTGTGTCGTGCTACCCAGTAGATGAACACATTACTCATGTGTTTTCAAATCACACTGGCTTCCGACTGCTGCTTATTAATGTGCAGGGAAACGCTCCACACACACTGTTAAAACAATAAAAAAAAACTCTTTGTCCTGTAGGTGATTTGTGAGAGTGAGCCAACACATGCTGGCCCAGACCGAGTGGAGGACTCACATGGTGAGACTGTTAATCACGTATGGTGGTCGTTTAGTGGCCAGCAGTACTGTCCTCTCTTTACTCCTCACTTGACCCAACAAAAACATCATCTAACATGTTTTTAACTATATATATGTTGGGATTCTTTTCTGTCACCCCAGGACAATCCAGACTGGTCCATCTAACTTCAAACTCGGCCTTCAAGCTCGTCAATGAGTCACTGGCTTTCCCCAGGGCTGACAGCTTCTGTAGAGGCCAGTTCAGCTCCCTTGCCAGCCTGGACCAGTCAGAGGACAGGCAAGGAGCCTTGGAGCTCCTTCAGCAGACTGGACTTCGCTCACCTATCTGGGTAAGGAATCCCAGTAAAGCAGCCTCCAAGCCAGTGGCCCTCTCCAAACAATGTGAGTGAAATAAGTGGACCTACAAACTAATGAAATAGCTAAAGACTTATAAAAACTAAAAAATACAGTTTGATAGATGACTTCTTCTGCTTCTTGTTTAGATGTACAGTTTCAAGCTCTAAACTTCCCAAAGGAATTTCTTGAGGGCTTTGCTCGTGTCAACATGTCCTTTCCAACCATGCCGTCCATCAGTGTGTGTGTTCGTGTTCAGTGGAACCAAGATTGGAATGATGTGTCAACCATCTTTTCCTATGCTGCACCTGTTTTTACCAATGAGTTCCAGCTAAGAGGTCAAGTGGACTTGCAGGGCCGCATCCTCCTGGCACTCATCATCCATGGGAAGCACATGCCATATAAGGCATCCTTCCCGAACGACGGAGCATGGCATCATATCTGTGTCACATGGTGCCGGAGCAGTGGCCACTGGGCTATCTATGTGGATGGTGACACCAGGGACATGGGCTCAGGCACAGATACCTCCAGGGATATCTTCAAGGATGGGATATTCATTCTGGGTCAGGATCAAGATTCGTTTGGAGGGAATTTCACAGAGCCCTTTTTTGGAAATATCACTGACCTGAATGTTTGGAATAAGACTCTGGAAAGAAGGCTTGTCCTCTCTCTGAATGCATGTTCACCCATAATCCAGGACGTGCTTTTCAGTTGGAACCATCACCACCTAACGATCCACCCAGTGGTCAAAGTTGTGCAGGTCCTTCTGTTTTGCCCAGGTAAGATCAGTTTACATGCATTTAGGGACTCTCTTTTAAGCATAACAATGGGCTCTTTTATGCCAGGTTCAGACAACACGATTTTAGCCTGATTTTAATCGTAGCAAATCAATTCCATTCATTGGGCCTAAATATGAAGGTGGTGAACAATTATCGGATCGATCATGGAAGACAAAAATATTGTGTAGTGTGAGCCCTGCATTAAGCATCTCATAATGGTTGACCAAGACCGATCTTTTCCAAATGGTCCACCATGTCTATTAAAGTCAATGTTTTCCAGTGCCTGAATCCGGAGGTCACATCTAATGTCGCCGTACGTCTGTTCAGACCTGGTATTAACATCTATCCTGTGTGATCCGATCACCAAGTGGACAGCTCTATGTCCGGCTGCTCATACTTGACTTTATAAGGCTTCTCCACATGTATCTAAAGTGACTCACTTGTGATCTGATCTCACTTACCTGCTTTATATGCAAATAAACACATACTTTTACTTCTACCCAAACAAAATTAAGTTAATGTATAACATTCAAATTTACAAGAGGGCCAAAATAATTGAGAATTTGTGATTTGTTTCACAAAGGTAATCATGTTTCTCAGCCTCTGAAGAAACAGATTTTTAAAGCAGTGGAGGAGGCTTTACCCATGGGGGTCAAAGAAGTAGCCTATGTTATTTAGTTTTACTGTAAAACAGTGTTTTAAACAGCTGCTAAATGTTGGCAGGTAAGTTACAGTTTAGAGACAAAGCACACAGGCTGGCACAGAGATGCCACGACGGACACTTTTTTACCAGAAAAGAACTTAATGTGCTGTTCTGAAAGTCTCCTGACTCTCAAAATTTTGGAATTTCTAAGGGAGTCTGGGCTTATTTTGGTTACGTAAGTGGAGGTTAAGTCCGCAGGATTTCACAAAAACTGCTTGATGGATTTTCATGAAACTTGATAGAAATGCTGGGCATTCTTCTTTAGCACTGTGGTTACCCTGAGAGCAGCCAGTTAACTCAACAGGTTATGGACAAATTTGCATGAAAGTTTTAGCAGAGATAGGCTTTGGGGGTGGGACCAGGTGATTAATTGAATTTTGGAAGAATCCACCCAGTAGAAAAGGAATTGCTGACTCTTCTGAAACAGCTGTTTTCCCTGCAACAAAAGTTATAGATATAAATTCATGGTGTTTTCATGGTGAAAGAATCTAAATACAGTTGTTACCAGGGGTTACGATGGGATTTGGCAGGTGGGGAAACCCAAAATTCCGGTGTAGCATTAAGGTTGAGACAATATACTGTATGTAATTTAATAAATTCATATTTTACTTACTTAAAATATGTGCAATCTCATTATATCATGTACACCACTATAACTTAATATTGACAGGCTGATACCAGAGCTGATGCACTCACTGACAGCAGGACTGACAGTGAAGTCATGTGACTATACGGTGCTAAAATGACAGAATGCGTAGGATTGTTGTTTTTCTACAAATCAAAAAGACTTTTACAGATATTTAAAATTAAACAACACATGTTAAATCAACTTTTGGTTGGTCTGTACATCCAAAATGATCATCGTGCTGTTCCCCGTTAGTTAAATTCAAGTCCAGTTCAACTACATGACATCATTTCTATACATTTTAGACTGTGAATACCCCCCCAACACCACTACCCACTGACCTGCACAAACATCAGCCAACAATCACTCAGGACTGCAGTTTAATCTGACGTCCATACTGAAACGCATTTACACACACACTGAGAGCTGAAAGCCCTTTGCCTTTCACTTATGTCATAATGTTTCATGACCACAGCAATCCTAAGTTATCCTTCTGTCCAACACTCACACATGGTGCAAGATAAGATGATAATACATACAGAAAAATACATCCATGGCAACAATTCAGAGCTGCTGCTGATTTCTCTTAGGTCGGCCAGATTCATGAATGGGTGGGCCTGCCCCCATAGCTGGGTCCATGGGGGTGGGGCCTTGGGGTGACATTATTTTATGATTTGTTGTGTGAGTTCCTCGCTGGAGGAAATGGCAGGCTGCTGCAGCACACAAACATCATGAAACCAATCACATGTATTTATTTACCTAATGCCGGTCCAGTCCACTGTAACCTCTGGGTGTTCCATGTTAACAGGAATGTAACTTGGGGGGATACGGGACCCTTTGGAAGGTACAGTATGCTCAGCCTTAGCAAAGGTTTCCAAATCTCTTGTTCAGTAATGAAATCAGTTGAAACAGTGTGTTCATAAACATCTGCTGCTTAACATGGCAGGAAAGAGAGCCCAAAATGTACATTCCAGCGAGCCAAATGAAAGTGAGTCAGTGTGCAGTCCGTGAAGTCTGCTGCTGTGTCTTCTTGTTGGTCTGGATAAGCGGTTATTCAGTGTAGCCCAGGACACATTAGTGTTCATACTGCTGAAAGACTGTGGCCACACACCTCTGAATGTGATCTAAGTGATGGGATCTAAAATGCATCCTCAATGCATCCTAGGTGCGTTCACACTAGTTACACTAGTGATTAGATCAGTCAGGACTGATGCTGATACCAGGTCTGAATAGACTATATAAGTGAGAGGCAGGACGTCCTGTAAGTGACAATCCTATTTTCAAACATGCATTGATGAGGGTGTGATTCAGGTACCACTGAGACAGTAAAGTAAAATCCAGGAGGTCCAGTTTAAGGAACAGATCGATCACTTTTAAGGTTTATCAGATCGCAGAACAATCTACAGTGGTTTAAATGTCATAAAAACCTAATTTTACTAAACTAGACTAAAGTCATCACAGTCTTTAACTTTGTCATTCAATCATTTGTTGCAACGATGGCAAGACAGATGTTAAGGGCACAGATCCAACGCCTCACAATAATCTATATAAACACAGTTTCTGTTCACGCGACACTGCATTGGGACCCAACGTGTACATCAGAGTGGCGTCATTCAAAAGAAGGAAAAAAAAGTTCATATTAACTCTCCATAACCTAATGGTTGTATTAGGTACAGACAGGGTTTGTTTCCAACCTGTCTGATCATCTGACTGCTGAAGTTTCTTGTCCCATTGGATTTTGTTGTGTTTCTGGATCTCAGTAGTACAATATTATGATAGCTGATGGCCAAGGCTGCAAAAATAAAAAAACTGGAATTATCAATGAAGATCAGTTTTTAGATCCGGTCCATCTCCAATGGAGCTAGATACTCACACCAAGACACCTGAAAAACTTTATTGTCATCTTTTAAGACAACAGCAGGAACAACATAATCCAAATCATCTGTAGTATGTCAGGAAGAGTCTCACTCACCCGATGCAGTAGATGTATATACAGATGTCCTGTGGCTCTGGAGGAGCTTCGTTAAGGCTGTGAGATCAACCCTTATGATTCAGAGACACTATGGGCAAAAATAAGAGGGGTCCTCTTGGTATGTGTATTTTGGATGACTGTATAGAAATGAGCCTTTAAGGCTGTGTGCACACAGTCTGATATCGTGTGAGGTTCTATTTTTATTCCCAAACATGATGTTTTCATCAACGTATCCAAATATTTTGTTGCCACGTACTTTTCTTACACGTTACACAGCATTCCTTATCCAATGGTTTCTCTAAGTTGTTAAGTCTTAATTTTGGACTCATTCACAAACAACTCCTCCCTTCAGAGGCCTGTAAAGCCAAACAGCATGAAAGTCTGCCATAGAGACACCTCCAGAAACAAATTAGTGTGACTGAGTGGACAGGAGGAGGGGGAGTGAAAGTGAGACAGAGAAGCAGGGAGGGAAGGATGGATGGAGGGGATTCCCACAGCTCCAAATGTGGGGGCAGCTTGGGGAAGAACTAGCTCCATGCAGTGGTGAGCAGACACTCCCCCACTGTCTGAGCGTCTTCCTTTTACAAGATCCATGCAGTCAGGTTTTTTCACTGTAGCAATTCAAGCTTTGATTATTTAATTAACTGACCCCTGTATTGTTGTGAATGACATCATTGTTTTGAATCCAGTCTCATATTTATTTACCCCACACAATTTTTTTTTTCCAGTGAAGATGTTGAGACATGTTTAACCTGAGTCCTGTCTTCTTGTCTCTCGTGTTTGAATGTGTGAGCAGCAAATAGCCACCAGATGGCAGTGCAGGGCTGCAGGACGCTGCAGGGCTGGTCAGATCAGCTCCCACTGTTTGGACTGTCAGACTGTTCTGATCCGCTGCCATTCATCTGCACCAGCAGCAGAGGTGAGCCTGTCCTCAAGAACAGACGCTGTCAGGTGTTTTCAGGGTTTGTATTCCCAAAGTAAGTGTTAATAATAATGGCTGCTGACATGCTGTAGCCCATATGACATGATTATTGAACAAAGCCTTTACTTTGAAATGTAAATCTATTAATAAAGTAAGAACATTCAATTTTTATTAGAAATATTTCATGAGTTTTTACCCAGGATTGTCAATAGGATTTTAGAAACACTGCAATCATCATTCCAAATCCAACCTCCCCTATAGAAATACTTGACCAAACAAGAAAGTCTGTAAAAATGTGCAATTATTTACCAAAGATATTTTATATTTTACGTATCCAGCTGGCTGTTTAGTATTTTCCGTGTTTCTCCCCATGGATTGAGGTTTAAACACTGTTGTAAAACCTTCTGCACACTGTCAGGAATATATTTTATTTCTGCATGTTTTTGTTGGCCTAAAGAGGAAAGATGTGTTATGTCAGTAACACATTACTGGATATTGTACTTCAAATAGTCAGTAAGGTAGCCACATTTTAAAGTTTCGATTGCAAAATGAATTCTTCTCCAAGTCTTTTAAAAAATGCTCCCCTCGTTTCCGCTATGACTGTGAACTCAAAGCACTGAGTTAAACCAGCGCTCCTGGTTCACTGAGTGCTTTACAGACTTAGTTTGCCCTGAGTTTTGTCTCTGAGGATAAATAAAAGCTAATCAAATGTTGAGAGTTGTGAATCTTGAGGGATTTATGTTTCCTGAAAGGAATATGTGCAGACACTATTACTTTCAGTTAAAATAAAACCTTTATATTTCTACATTTATATTTAAGGTTAATATATTTCTAAAAGGTTTGAACATCAGTTAAACATAAGCACGGTGGACTTTGTTGAGGACACAGATACAACAATATTAGAAATGTGGTGCATAGAGGTTTACACAGCATTACACAAGAATTTTACATGATTATATTCAAATATACATAAAAAACAAAAAATATACATGTATACAAATATACATAATACTCAATTGTAGCTTTGGCTACTTCTTTATATTTGCCTTTCAGTAAAAGAAAAAAACAATAGCAGCTTAATAGCATCTTCAGTTTCTTTATGTTATAATCTTACTGAAACAAAATGATTTATGTACTGTATGTGTTTGTGTATTATGTATTAGTGAGTGAGACCAATCAATGATTACTTAACAAAATGAAAAAAATATATTATGAATTATTTTTTCAACCTCAAACTCAGCTAATTTTCTGTAAGGTACATGTAAAATGTAAAAGAATACACATTAACTTTATATTACATATGAGGGTAATAAAGGTGTGTTAAATAAACACCATGAAAACCATAACTGAGATTATGGACAGATTCTCAGTCTCATGAAGT
This sequence comes from Chaunax sp. Z400, assembly GCA_037577475.1. Taxonomy (NCBI): domain Eukaryota; kingdom Metazoa; phylum Chordata; class Actinopteri; order Lophiiformes; family Chaunacidae; genus Chaunax; species Chaunax sp. Z400. The sequence goes on along the minus strand of CM075187.1, from coordinate 32,859,866 downwards.
CAGACAGTCTCATGAAATGAACACAAGCCTCTCCACCATGTCATAGGCATGAGCGCCAAATGTCCTCCCACCTCCCACCTCCCCCACTAAAACACCCTCCCCCCCACACACACACACACACACAAACACAGACACACACATATACACACATACTCTCAGACCGTAAGAATTTATTTTGTTTTCAAAATCAGAAATCACATCCCAGCTTCTCTGTGGACAACACACACACACACACACACACACACACACACACATACACACACACACACATACACACGACCACACACACACACACACACACACACACACACACACACACACACACACACACACACACGACCACACACACACACACACACACACACACACACACACACACACACACACACACACACACACACATACACACAGAGAGAGAGAGACTTGAATTTCAACAGAATAATGAAAACCTTATTTCAATTTTATTTGTTTAATATAAACAGACATATTCCAGCAGAGTTTACCATTTATATATTAACCATACCTGCAGTTTATTCATCTGTTCAGTATTTTTACATCAAATGTTATGTAAAACCAAAGAATGTCATTGGCCCACCAGTCCTGTCAACTCTGGACATGTAACAAACAGATTTAAAACATCACTGCAAAAAATGGTACAAGCTGAATTAATGTAAATAAATAAATGTGAAAATGGTTAGAAGAGACATGTTTATATGCATGATGTGAAGAGAATGTGTCATTCTTTGGGTGGTTACTGATAATAAACATTGAGTGCTTACTGTCAGTAGACAATAAAATTAGTAGATATTAGTAAAATATTGGCCAGCTGTAATGAAGTGATAAAATCTAAGCTTTAGGAGAGGTCAGAGATCACTTTCTGCTGGGATCTGTGTTTTATTCTAAGGCGCTTCAGCCGGCTCTGGGTCAGCTGGGTAAAGAATGAGATCTGAAGAGCGTCAGAGCAACCAGTCATTACATCATCCTCACCGATGTTCTGTTGTCTTTGGCACAGAGCGATACCTGAAGATGAAGCAGATGAGTGATTCTCAGACCTTTCAGCCCACTGCCTTCATGACCCATCTGATGAGGCTTTCCAACAGAACCCAGGTAGATAGCCCATACATCTTTATCTGGATATCTTTCCCCACTCCTTAGACGTTTCAACACATGAAACCCTTCACCTAACAGAGTTAATACTGGACCTCAGTCCAGTCAGAGACAGTTTTAAAATGTCTTGTTATTTTATCACACCATTCTGTATTGATGGGTTGTTTTATGTTGTTATGGGCTAATGCTGATACCAATAATGTAGATGGATTAAGATAAAAAGTTAATGTTTCATATTCATATTAATGGCTCATTTTCATGTCAAATCAATCCACAGGGGAATTACCTGAATTTATTATCACACAAACTTACATTTGGATGATGACATTTTAAGATAATTGCCTTAGTTACAGCTGACTAATTGCCATTATGAGGAGGAAGAGTATTTACTGGATCTCCATGCTTCTCATGCTTCCACCTTGTGATTGTTTGTGCCCAGCAAACACAAACGGGTCTGAACTGCTAAACTGTAAAGCTTTATCGTTTGAATTCATAACTGTAATCATTCTATTTCAGTTTCATTTATAACCCAGGTAAAAACATATCTAATCTGAATCTATAACTCAGAGGTTCCCTAAGCATGATTTTTTTTCATTTTGAATGGAATAATAAATCTGAAGATATTCATGAAAAAGTCCAAAAATGTCCTCTCACAATGTTGAAGAAATAAAAAATAAAATTCTGAATCTATTCCAAAATGAAATGGATTATCCTTGGGTCCTCCACAAAATGTATTGAAATTAGTTTTAACTTTTCAAGTAAGCCTGAAAAAAAAGAGTCCTATAAAGAGTACTTGTAATAAAAATAAAAATGCAGGTTTTTTAGATTAAAATGAAGAAATGCTGTAGCTCTGTCGAACCTCATGTCTCTCTGTCTCCACTTCTAGGCATTGTTGGGGCAGCAGCAGTCAGGGCTGACCAGCCTGGCCCAGGCGTCAGCCCTGCTGGACATTTCTGCCAAGGCCCTGGAAGACACCCAGCAGGAGGGCCTGCAGCCAACAGACATGGTGTCCCTCATTCAGCTGCTGTCTCTGGCTGCTGACGCACCCGCACTCTCCGGTGCCACTAACCAGAGCCAGGACAACATCCAGGGGCTCAGCCAACACTTCATTGGTGTGGCTGACAGTGTTATCAGGGAAGACAACGCCCTCAAGTGGCAGGCCATCAAAGAGGTAGACGGGCACTGTTAATTCCACTTTGTCATGTTTGCAATCATTTGATGTTTGTGTTTAATATTTACATTTGATAGAATGAGAAAATTAAATGCAGGCATCAGGGCAATGCAAGTCTGGT